>JAUJYN010000022.1:539206-578711 GCA_030737835.1 Acorus gramineus
CGCTAATCCAGCAAGCGGCCTCCTCCAGAAGCCTCCAACGACGGACAGCCATGTGGGCGGCCATGCCCAGGGGCTGCCTACTGAGCGCATCTGCAACGACATTCGCCTTACCCGGATGGTAAGCGATGTCACAATCATAGTCCGTCAGGAACTCAACCCAACGTCTCTGACGCATGTTGAGCTCCGGCTGGGACTGCAGATATGTCAAGCTCTTATGATCGGTAAAGAGCTCGAACTCCTCTCCATAGAGGTAATGCCTCCACATCTTCAGCGCAAAGATGATCGCTGCCAACTCAAGGTCATGGGTGGGGTAATTCTGCTCATGGGGCTTCAACTGACGAGACGCGTAAGCCACAACCTTACCGTGCTGCATCAGGACGCAACCCACACCCAACTGCGATGCATCTGTGTAAACTGCGAACCCACCACTCCCAGACGGAAGGGTAAGAACTGGCGCTGAGGTGAGCCTTCGCTTCAGCTCCTGGAAGCTCTCCTCGCAAGCAGGGGACCACTCGAACCGAACATCCTTCCGAGTGAGGCGGGTAAGAGGAACGGCTATCTTCGAGAAACCCTCGACAAACCTCCTGTAATAACCCGCCAAGCCCAAGAAGCTCCGAATCTCTGTGGTTCGACGGTCGACGCCAATTCGACACGGCGAGCATCTTCTCCGGGTCCATAGCTATGCCCTCACCGAAAATCACATGGCCCAGAAAGGCCATACGCTCCAACCAGAACTCGCACTTGCTGAACTTGGCGAACAACTGATGTCTGGCCAAAGTCTCCAAGACAGTGCGGATGGTGAGCGTGCTCCTCAAGACTCCTCGAGTACACCAATATGTCATCGATGAATACTACCACAAAGGAGTCGAGGAAGGGCCGAAATACCCGGTTCATCAGATCCATGAAGGCCGCCGGCGCGTTCGTCAACCCGAATGGCAGTACTCTGAACTCGTAGTGCCCATACCGGGTGCGAAAGGCCGTCTTCGGAATGTCTGACTCCCGGATCTTCAGCTGATAGTACCCCGAGCGGAGATCGATCTTGGAGAAGACACGCGCTCCCTGGAGCTGGTCAAACAGATCGTCGATCCGCGGCAACGGGTACTTGTTCTTCACTGTCCGTTTATTCAGCTGCCTGTAATCAATACACAGCCGCAGCGAACCGTCCTTCTTCCGGATGAACAGGACAGGGGCTCCCCACGGAGAAACACTCGGACGTGCGAAGCCCTTCTCCAGCAACTCCTCCAACTGCTCCTTGAGCACCCTCAGCTCTGCAGGGGCCATCCGGTACGGAGCTCTCGAAATCGGCTCGGTCCCCGGAATCAGATTGATCTCAAACTCGATCGCGCGATCCGGCGGTAATCCCGGAAGATCATCGGGGAAAACCTCAGGATACTCTGCCACGACCGGAGTCTGACTGATATCTGCCTGCAGCAGTGCATCCTCCTGAGCAATATACGCTAGAAAGCCCTCGCATCCCTCCCTGAAGGGGCCACGTCACGATCGCCCACGAACTGGAAGGACCTCCGACCCGGAAGGTGGAAAGACACCGACTTGGCAAAACAGTCGATGCTGGCATGACTAGCTGCAAGCCAATCCATCCCCAGGATGGCATCAAAGTCCGTCATCGCGAGCTCCACCAACTCCACTGGAAACTCATGCTCCGCAACCTCTACCGTGCACCCCCGGTACACAGAACTGAGGAGAATACGGTCTCCCACGGGCAATGATATCTCCAAGATAGCATCCAAAGGAGCGGACGCCACACCCATCCGTCTCGCGAAAGCGGGAGACACGAACGAGTGTGTGGCTCCGGAATCAAACAATACATATGCAGGGAGCTGGGAGATCTGAACAATACCTCTGACCACGCTGCCTGATGCCTGGGCCTCCTCTGTCGAAAGCGCTGCCACTCGGCCCTGAACGAACTGAGGCTGAGGAGCAGGGGCACGCCTCGCCGGCTGCGCTGGCTGCCTCCTCTGATCAGCACGGCCACCCTGTGGCTGCTGCTGCTGACGCTGAGGCTGCTGCTGCGGCTGGCGCTGAGGCTGCTGCTGCTGCTGCTGCTACTGCTGCTGCTGAAACGGCTGCTGCTGCTGCTGCGGAGGCATCACTCTGGGTCGGCCAGCGTCGGGGCAATTATACAAGATATGCCCGACGCGCTGACAGTGATAACAGCGCCGCGTCTCTGGTCGCCTCGCCTGGACTGGCACTGCTGCGATGGGTGCTGGACCTCGCACTGGCACCGCATCTGCTGGAGGAGAGGCAGCCGCTGACCGATCAAAGCGGGGCCTCTTCTTCTTGCGCTGTCTCTGGTCCTGGCTCCTGGGTGGCCTCTGGTCTGCCGAAGCGGTCGAAGCCCTCACGAGGATCCCGAGGTCTCGCTCGACTGTCTTCGCTCGAGACACCAAGTCGGAGT
Source organism: Acorus gramineus (assembly GCA_030737835.1). Classification (NCBI taxonomy): domain Eukaryota; kingdom Viridiplantae; phylum Streptophyta; class Magnoliopsida; order Acorales; family Acoraceae; genus Acorus; species Acorus gramineus. Next base: position 541,623 of record JAUJYN010000022.1, read on the forward strand.
ACCTCGAGAAAGCCTGGGAGGTGACGTGCACCCGAATGGCGCTGCTGAGACCAAGCTCGAATCGACGACACCTCGTCTCCTCGTCCATCACCAAAGCTGGAGCAAATCTGGATAGCCTCGTGAAGCGCGTGGAGTAGTCAGCGACAGACATAGAGCCCTGCGTCAGCTGCTCAAACTCCTGCATCACTATCTGACGTGTCGAGAAGGGGAAGTACTCCTCCAAGAAATATCTCCTGAATCCCGCCCACGTAAGCTGCTCCACACCCTCGGGGATGTCCACTGATCTAGTAGCCCACCAGTCGGCGGCGCTACCCTTCAGCATAAAAGTGGCCAGGGAGACTCGCTGGCGGTCGGTGCAAAGCATGGTCGAGAAGATGGTATCCACCTCCATCAACCATCTCTCTGGAGCAAGGGGGTCCTCCGTCTGACCCTGGAACTCGGGAGGGTGGAGCTTCAGAAAGGCTGAGAGGCCACTCTGCTGCACCCTCGCTGCAGCCTCTAGCCCCACCTCCCTCTCCTGGGGATCCTGAACTCTGACCGCCGGGACCACCACGGGGACTGGGGGTACGTCGGGTACCACAGGTGGATCTGCCACCAAAGGAACCTGCGGAACTGCCTCGCGGGCCGCCCGCAGCTCCTGAATCTCCCGTGCCTGATCTGCCAACACTCTGGTCTGGGCCTCCAATGCCCTGGTCTGCGTCTCCACCAAATCAGCTATCCGCGCAAACGCGCGCTCCCAGGCAGGAGGCTCCTGCGCTGATCCTGGCCTCACGGCTGAGGACTCACCAATAGCATCCTCGCCCCTGGTAGGTCCGGAAACCTCCAAAGGTCGAGAGGGACCACGTCCGCGCCGTCCTCTGCGAGGAGGCATATCAGCAACCTAAGAAAACCAGACACTAGGATCAGAATACTCATATAGAAATCCTAGGACTCATCTCTACGAAAAGAAGACAATTGGCTCTGACAGGACCAGGCTCTGATACCAACTTTTGTCACGCCCCAGGGCGGCCGTCCCCGGGACGCGGCAAGGGTATACATGATATCAGCAGTCAATACAGGAGATCAATAATATGCCATAAACAACAGCTAAAAAGACAACACAGACAACAAAGAGGCTGACATGATGTATACACAGAAATGCGGAAGCTAAAAAGACTGAATCTGTAAATCAACAACACTTTACAGACTCGATACATAATCATATGTCCTGTGAGAGCCAATATATCCACAATACATCCAAATACAATCCATACTGGGTGCCCAAGCACAGAAATATATACATACAATAACAAGGAAGGATGCTGATGGCCTCAAAACTCGAGGGACGTGGCGCTACTCCGCTACTGGTGTAGTCGCTCGGAAAGCTCCTCCTTCAAGTCCGCCTCGGTAATCACTGGAGAAAATAATTATGCGAGGGGTGAGCCACACGCTCAGTGAATAGCACAACCCATGCATCACAGTTTATATTAACCACATTTAATCAAGTCACTAGCCTCAAAATGGCATAAACAACACAAATCCGGGGGTTCGTTACATCGCCGAACCACCTCACCCTCACCCTCACCCCTCAATAGGTGACAAAGGATGTTGGGACTTAATAGGCTGATAATCACCCTTACACAATCCAGTGGGTCGCCACATCGCCGGCCCACCATACCCTCACCCTCACCCCTCAATAGGTGACATAGGCTCTTGGGACTGACTAGGCTGTTGGTCACCCTTGGTCCACCGATAGTCTCTCCTCCACTCCGTAGGTCGTTTGGCCACTCCCACATTCAGCATAGTCCGTAACCAAATCAGGAGGTGCCTACTGATGGGAGCCCCTGCACGGGACGACCTTTCTAACGCTGAGGTAGTCTCTACACGGATCCAACGAAGGGAACAGAACAGCCTATCCATCGCATATGATCTACTCGGATCCGCTGACAACACATCTCTACAACTCTAATGTCTTGAATTCTTCAGAATTCCTCCAGCGCGCATAACCAAGATGCGGGGAATACATAAGATAATAATGAGGAAAAGAGACCTTGGGAGGGCAACCTGAGGTCCCGATATAGGACATCCCGCCAACCAAACAAGGAACACGGAGTACCCTAGCCCGGGTCTCAATGTTGACCTCGCAAGGCCCCCTTAATATTCCCCAAGGCATGCTAAAAATATCTTAAGTTGCATTTAATTAAATAAATCAAACTAATAGGACACATGCATAGGTCGAGGCTTTCCTAGCATGATAACGAGGTGACAGGATGCACGGCTCTTACACATATCCTAAGGGTGCAAGTCCCTAACATACAAGTCTAGGGTGGCATGCATTCTACACACTAATCATGCTTGCATGGATTACATATAACAGTTAATATTAACTATGTGCCCCAGGGGAGGACGGTACACGCCCAAGCCAAGTGCATGTAGCGCCTCCCAACTGGGTTGGGTTGTCCCACTCACCGGTAACCGGGTCGTCGCGCGACCGTCCGTCAGGATCTGCAAGACAGGGTAATCAACCCGGTGAGTAAAATACACAAATACCACAAAATACACAAAAATACACAAATAAATACCCAACACTCGGGCAAACGTACATACGGCCCGTACGCACGCTAGCCCGAGCACCCCGACTCACTCCCGCACCCCCGGCAACCATCCGCACGGCCACCCGCCCCCAGGTGCACCACCGCGCCCAGCCTGCGCACCAAGGCGCCCTGCCGAGCCCCTGCCCGCACGCCAGGACACGCCGCCGAGCTCCCCGGGTGCACCGCGCGCTCACTGCGCCCCAGCGCAGCAGCCCGCGCGCACATCGCACGCCCCGCGCTGGTCTGCGCGCACACCGCACGCCCCGCGCGCCCAGCGCCTCACCCCGCGCGCACCCCGCGCGCACCTCCGCTGCCCTCGCCTCGCTCCGCGCGCACCCGTGCGCACCATCGGCTCGCCCAGCACTCCCCGACTCGCCGCGCCCGCACAGCGCGCCTGCGCCTCTGCGCAGCGCTCCGCGCGCACCCCCGCACGGCGCCCTGCACGCAGCGCCCCATCGCCCACGACCAGCGCCCAGCACACCCGCGCCCAGGCCTAGCACGTGCGCCCAGCACACGCGCCCAGCACGCGCTCCAGCTCCACCCGAGCGCACGCCCACGCGCACGCCCGCGTGCGCCCTGCCTGCTGCTCTGCCTGCTACGCTGCTTGCTACCTGTGCTGCTGCCGGTGCTACCAATCTGCCCTAGACCACCAGCCACCCTGCCCGAGACATCCAACCCCCTGCCCGAGCCACCCTAGCTCGTCTATCCGGCCACCAATGGCCCCCAACAGCCACCAAACACCCAAATCCACCCCCTAACAAGCATCTAAACATGGAAAAGAAGGAAAAAGAGCTTACCCAAAGGAAGGAGAGGGAAGGAAGGGAACCGGAAGCTCTTCTCGCACCGAAATGCCTCTCCAAGGATCTCCACCACCAAGACCTCCTCCCACCTCCGAAAGGGCTCAGATCTGAGGAGAAGAGAGGGCGGGAGAAAGGGCAAGACACGCCGGAATTCGAATCTGAAAACATCGACGTGTAGATCGGGACCGGATCTATCCTTTCTATGTTTTGAGTTTTAAGTTCTAAGCCCTCTAGGTGGCTCAAAACTTAGAAAAGAGAGAGAGGGGGAGAGAGAAATTCCAAGGAAGGAGAAGATGAATAGTGGGAGATATTTTAGCTTCTCACATTAAATAAGTCAAACCTCACTTGAATTAGGGCTAATCAAGATTAATTAGGCTTAAGGACTAGATTAGGTGAGTTAAGTGGGCTTTGACTTGGGTCAACCCAACCACACAAAAAAACAAAAAGGGTTGACCAAGTCATGGGCCCACTTTGACCGAGTCAACTTTCCCAATGACTTCTCGCTCGGTCAAAACCCGGATACGCCCCGGAACTGCGAAATTCTGAAACGTACCGGAATTCGATGAAATTTTCGCTCAAACGATGCCTTTAAACATCGATCCAAGACCGGACCCAACAACTATGGGAACGGTCGAATTCTTCACCTCATCCATACCCTCACTCCTGGAGGGAGACTTTTTGGGACTTTTGGAAGAGATTTAGACTGCTCTACACCCCTGGTCCACCCAGTAGCCTCTCCCACACTCCGTAGCCTCTACCTGGTATACTCCCACGATCAGCACTGTCCGACGCATCAGAGGTACCTACAGATGGGAACCCTCTGTCAGGACAGCTTTCCAACACCGGGGAGTCCCTACTTGGATCCAACCAAAAGGGAGAACGATTCCCATACCCGCAACATCATTCGTTAACCCTCTCCCGGGTAGTATCTGTCACGCCCGGGCGTCCCCGGGACGCGGCAAGTGTATATATGATATTAGCAGTCTAAACAGGAAGTCAATAATATACCCATAACAACATCAACAATTTCAACACAGACAACAAAGGGGCTGACATGATATATACACAAATAGCGGAAGCTAAAAGACCGAGTCTGTAATCCAAAAACATACTACAGACTCGATACAAAAGCAAATGTCCTGTGAGAGCCAATATATACAAAGACATCCAAATATAATACAAACATGTGCCCAAGCAAAGAATACAATACATACAAATCAAGAAGGGATGCTGATAGCCTCTAAAACTCGCGGGACGTGGCGCTGCTCCGCTACTGATGAAGTCCCTCGGGGAGCTCCTGTTATATATGTGTCACTTTTAACCTGCTGGTAACCGTTGGAGCGTTCTGGCAGTTTTTTGTTTTTTTTGGTTTTCGATCGGAACCGCTAATTTTTGGACTGTTAGCTATCGTCCTGAGTTAGAGGACTCCGATTGGAAATCTAACTGCATATTTGGTGTCCTGGTGCCATTTTAGGCCTCTCACGAAAATTTCATCGAATTCCGGCAACGTTTCTGGAATTTCACAGTTCCGGGGCGTATCCGGGTTTTTAAGTGAGTTGACTTTATATAAGAGGGGTGAGAAAAGTCATGCACTATTCATCATCTTCCTCTTTGAGCTCTCTCTCTCTCCTTCTCCATTTTTCTTGCTTTTAAGCCCCTTGGAGGGCTTGAAACTCAAAACCCATAACATAGAAAGAGTAGATCGGGTCCCGATCTACGCCCCGGTGTTCTCGGATTCGAATTCCGAGAAGATTGGCCCCTCCATCCCCCCTCTTTTCTCCTCTGATTTGGGCCAATTCGAGGGCCAAGGAAGATCCCGGCGTTGGAGGCCTTTGGGGAAAGGTTTCGGTGCGCGGAGAGCAACCGAACATCTCTTCCTCCCCTTGGTAAGCCCTTTTTCCTCTCTTTTCATGCTTAGATGTATGTTAGGAGGGTGGATTTGAGGTTGGGTGGTGGTCGGCGGCTGTGGGTGGCCGTCGGGGCCGTCGGAGGGCTGTGGGTGGTGGTCGGAGGCCTTGGGGTGGCCGGTGGTTGGTGGTAGAGGAGCTCGGCAGGGAGGCTAGCAGTCCCGGGTGAGTTGGCAGCGGGCGCAGCAGGCAGGCGCACCAGGTGGCCGGGCGCGCGAGTGTGTGCGCGCAGGCGTGCGCGCGGCGTGCGCTCGGGTGGTGCTGCGGGCGTGCTGGGTAGGGCCGGCAGGGCTAGGCGTGCAGGGTAGGCTGGCTGGGCTGTGCGTGCTGGCAGGCCGGGCAGGCAGGCTAGGCGCGCAGGCGTGCTGGGTAGGAGGTGCTCGGGCATCAGGCGGGCAGTGCCGGGCGTGCAGGCGAGCGGTGCTCGGGCCACTCGACGATGCGCGCAGGCAGGCAGCGCGGGCCGGCTGGCAGGCGCGCTGGGCGCGTGCTGCCAGGCGCTGGGCGCGTGTTGCGCGGGCGTGCGCGTGGGCGCTGGGTGAGGGTCCCGGGTGCTGGGCGCTGAGCGTCGGGCGCTGGGTCGCGGATACCGGGTGCTGGGCGAGGGTGCTGAGCGCTGGGCGCTGGGCACTGCAGAGGAGTATGCGCGCGGGGCGCTGGGCTGAGGCGCAGGCGTGTGCGCGGTGAGGAGGGCAGAGGCGCAGGCGTGCGCGCGGGTAGAGGCTGGTGGTGCGCGCGGGTGCGCGCGGGCGGAGCTGGTGGTGCGCGCGGGCTGCTGCGGCGGGGCGCAGTGGGCGCGCGGTGCACCCGGGTGGCTCGGCTGCATGTCCAGGCGGGCGGGCAGGGGCCCGGCGGTGCGCCTGGGTGCGCGGGCTGAGGCGCGGCGGCGCATCCGGGGGCGGTTGGCCGTGCGGATGGTTGCCGGGGGTGCGGGAGTGTGTCGGGGTGCTCGGGCTAGCGTGCGTACGGGTCGTATGTACGTTTGCCCGAGTGTTGGGTATTTATTTGTGTAGCTTGGTATATTTTGTAGTGTTTTTGGGTTTTACTCACCAAGTTACTACCCTGTCTTGCAGATCTTGACGGACGGTCGCGCGACGACCCGGTTTCTGGTGAGTGGGACAATCCAACCCAGTAGGGAGGCATACTACTCACTTGGGAGTGTATTGCCCTCCCCTGGGGCACCATGGATGTATATTAGCCTGTTATAAATATTAATCCATGCAGCATGATTTATGTGTAGAATGCATGCTACCCTAGACTTGCATGTTAGGGACTTGCACCCTTAGGATAGGTGTAAGAGCCCTGTATCTTGTCCCCCTGTTCTCATGCTAGGAAGCCTTGGCCTATGCATGTGTCCTACTAGTTTATTTATTAAATTAAATGCTAGTATATGTTAATTGCATGCTTTAGATAATATTATAGGGAGGGGCCTTGCGAGGTCAACATTGAGACCCGGGTTAGGGTACTCCGTGTTCCTTGTTTGGTTGTCGGGATGTCCTGTATCGGGACCTCATGCTGCCCTCCCAAGGTTCTTGTCCCAATAATATTATATCTCTAGTTGATAATTAATGATTTATCCATTGTATGATTATTAGCATATTTAGTGAATATTATAGGGGAGGGGCCTTGCGAGGACAGCGGTGAGACCCGGGCTAGGGTACTCCGTGTTCCTTGTTTGGTTGTCGGGGTGTCCTATATCGAGAACTCACGCTGCCCTCCCAAGTTTCTTTCCCCCAGTAATATTCCAACCTTGCTATTATTGTACATGTTCCCCGCATCTTGGTTATGCGCCCTGGAGGAATTCTGAGGAATTCAGGACATTAGAGTCGTTGAGGTGTGTAGTCGGCGGATCCGAGTGGATCATGTGCGTATGGATAGGCTGTTCTGTCCCCTTCGTTGGATCCGGTAGAGGCTGCCCCAGCGTTAGAAAGGCCGTCCCTTCCAAGGGTTCCCATCAGTAGGCGCCTCCTGATTTTGGTTTCGGACTGTGCTGAAGTTGTGGGTGAGGGCTCCCATCAGTAGGCACCTCCTGATTTGGTTTCGGACTGTGCTGAATGTGGGAGTAGACCAAGCGGCCTACGGAGTGGAGGAGAGACTATCGGTGGACCAAGGGTGACCAACAGCCTAGTCAGTCCCAAAATCCTATGTCACCCGTGGTAGGGTGAGGGTGAGGGAGTAGTGGGTTGGCGATGAGCGACCCGCTGGTTTTGTGATTGGATGATTATCAGTCCCAATATCCTGCGTCACCTGCTGAGGGTGAGGGTGAGGGTGTGGTGGGTCGTCGATGGAGCGACCCACTGGGTTATTTGTTATGCCACTTAGAGGCTGGATAAATAAATGAATTGTGGTCAATATTGTCTGTGATGCATGGGTTGTGCTGTTCACTGAGCGTGTGGCTCACCCCTCGCATATGTTTTTCCCCAGTTGCCACTGAGCCTGAGCTGGAGCCGGAGCAGCAGGTGGAGCCGTCCGAGGGATTCCTTCAGTAGCGGAGCAGCGCTACGTTCCGCGAGTGCCAGAGGCTATCAGCATCCCTTCTTGACTGTATGTATTTTATTTCCGTGCTTGGCACGCGTTTGTATATATTCAGTTGTATTTGTGTATATTGGCTCTCACAGGACAGATGATTGAGTATCGAGTCTGTAGTATGTTTATTTACAGATTCAGTCTTTTGCTTCCGCATTTGGTGTATATATCATGTCAGCCTCTTTGTTGTCTGTGTGTCATTCTGGTTGCTTGTGTATGATATATTATTGACCTCCTGTATAGATTCTGATATTTTATATACACTTGCCGCGTCCCGAGGACAGCCGCCCTGGGGCGTGACAGCTCCTCCTCCAGATCCGACTCAGATAGCACTGGAGAATAATATTATGCGAGGGGTGAGCCACACGCTCAGTGAACAGCACGACCCATGCATCACAATTATATTAACCACCAGATATTATTAACCACAACCAGATATTATTCAAGCCACAAAATGGCAGGAACTACACAAATCAAGTGGGTCGCTATCGCCAACCCACTCACTACACCCTCACCCCTCAATAGGTGACATAGGATATTGGGACTTACAAACCAGTGGGTCGCTATCGCCAACCCACTACACCCTCACCCTCACCCCTCAATAGGTGACATAGGATATTGGGACTTACAAGCCAGTGGGTCGCCACATCGCCGGCCCACCACACCCTCACCCTCACCCCTCAATATGGTGACATAGGATATTGGGACTGACTAGGCTGATGGTCACCCTTGGTCCACCGATAGTCTATCCTCCACTCCGTAGGCCGTTTGGCCACCCCCACATTCAGCACAGTCCGTCCCAAATCAGGAGGTGCCTACTGATGGGAGCCCCTGCACGGGACAGCCTTTCCAACGCCGGGGTAGTCTCTACAAGGATCCAATGAAGGGATCAGAACAGCCTATCCATGCGCATATGATCCACTCGGATCCGCGACATCCCTTAACTAAAAAAAGAAACCTTGGGAGGGCACCATGAGGTCCCGATATAGGATATCCCGACAACCAAACAAGGAACACGGAGTACCCTAGCCCGGGTCACAACGCTGACTTCGCAAGGCCCTTTAATCCAAAGAAAGGATACTCTACTGATGTCATGAATTCTTCCGAATTCCTCCAGGGCGCATAACCAAGATGCGGGGAAACATATATTATCATAACAAGGTTAATATTATTGGGAAAAGAAACCTTGGGAGGGCAGCATGAGGTCCCGATATAGGACATCCCGACAACCAAACAAGGAACACGGAGTACCCTAGCCCGGGTCTCAATGTTGACCTCGCAAGGCCCCTCCCCTATAATATTATCTAAGACATGTTACATTCAATTTAATAAATTAAACTAGTAGGACGTATGCAAAGGCCGAGGCTTCCTAGCATGAGAACAGGGTGACAGGATGCATGGCTCTTACACATGTGCAAGTCCCTAACATACAAAGTCTAGGGTGGCATGCATTCTACATATTAATCATGCTGGCACAGATTACATATTAATCAGTTAATATTTGCCGTGGTGCCCCAGGGGAGGACGGTATACGCCCAAGTGCGTATAGCGCCTCCCTACTGGGTTGGATTGTACCACTCACCAAAGACCGGGTCGTCGCGCGATCGTCTGTCAAGATCTGCAAGATAGGGTAACCAACTTGGTGAGTAAAATACACAAATATACCAAAAATAAAATAAAAATACACAGTACTCGGACAAGCGTACATACGGCATGTACGCCCGCGAGTCCGAGCACCCCGACTCACTCCCGAACCCCTAGGTAGCCGTACGCGCGGCCACCCGACCCAGGCGCACAGCCGCGCCCCAGCCCGCGCACCCAGTCGCACGGCCGAGCCCAGCCCACACGCCCAGACACCCCGCCAAGCCCCCCACCGGTGCACCGCGCGCTCACTGCGCCCCAGCGCAGCAACCCGTGCGCGCACCTGCACACCCAGCGCCCCATCGCAGCATCCCGCGCGCACCCCGCGCGCACCACCCGCTCACATCACCCGCTCGACCAGCCCCGGGTGCACCCGCGCGCAGTGCGCCCCAACACAGCGCCCCGCACGCGCACCCGCCCGCACTGCGCCCAGCGCAATGCCCCGCACACACTCCCCGCTCCCCCTGCGCGCACTGCGCCCCCTGCGCAGCACCCGCACACCACCCGCTCATCCACGCGCCCCTGCGCAGCGCTCCGCGCGCACGCCACGCACTGCGCCCAGCGCGCCCGACTGCACGCGCCCAGCGAGCCCGTCAGCACGCGCCCAGCGCGCCTGCCCGCAGCTCGCCCGCCTGCGCCTGCCCGCATGCGCCCGAACCAAGCTCCACTCGCGCGCACGCCCTCGCGCACGCCCACGCTGCCCTGCCAGCATGCCCGACAGCGCCCTGCCCTGCGCCTGCTTGCACTGCCCTGCCTGCCTGCTAGCTAACCCGGGACAGCCCACCACCACTCCGACGGCCACAAACGGCCTCCAACCGCCTCCAACCGCCACCAACGGCCACCCACAGCCACTCCCACTCAAAAACACCCTCCTAACAATCATCTAAACAAGAAAGGAAGGAAAGGAAACCTTACCCAAGGAAAGGAAAGGAAGGGAAGGAGACCGAGAGCTCTTCGCGCACCGAAACACCTCCCCAAAGACCGCCTCCACCAAGATCTCTACCTAGCCCAAGGGGGGCTGAAATCAGAGAAGAAAAGAGGGTGTTAGAGGGGGTCAAACTCGTGGGAACTCGAATCCGAGACCACCGGTGGATAGATCGAGATGAGATCTAACCTTTCTTTTCTTTGTGCTTTTGATTTTAACCCCTCTAGCTAGGTCAAAACAAAGAAAAAGAGAGAGAGGGAGAAAGAAAATCAAATGGGGAAGATGATGAATAGTGGGGAGATATTTAGCTCACTTATATATAATCCCCACACTTAGATTAGGCTAACTAGGTTAATTAGGGTTTAAGCTAGCATTAGAGAGGATTAAGTGAGGTTTGACCCTAGTCAACCTAACCACACTAAAATCCAAACATATTTGACCAAGTCATGGGGCCCACTTTGACCAAGTCAAGTCTCCCAATGACTTCTCGCTCGGTCAAAACCCGGATACGCTTCGGAACTGTGAAATTCTGAAACATTACCGGAATTCGATGAAACTTTCGTGAGTGGCTTGGAATGGCATCAGGACACATAATATGCAGTTAGATTCTCGATCGGAGTCCACAAACTCAGGACGATAGCTAATAGTCCAAGATTTTAGCGGTTCCGATCGAAAAACGAAAAAAACCGAAAAAAACTGCCAGAATGTCCCAATGGTGACCAGAAGGTTAAAAGTGACACATATATAATAGTATCTACAACCCGATCTCCTCAAATCACCGTTCTACACCCTTGGTCCGCCGGTAGCCCTTTCCTCGGGTAGCCTCTACCCGGTATACTCCCACGATCAGTACTCTTCCGAATGCATCGGTGGTACCTACGGATGGGAGCCCTCTGTCAGGACAGCTAAACCCGAGAAGTTCCTACATCGGATCCAACGAAGGGGAGAACGATCCCATGTTCGCAAAGCGAACCCAATGGAAAACAACTACTCTCGATACTCACTTATCGAGATATCAAAACACAGGCATAACAACAATCTATTCAACACACTCATATTAACCTTAAAATAGTCATAGTCCCTAAACGGGAGTAACTACACAAGTTAGTGGGTCGTAACATCGCCGACCCATCCCACTCTCACCCTTTAAGGGGGGTGACATGGGCCTTTTCAGACTAGACCGCTCTCCACCCCTGGTCCACCCGGTAGCCTCTCCCACACTCCGTAGCCTCTACCTGGTATACTCCCACGATCAGCACAGTCCGACGCATCGGAGGTACCTACAGATGGGAGCCCTCTGTCAGGTCAGCTTTCCAACGCCGGGGAGTCCCTACTCGGATCCAACCAAAAGGAGAAGACAGCCTACTCACGCGTATACGATCCTCTTGGATCCGTCGACAACGATTTCTAACACTACTAATGTCATGAATTCTCAAGAATTCCTCCAGGACACATAACTAAGATGCGGGGAAACATATATTATAACAACAAGGTTATAATATTCTCTAAGGCATGCTTATAACAATATATTCACATTTGATTTAAATAAATTAAACTAAATGGGAAACATGCATAGATAGGGGCTTTCCAATCAAGGGACATGGTGTCTAGGCATGTATGGGCCTCTATACATGATATATGAGTGCATATCCCTAGCATACAAGGTCTAATGTGGCATGGTTACATCATATAAATCATGCATTGCATAGTTTTTCATACTATAGCTAGGGGGCCCCATCGATGCGCGACGCGCGCCTACGCGGTCGAGCACATCCCTAGAGAGGGGGGGGGGGGGATTGGATTCAAACCACTCACATGCACTTCCTCCTCCACCTTCTCCTTCTCTTTGGGGAATTAAAACAAACACTTGGGGGATGTGTGTGTAAGAGAGAAAGAGAGCCCAAGACTTAGACGTGGGGAATGGGAGGGGAAGAGACAGAGAGAGAGAGAAGATATTTTGGGTGCACATAAATATCTAAAAGAGGGGATGGAAATGACCCTTTCATCCCTGACTTAGAAATTATGCGCATGCTTCACTAGAACAGCCATAACTTCCTCACTATAGCTTCGAATTGCACAATTCCAATTCCGTTGGAAAGCTAAGAAGATTATCTACAACTTTCATGTTTATGCCAATATCAAATAATCTCTCCAGCTATTTTGAAATTAGAGCTAAACATAGAACAGGGCTGCTGCTAGAATTTTCATCCCCGGGGTATACTTGGAAAAATACCCATAACTTTTACTACAGGAATCCAGTTGACCTAATTCCACTTTTGTACGAAAGCTAACTCAAAACTGGATATCTCATAATAAAATTATATTTAAACCTCTTCATCTTGGATTTTAACAAAATCAAATCCAAATACCAAATTAGAAATACATAACTTCGAGGAGAAAAATTATGTAGCCAAATTTTCAATCAGAGTGCTCCAAATGACACAGGCATAACACCAAAACCCAGTAACGGCCAAACTCGGATGCGATTCAGAACTGTATATTTTTCAAAATATTACCAGAATTCGATGAAATTTTTATGGGTAGTACTAAACGGTACCAGGACCCATAATATGCAGTTAGATTTTCAATCAGAGTACTCTAACTCCCGCAGGTGGCTAAAAGCCAAAATTTTAGCGACTTCGATTGAAAAAAAAAGAAAAGGCCCTGAATGACCCAGATGTGACCAAGGCTTAACCGAAATGGCTCCAAATGACACAGGCATAACACATACTTCCAACAATGTTAAATACCCAGATATTTGCTTTCAATTTGCCTGAGATGCAATTCCTAATTGTCGATATAAGTGAGAAAGTGGGGCAGCCCCCCAACCAAAGATGTGGGTGTTCTGAACATCCACCAAATATCTGAAATAAGAAACTAGAACAGTGGAGCCGGTCTTATCAAAAAATATGGTGCATCCAAGCACAAACAATAAATGCCCCCTAACTACAAAGTCGATATGCTGCTCCGGCAACGATGAGGACTTGTTAGCAAGTTTGTCCCTCAACCACTTCAATTTGAGAGCGCGACCATTGTGTAGACACAACTCCTCCTTGATCTCTGTCATTGATAGATTCAAACACTCCTTCACCAATTCTACGGCCTTATCAATGTCCATTGAAGTTGAACCATATATAGCCTTACCCATAACCGGAATGCCGACTATTTGCGTCACATCTTCTAGTGTGATGGTCATCTCCCCAAATGGAAAGTAAGTGGAAGCTATTAGTCTCGGGATGCCATCTCTCCACCATTGTAGTAATTACAGGACTGTTTAATGTCATAAAATTGTACTCAACCAATGGCCACAATCCACTTTGCTTAACCTTGTTCATAAACGTAAATGATTCCCCCTCGACATTCCAACCCTTAATGGTTTTGGTCGGTTGACGACAACACAGGGATCGATCCCCCTTGCCATTCCATACACGATACGTTATGTGGTGTCTATAATCAACCAAAATTTTGTTTGTTTCTGGACCCCCCCAAGAATGTCCTTTTACACTGTCCTCATCTATTTCTGATTCGACTAGTCTACGTGTATCTTCTTCTTCCACATCATCTTCTTCTACCTCAGGCTCAGATACTTCCTCTTCCATAGCCTCTTGTTCAAATGGAATGATTGAACTTGAAGGTATGTCTTTGGCTAATCTTTGAGATTGACGTCTTTGCAGCGACGCTGTTTGTGCAACACGATGTTTTGGGGCCATGCTGCACAAAAAATAGAAAGACGGTCTCAATCAAGTTTCAAAATTTGGAATTAAATCACACCAAAAAAATAAATTTCAAACTAAACACTGGTAGGATATCAATTTGAAAGACTCGTGAGTACACATGGGAGTATAGGCATGCCTATAAAAAATTGATGTCATGTGTATTAACAATAGAACTATATGTAAAAAGGGCCAAATCCATGCTATTAATCTAATATCAAAGACTCCAGTGACAATCAATATGAAGTATAATCATATGGCAATCAAATAGATGGATATCCTATGGTTGAGAAAATGTGGTGTTCACTCATACCAAGAAATTTCAATAAAACGGCCATTTAAAAATACATAATGGACACATAACATCCCTCCCAAAAATTCACCATCAAAGACATGTAGATGAATGATAAAGATCCTCATCATTTCTATTTAAAGACATGTAGATGAAATGATAAAAATCCAATCAAGCCAAGATTACAAAATATTGCAAAAGAATGTTGTGTAGCCTCACTATGATCTCGATATATCATGTGGAGGCAAACTTAGGAACAATGGAGGACCATAAAACATTTGTTATGATAGCTTCTTTATTTTCTCCTCTCTTCTATTATCTTTTTAATGCATGGTCCAGATTTTTTTTTCCAAAGGTTGAGACATAATGTCTCATCTTAATTTTTTAAATTTTGGTGGGGGGAACATAAAATGTGGGTCCGCCCCTGCATAGGAATCCTATGCCGACCAGTAAGTAAAACTAGGTATCTTGATTAAGGTGATGTGCCTTGCTTTGTTTTTTTTTCCAAACTCCAAAGAGGGCACCTAGCCTCACTTTGTTATTGAGGCGCACTAAAGTGCAGCAGTGTATTAATAACACTGGTGTTCTTGTTGAAGAAAGCTATTTCTCCTTTTGTATTTCCCTTGACTTTTATCTTCTTCTCTCTCTTCTCTTTATGTGTTGGACTGATACATTACTGTAAATTTATTTAAAACTGGGCTTTTGACTTTAAAATTCCTTTTCGGCCACTTCAGTGTGCATGATTGATCAAGCAAAGAAACTAAAGTTGGCCTAGTTGATCACCCATGGCATATTTTTCCTGCTAATTTTTGTTTCTCAGTTGGCTAATAACAAGTTTATTACCAAACTTTCTCAACCCACTCAGAATTAACTAAAACATGGACTAATGTTCTTAATCAGTTGTCCAAAAATGACACCTACTCGCTAGAAACCACCACCTACCTTCATACCTTGCCAATTGCAGACAACATAGATATATTGTTGTGCCTGTTCAATCAGAGCGCTCCAATTGCAGACAATATAGATATATTGTTGTGCCTGTGTCATTTGGAGCGCTCTGTTTGAAAATTTGGGTACATAATTGTTTCCTCGAAGTTAATGTATTTTCAATTTGGTATTTGGATTTGATTTTGTTAAAATCCAAGATGAAGAGGTTTAAATATGATTTTATTATGAGATATCCAGTTTTGAGTTAGCTTTCGTACAAAAGTGGAATCAGATCAACTGGATTCATGTAGTAAAAGTTATGGGTATTTTACCAAGTATACCCCGGGGAGGAAAATTCGGGCAGGAGCCCTGTTCTATGTTTAGCTCTAATTTCGGAATAGCTGGAGGGATTATTTGATCTTGGAATAAACATGAAAGTTGTAGATAATCTTCTTGGCTTTCCAACGGAATTAGAATTGTGCAATTCGGAGCTATATTACGGAAGTTATGGCTGTTCCAGTGAAGCATGTCCAGAATTTCTAAGTCAGGGATGAAATGGTCATTTCCATCCCTCTTTAGATATTTATTTGTGCCCAAAATATCTTTCTCTCTCTCTCTCCCTTCCACTCCCATTCCCCACGTCAACTTCTTGTCTCTCCTTCTCTCTTTCAAGGCCCCCCAAGTGTTTGTTTTAACTCCTCAATGAGAAGGAGAAGGAGATGGTGCAAGTGCAAGAGAAAACTTGTGTAGGTTTTGTTGTTGTTGTTGATCTCCTCTCTCTCAAGCACCCTCTTATATCTTGTTCTCCCCCCTTGATTTGCAGCCAAAGGAGGGCTGAGGAGGTGGTAGAGGTGGTCGCGGGCGCATCGAGGGCCTCCGAGTCTCCCCCTTTCATTCCCCCTCCAAAGGTGAGCTCTCCCCCTTCTTTTCTTGGTTTTCATGGCATAGGGGGCTGTTAGGGTGTTCATGCATGCTATGCATATGGGTTAGGGTGTGTGTGAGGGGTTGAGGAGGGTTAAAAGAAGGATAGGGTTGGCTGGGCGCGCGTTGGGAGTTGTCTGCGCGCGTGCGGGTGCAGACGGGCGCAGAAGGGCGCGCAAACGGGCGCGGGCGCGTGCGCGCGAGCGCGCGGGTGCGCGCGGAGTGGGCACGCAGGTGCGCGCTGGCGCAGGCGTGAGCGGGGTGCGCGCGCACGGGGCAGTGCGCCTGGGCGCGGGGCTTGGGACCAGTGCACACGCGCGCGTGCATGCGCGTGCTGGGGCATGCGCAGTTCTGCACGGGCGTGCAGTGCGAGTGGGGGCGCGCGGGCTGGACGTGCAGTGCGCCAAGGGTGCTGGGGCGCTTGCGTGCGTGCGTATGCGTGCGTGCGCGTGCGGGGGGCCATGCGTGTTGTTATATATGTGTCACTTTTAACCTTCTGGTAACCATTGGGACATTCTGGCAGTTTTTCAGCCTTCTTCATTTTTTCGATCAGAACCGCTAAAATTTTGGACTTTTAGCTATCACCCTAAGTTTGAGGGCTCCGATTGAAAATCTAACTGCATATTATGTGTCCTGGTGCCATTCCAAGCCACTCACGAAAATTTCATCGAATTCCGGTAACGTTTCAGAATTTCACAGTTCTGAAGCGTATCCGGGTTTTGACCGTGCGAGAAGTCATTGGGAGACTTGACTTGGTCAAGGTGGGCCCATGACTTGGTCAAATGTGTTTGGATTTTAGTGTGGTTGGGTTGACTTGGGTCAAACCACACTTAAACCTCCCTAATCCTAGCCTAAACCTAATTAGGGCTAATCTAATTAAGGGGTGTGAGTGTGTGTGGTGTGGGTGTGAGTATAAAGAAATCCCACGACCAAGACAAATTCCCTCCTATTCATCATCTTCTCCAAAAATTTCTCTCTCTCTCCCTCTCTTTAAATCCTCCATATGACCTAGTTCAAGGGGTCAAAACCAAAAACCCTAAGAAGAGAAAAGATAGGTGAGCTCCCGATCTACCTTCCGGTGGTCTCGGATTCGAGTTCCCACGTGTGTGACCCCTTCTCATGCCCTCTTTTCTCCTCTGATTTCAGCCGTTTTTCGGGCTGAAGGAGATCTCGGTGGTGGTGGTCTTTGAGGTGGTGTTTCGGTGCGCGAAGAGCAACCGATCTTCCCTTCCTTCCTTTCCTTCCTTGGGTGAGGTTTCTTTCCTTCCTTTTCTTGTTTAGATGCATGTTAGGAGGGTGTTTTTGGGTATGCATGGCTATTGGTGGCTGTTGGTGGCGGTGGGTGGCGGTTGGTGGCGGTTGGTGGCCGTCGGGGAGGTGGTAGGCTGTCTCGGGTAGGCTGGCAGCGCAGGCAGCACAGGCAGGCGGGCTGGCAGGCAGGGCGGGCAGAGCAGGCTGGCAGGGCATGCCCGCGTGCGCGCGAGCGTGCGCGCGGGTGGAGCAGGAGTGTGCGGGTGCTGCACGCTGGACGCCGTGCGGGGGCGTGCGCGCGTGGCGCTGCGTAGAGGCGCAGTGCGTGCTGCGCACAGGGGGCCACGTGTGGATGCTGCGCGCAGGGCGCCGTGCGGGGGCGTGCGCGCGGAGCGCTGCGCAGAGGCGCAGGCGTGCTGTGCGCGTGTGGTGAGGCGAGCCGGTGATGCGCGCAGGGTGAGGCGCTAGGGCGCAGGGCGTGCGGGTGTGCGCGCGGGTTGCTGCGCTGGGGCGCAGTGAGCGCGCGGTGCACCCGGGGGGCTCGGCAGCGTGTCCTGGCATGCGGACAGGGGCTTGGCAGTGCGCCTGGGTGCGCGGGCTGGGGCGCGGCAGTGCGCCTGGGTCGGGTGGCCGTGCGTACGGCTGCCCGGTGGTTCGGGAGTGAGTCGAGGTGCTCAGACTCGCGTGCGTACAGGCCGTATGTACGGTTGTCCGAGTGTTGAGTATTTTAGTATATTTTTGTGTATATTATTGTGTATTTTACTCACCGAGTTGATTACCCTGTCTTGCAGATCTTGACGGATGATCGCGCGACGACCCAGTTATCGGTGAGTGGGACAACCCAACCCAGTAGGGAGGCATTATATGCACTTGGGCGTGTACCATCCTCCCCGGGGGTACCATGGTTTAATATTAACTTGTGTAATATGTAACCCATGCAAGCATGATTGTTATGTAGTATGCATGCACCCTAGATCTTGTATGTTAGGTACTTGCACCCTTAGGATATGTGTAAGAGCCATGCATCCTGATAATATGTTTCCATGCTAGGAAGCCTCGACCTATGCATGTGTCCTATTAGTTTAATTTATTAAATTAAATGTGAACTTATGATATTTTAGCATGCCTTAGGGAATATTAAGGGGCCTTGCGAGGTCAACATTGAGACCCGGGCTAGGGTACTCCGTGTTCCTTGTTTGGTTGTCGGGATGTCCTATATCGGGACCTCATGGTGCCCTCCCAAGGTTTCTTTTTCCAATAATAGTATAACCTCATTATTATTGTATATGTTCCCCGCATCTTGGTTATGCGCCCTGGAGGAATTCTGAGGAATTCATGACACCAGTAGAGTCTCCCTTCTCTGGATTAAGGGGCCTTGTGAAGTCAGCGTTGAGACCCGGGCTAGGGTACTCCGTGTTCCTTGTTTGGTTGTCGGGATATCCTATATCGGGACCTCAAGGTGCCCTCACAAGGTTTCTTTTTTTTTAGTTAAGGAATACCGCGGATTCAAGTGGATCGTATGCGTATGGATAGGTTGTTTCTGTACCCTTCGTTGGATCTGTGTAGAGACTGCCCCAGCGTTAGAAAGGCCGTCCCGTGAGAGGGCTCCCATCAGTAGGTACCTCCTGATTTTGGATTCAGACTGTGCTGAATGTGGGAGTGGCCAAGCGGCCTACGGAGTGGAGGAGAGACTATCGGTGGACCAAGGGTGATTAACAGCCTAGTCAGTCCCAATATCCTATGTCACCATATTGAGGGGTGAGGGTGAGGGTGTGGTGGGTCGGCGATGTAGCGACCCACTGGATTGTGTAGTTCCTGCCACTTTGAGGCTTGAATAATTAATTGTGGTTAATATGAATTGTGATGCATGGGTTGTGCTATTCACTGAGCGTGTGGCTCACCCCTCGCATATATTTTTCTCCAGTATTATCTGAGTCGGATCAGGAGGAGGAGCTCCCCGAGGGACTTCAGCAGTAGCGGTGCAGCGCCACATTTTTGCGAGTGTTAGAGGCCATCAGCATCCCTTTTTGATTTGTATGTATTGTATTCTGTGCTTGGGCACACGTTTGTATTATATTTGGATGTCATTGTATATATTGGCTCTCACAGGACAGTTGATTATGTATCGAGTCTGTAATATGTCTTTGAGTTACAGATTCAGTCTTTTAGCTTCCGCTATTTGTGTATATATCATGTCAGCCCCTTTGTTGTCTGTGTTGAAATTGTTGATGTTGTTTAGGGTATATTATTGACCTCCTGTTTAGACTGCTGATATCATATATACACTTTCCGTGACCCGGGGACGGCCGCCCTGGGGCGTGACGTGTGGCTGCCCAGGGGTTTGGGTAGGTGTCGGGGCACTCGGACTCGTGTGCGTACGTGCGTGCTCGCATGCGTGCGAGTCCGTATGCATGCTTGTCCGAGTATTTGGTATTTCTAATGATTTCTATGTGTAAATTGTGTTGTTACTCACCAAATTGGATGCCCTACCTTGCAGATCTCGTCGGATGGGATGCGCGAGGTCCCGGGTTGTAAGGTGAGTGGTTCGATTCCAATCTCCCCCCCCCCCCCCGCTCTCTAGGGATGCGCTCGACGCGCGTAGACGCGCGTCGCGCATCGATGGGGCCCCCTAGCTATAATATGTAGATACCATGTTAATGCATGTTTGCTATGATATAACCATGCCTTGTTAGACATTATATGCTAGGGATATACACCCATGATTCATGCATAGAGGCCCATACATGCCTAGACACCATGTCCCATGCTTGAAAAGCCTCGATCTACGCATGTTTCCCATTTAGTTTAATTTATTTAAATCAAATGAGAATATATTGTTATAAGCATGCCTTAGAGAATATTATAACCTTGTTGTTATAATATATGTTTCCCCGCATCTTAGTTATGCGCCCTGGAGGAATTCTTGAGAATTCATGACATTAGTAGTGTTAGGAATCGTTGTCGACGGATCCAAGAGGATCGTATCCGTGTGGGTAGGCTGTTTTCTCCCCTTCGTTGGATCCGAGTAGGGACTCCCCGGCGTTGGAAAGCTGTCCTGACAGAGGGCTCCCATCTGTAGGTACCTCTGATGCGTCGGAGGGTGCTGATCGTGGGAGTATACCAGGTAGAGGCTACGGAGTGTGGGAGAGGCTACCGGTGGACCAAGGGTGGAGAGCAGTCTAGTCTGTCCCAAAAGGCCCATGTCACCCCTTAAAGGGTGAGGGTGAGGTGGGTCGGCGATGTTACGACCCACTAGCTTGTACAGTTACTCCCGTTTAGGGACTCTA
The DNA here is from genome assembly GCA_030737835.1 of Acorus gramineus. Taxonomy (NCBI): domain Eukaryota; kingdom Viridiplantae; phylum Streptophyta; class Magnoliopsida; order Acorales; family Acoraceae; genus Acorus; species Acorus gramineus. Next base: position 562,386 of record JAUJYN010000022.1, read on the forward strand.
ATTATTTTAAGGATAATATGAGTTGTGTTGCATAGATTGTTGTTATGCCTGTGTTTTGATATCTCGATAAGTGAGTATCGAGAGTAGTTGTTTTCCATTGGGTTCGCTTTGCGAACATGGGATCGTTCTCCCCTTCGTTGGATCCGATGTAGGAACTTCTAGGGTTTAGCTGTCCTGACAGAGGGCTCCCATCCGTAGGTACCACCGATGCATTCGGAAGAGTACTGATCGTGGGAGTATACCAGGTAGAGGCTACCCGGGGAAAGGGCTACCGGTGGACCAAGGGTGTAGAGCGGTGAGTTGAGGAGATCGGGTTGTAGATACTACCCGGGAGAGGGTTAACGAATGATGTTGCGAGCGTGGGAATCGTTCTCCCCTTCGTTGGATCCGAGTAGGGACTCCCCGGCGTTGGAAAGCTGTCCTGACAGAGGGCTCCCATCTGTAGGTACCTCCGATGCGTCGGACAGTGCTGATCGTGGGAGTATACCAGGTAGAGGCTACGGAGTGAGGGAGAGGCTACCGGTGGACCAAGGGTGTAGAGCAGTCTAAACCTCTTCCAAAAGTCCTATGTCACCCCTAAAGGGTGAGGGAGAGGATGACGTGAAGAATATCGCCGCGTGACCCATTCGTTGTTCGACCGTTCCCATAGTTGTTGGGTCCGGTCTTGTATCGATGTTTAAAGGCATCGTTTGAGCAATTATCTAGAGGTAGATGATCCAGTAGTGTTGTGTAGACCAGTAATTCCGGGTCTCTTCGACCGACGGTATGGTCTCTCCCCAAAAGTCCCAAGAGTCTCCCTCCGAGAGTGAGGGTGAGGGTGAGGTTGGTCGCGCCGCCGCGTGACCCTGTTATCCATTGGGTTTCTACCCATGTTTTTCCTTGAAAAAGGGAATTGATTATGTATTGAACTGTAGTATGGTGATTGGTTTCCAGCCACTCACTGAGGTTGTAGCTCACCCCTCGCATACTATTTTTTTCAGGGGCAGTGTTGGGCGTGGAGCTGGAGCTTTCTTGTGGCGTGGTCTTATGGGCGTGGAGCGTTCTTCCGGCGGATGGCGAGTGCGAGGTTGTCAGCATTCCTAGAGTCATTTTATGTATTGTAAATCATGCATGTGGCACAGGTTGTATTTTCTTTGGTCTAGACTTGGCTCTCACAGGACAGTGATTGTGTATTCGAGTCTGTAATAATGTTTTTGATTTACAGACATTGTTTATATATTATGCTTCCGCTTTTCAGTCAGTTATCATTATCTTGCTTTGCCACCTTGTGTATTGTTGTTGGAGTCTTTATTGACCTTAGGTATTGATAGCTGATATTTATTATTGGCACGTCTCGGGGATGGCCGCCCTAGGGCGTGACATATGTGTACTTAATATCCGTATTCCTCTTGTACCATATAGTATTAGCATATCACCACCTATGTGCCCATCAGCCAGGAATATGTAGAAGGATTTAATTGTGTATCACCATTCCCTTATCTACTATGAATATGGTGGTTTCCAATGTAGTTAAGGAAAATATAGCATCCCCAACTTCCTCGTCTCTCACATCCCTCTGCATCCTTTGAAATCGAGATGGGGACGGTTATTTAAACCCCCGTTTAGTGGAAAGCCACCCCAATTGGAAAGCCACCCAATCAATTTTTTAGAACCTATAAAACCACCCCGACTAAATACTATTGTGTAAAACCACCCCTACCGACCACGGCCCATTTTAAACCAAGCTCACCCCCTGTACTGTTCGACAAACGTAGTGTTGACCGAAGCTACATACGTCGACACTTCTAGTGTCGAATTGAAGGGTTACACAAACATTCTTTTTTGTTATAATATCGACAAATGTATTGTCGATATGTGTTAAATATGTTGCCAAGCGGAGTGTCGATACTAGCAAATTATTGAAAAATAAAAAGAGTTATGCTTTTCAAACTAACATCTTTTTATTTTATTTTTTTGTGTTATATTTTGTCATTTGAAATCCTCGTTGATCAATGATTTTGATTCATTTCCTAATTATTAGTTTGATATAATTTATTTTTTATCTATATTCAAACCAGGCTGGCAATATAAACTAACAATGACTCATTTTATTCAAATATGTGATTGATGTTAGTTTGAAAAGCATAACTCTTTTATTTTGTGTGTATATAACTCTTAATTTCTTGTATATGATTGAGTATTTACTTAATTTTTTTACAGTGTAGTATGACTCCCAAGGAACGTATTCGACCTACAACTTTCAATTGAAAAAATTATTCTAAGGACATGGCATCGAGTTCTCGAGATGATGAAGTTCAAGCATATCCATAAGAAGTAGCTTGCAATTATCTGTTGGTATCGACACTATCATTGTTGGCCATTAGCATTTTTCTCGACATCTTATATGTCGACCGATACTTATTTTTTTATTTTTTAATAATCTGCCAGTATCGATATTCCGTTTGGCGACATATTTAACACATATCGACAATACATGTGTCGATATTATAACAAAAAAAATGTTTGTGTAACCCTTCAGTTCAACACTAGAAGTGTCGACGTATGTTGTCTCGGTCGACACTACGTTTGTCGAACAGTACATGGGGTGGACTTGGTTCAAAATGGGGTGTGGTCGGTTGGGGTGATTTTCCTTTGTTTTCGAGTGCATAAAAATGATTAATCACGGGGTGGTTTTCTAATTGTACGGGGTGGGTATATAACTCCCCATTCGAGATTAATATCATTTACCGAACTATCATACTCAACACCTAGGCCTCCAATTTCTTGTGACAATTGAGATTCCTGGATATTCACTCCCCACTGTGTACTCAACCTTCCAGATATTCTTCTAAAGCAAGCCTAGAGTTCCTTGCACCCATTTAACCTGATCATACATTAAAAGACCTCAAAGAGAATGGATACTCCTCTTCAAAAGCACATCACTCTTATGGAATATTTTTCTCCTTTAAACCAAAGAGTCTCCGTGAAATTTCAAATCTTAATACAATTTCATGCAAGTTCAAAGATAACCTCATTCTTCTTTTCCTTTATGTTCCTACTTGCTAACATCCTAGTAAGTAGTAACCCATATCTCTTTCCAAACTTAAAGCTCTCTTTATATTAAACATCTTCTCAAAAAACCACATTCCCCATTTCTTAATCCATTAAGTCGACTGCAGAGATGGTATAAGTCTTAAAGGTATAGTTAGGCTTGATCACTCAAATTTGAAAGCCATATCCTTTCCATCCTGCTTTAATGATTTCTACAACTGGTAACTTGTAGCCTTGAACAATCAATTTATCATTAGCATCTGGCAGCCCTACAAAAATTCTCCAATAAAAAGTAGGGGCCAGTGCCAAACTTTTTAAGTATTTTCTCTCAACCCACACACAGAGAGCATGTGACATTGTCATGCATGATCATGCCATTGTTACCTACTACCTAGATTGCAATTGTTTAGCAATTTCATAATCCAACTGCACAACATGGGTTATAAACCATTACCCTTTTATAAAGTTTAAATTTTACTAAACAAGGTAATCAATTCAATTTGGCTGTGTGTTGTGCTAAAGAATCTGAGTCAATAGTCAATACATTTGCTTTAACTTTTTTTGTCTTTGTATATTCTAGTATTTGAGGTCTCGTATATCATGCTCCCCTTTTTCTTTCTTTTCTTCTGAGAAGGCAATTTATGTTATATGTGATTGCTATATAGAGTAGTGATTCAATGTTTTATTTTATTTTATTTTATTTACTGAAAATGCTCAACACATCTACCATTAATTATAATACACTAAGAATGCAGTCATTAGAACATTGAAACTTTTTTTTTGTTGCACTTGAGGAAATGATATGATTGAATTCTCACAAAATTGAAATAAATGAGGTGTGAGCTCTGGTTACTTATTGGCACATTTGTACCCTGGTTATCTTTCTTCCATCATATCATTTGTAAGCTTAGATGTACTTCACATTAACAACATTGTACAAATCCACTGGTCAGCTTTCTTTTTCTAAAAGTTATCATCTTCCTAGTACTATAGACCATATTCTACTCTCCCTTTTTGTCCTCCCAACACAACCATTTCTCCTCCAACACAACCATTTCATAAATAAGTCAATCTATTGGGATAAACTGAAGTGTTTTAACTCTCCATGAACCCTCTTAGTTCCCTCAGCTTATATTTGAAAATTGATAGAAGAAGATATTTTAAATGGCTTCGAAGAGGCCTTTGAAGTTTGGTGGTCACCATAAAGGGGGATAAATTGAGTAGATGAAAATATTGTGTTATATCTAATCAAATTTATGAATCCATTCCAAACTATCCTAAATTTAAGAGGTGCAACTAATAATAAATGATATAGCACTTATCTTGTTGTGCCTGTGTCATTTGGAGCGCTCTGATTTAAAATTTGGCTACATAATTTTTTTCCTCGAAGTTATGTATTTTCCAAGTTGGTATTTGGATTTGATTTTGTTAAAATCCAAGATGAAGAGGTTTAAATATGATTTTATTATGAGATATCCATTTTGAGTTAGCTTTCCTTCAAAGTGGAATTAGATCAACTGGATTCTTGTAGTAAAAGTTATGGGTATTTTACCAAATATACCCCGGGGAGGAAAATTCTGACAGCAGTCCTGTTCTATGTTTAGCTCTAATTTAGGAATAGCTGGGGAGATTATTTGATCTTAGCATAAACATGAAAGTTGTAGATAATCTTCTTGGATTTCAACGGACTTAGAATTGTGCAATTCAGAGCTATATCGAGGAAGTTATGGCTGTTCCAGTGAAGCATGCGCAGAATTTCTAAGTCAGGGATGAATAGGTCATTTCCATCCCTCTTTAGATATTTATGTGCAACAAATATCTTCTCTCTCTCTCTCTCCCTCTCACTTCCACGTCCATTTTCTTGGCCCTCTCTTCTCTCTTTTCAAAGCCCCCCTAGGTGTTTGTTTTAATTCCCCAAAGAGAAGGAGATGGTGAAGGAAGAAGAGAAGGGTTGTTCATGTGTTGTTGTTGTTGATCTTCTCTTCTCTCAAGCTCCCCCTCATGATCCTTCCCCCCTGATTTTCAGCCAAGGAGGAGGCTGAGGAGAGGCTGAAGAGGTGGTGGTGGTGGTGGTTGAGGTGGCCGTGGGCGCGTCGAGAGCCCCGCACCTCCCCCTTTCCGTTTCCCTCTTTTGGTAAGTCCTCTTCCCCTTCTTTTTGATTTGTAAGGGCTGTTGGGATGGTTGGGGAAGTCATGCATGCTATGCATAGGGGTTAGAGTGTGTGTGAGGGGTTGGGGAGGGTTAAAAAGGGGTAAGGGTTGGCTGGGCGCGCGCGCAGGCGGGCGCTAGCAGGTGCTGGCGGGCGCGCAGACGTGCGCGGGCGCGTGCGTTCGAGTGCGCGGGTGCGCGCGGAGTGGGCACGCGGGTGCGCACGGGTGCTGGTGCGAGCTGGGGTGCACGCGGGCACGCGCGCGCGTGCGCGCGCGCGGGCATGCGCCTAGGCGCGGGGCTGGGGGCCAGTGCGCGCGCGCGCGCGTGCGTGCGTGCGCATGCTGGGGCATGCGCGGGGTTCGGCGCAAGGGCGCGTGGGCTAGACGCGCAGTGCGCGCGGGCGCGCACGCGCGGCAGCGCGTCTGGGCGCGCGGGCAGGCGCGTGGTAGTGCGCCAACGGTGCTGGGACGCATGCGTGTGTGCGTGCGCGTGCGTGGGGCCATGCGTGTGGCTGCCCGAGGGTTCGGGTAGGTGTCGGGGAACTCGGACTCGCGTGCGTAAGTGCGTGCTCGCATGCGTTCGAGTCCGTATGCATGCTTGTCCGAGTATTTGGTATTTCTAATAATTTCTATGTGTAAATTGTGTTGTTACTCACCAAGTTGGATGCCCCTACTGTTATATATGTGTCACTTTAGCCTTATGGTAACCATTGGAGCATTTTGGCAGTTTTTTTAGTTTTTTCATTTTTCGATCAGAACCGCTAAAATTTTGGACTGTTAGCTATCGTCCTGTGTTTGAGGACTCCAATTGAAAATCTAACTGCGTATTATGTGTTCTGGTACCATTTCAAGCCACTCACGAAAATTTTATCGAATTCCGGTACGTTTCAGAATTTCACAGTTCCGAGGCGTATCCGGGTTTTGACCGAGCGAGAAGTCATTGGGAGAGTTGACTCAGTCAAAGTGGGCCCATGACTTGGTCAACCCCTTTTGTTTTTATTTGTGGTTGGGTTGACCCAAGTCAAAACCCACTTAAGTTCACCTAATCCTCTTTTAAACCCTAATTAAACCTAGTTTACCCTAATCTAATTGTGTTGACTTATTTAAGTGAGCTAAATCTCTCCCTCACTATTCATCATCTTCCCCAAATTGTTTTCTCTCTCCCCCTGTCTCTTTTTCCACCTTTTACCCTAGTTAGAGAGCTTGGACCTCAAAACCCAAAGAAGAGAAAGGTGAGGGGAGCTCGTGATCTATCCACCGGTGGTTTCGGATTCGAGTTCCGATGTGTTTAGCCCCTTCTCACGCCCTCTTTTCTCCTCTGATTTCAGCCATTTCGAGGGCTAAGGAAGAGCTCGGTGGTGGTGGCCTTGGAGGAGGTGTTTCAGTGCGCGGAGAGCAACCGAACTTCCCTTCCTTCCTAGGGTAAGCCTTCTTTCCTTCCTTTTTCATGTTTAGATGCATGTTAGGAGGGTGATTTTGGGTGTTGGTGGCTGTTGGGGGTGGTTGGTGGTGGTTAGTGGCCATTGGTGGCCGGTGGAGGTGGTTGGGTGGCTCAAGCAGGCAGGCAGGGCAGGCGGGCTGTCCCGGATAGGCTGGCAGGGTAGCGCAGGCAGCGTAGGCTGGGCGCTGTGAAGCGTGCGCGCGGGCGTGCGCTCGGGTGGAGCAGGAGGGTGTGCTGGGCGCTGGACACTGGGCGATGGTCGCGGGTGCTGGGCGCTGGTCGCGGGAGCTGGGCGCTGGGCGCCGTGCGCGGGTGTGCGCGTGGGGCGCTGCGCAGAGGCGTGGTGCGTGCCGCGTGCAGGGGGCCGCGTACGGGTGCTGCGCGCAGGGCGCCGTACGGGTGTGCGCGATGGGGCGAGCGGTGGTGCTCGCGGGGCGAGGCGCTGGGCGCAGGGCGTGCGGATGTGCGCGGTGAGGCGAGCCAGTGGTGCGCGCGGGGTGCGCGCGGGGCGAGGCGATGGTGCGCTGGGCGAGCCGGTGGTGCGTGCGGGGTGCGCGCGGGGCGAGGCGATGGGGCGCTGGGCATGCGGGTGTGCACGCGAGTCGCTGCGCTGGGCCGCAGTGGGCGCGCGGTGCACCTGGGGGGACTTGGCGGAGTGTCCGGGCGTGTGGGCTGGGCTCGGCAGTGCGCTGGGCACGCGGGCCGGGGCTCGGCTGTGCGCCTGGGGCGGGTGGCCGTGCGAGCGGCTGCCCGGGGGTGCGGGAGTTAGTCGGGGTGCTTGGACTCGCGTGTGTACAGGCCGTATGTACGCTTGTCCGAGTGTTGGGTATTTTTAGTGTATTTTTGGTGTATTTGTGTATTTTACTCACCAAGTTGATTACCCTGTCTTGCAGATCTTGACGGACGGTCGCGCGACGACCCGGTTATCGGTGAGTGGGACAACCCAACCCAGTTGGGAGGCGCTATATGCACTTGGGCGTATACCGTCCTCCCCTGGGGCACCATAGTTAATATTAACTGATTAATATGTAATCTGTGCAAGCATGATTAGTGTGTAGAATGCATGCCACCCTAGACTTTGTATGTTAGGGACTTGCACCCTCAGGATATGTGTAAGAGCCGTGTATCCTGTCACCTTGTTATCATGCTAGGAAAGCCTCGACCTATGCATGCGTCCTATTAGTTTAATTTATTAAATTAAATGCAACTTATGATATTTTTAGCATGCCTTAGGGAATATTAAGGGGCCTTGCGAGGTCAACATTGAGACCCGGGCTAGGGTACTCCGTGTTCCTTGTTTGGTTGGCGGGATGTCCTATATCGGGACCTCAGGTTGCCCTCCCAAGGTTTCTTTTCCTCATTTTTATTATATATAATTTCCCCGCATCTTGGTTATGCGCGGTGGAGGAATTCTGAAGAATTCAGGACTTTAGAGTTGTTGAGATGTGTTGTCGGCGGATCCGAGTGGATCATATGCGTATGGATGGGCTGTTCTGTTCCCTTCGTTGGATCCGTGTAGATACTGCCCCGGCGTTAGAAAGGCTGTCCCGTGCAGGGGCTCCCATCAGTAGGCACCTCCTGATTTGGGACGGACTGTGCTGAATGTGGGGGTGGCCAAGCGGCCTACGGAGTGGGGAGAGACTATCGGTGGACCAAGGGCGACCAACAGCCTAGTCAGTCCCAATATCCCATGTCACCATATTGACGGGTGAGGGTGAGGGTGTGGTGGGCCGGCGATGTGGCGACCCACTGGATTGTGTAAGGATGATTATCAGCCTATTAAGTCCCAATATCCCATGTCACCTATTGAGGGGTGAGGGTGAGGGTGGGGTGTGGTGGTTCGGCGATGTAGCGACCCACTGGATTTGTGTTGTTCATGCCACTTTGAGGTTTTACTGATTAATTGTGGTTAATATGAATTGTGATGCATGGGTTGTGCTATTCACTGAACGTGTGGCTCACCCCTCGCATAATTATTTTTCTCCAATGATTACTGAGGCGGACTTGAAGGAGGAGCTACCCGAGAGACTGCACCAGTAGCGAAGTAGCGCCACGTCCCGCGAGTTTTGGAGGCCATCAACGTCCTTTTTATTGTATGTATATATTTCCGTGCTTGGGCACCCAGTTTGGATTGTATTTGTATATATGTGTGCATATTGGCTCTCACAGGACATATGATTATGTATTGAGTCTGTAGTATGTTTTTGGATTACAGATTCAGTCTTTTTTTTTTGCTTCCACTATCTGTGTACACATAATGTCAGCCTCTTTGTTGTCTGTGTTGTCTTTTTAGCTGTTGTTTATGGTATGCTATTGATCTCCTGTATTGACTGCTGATATCATGTATACGCTTGCCGCGTCCCGGGGACGGCCGCCCTGGGGTGTCACGCCCCGGGCGTCCCCGGGACGCGGCAAGTGTATATATGATATCAGCAGTCAATACAGGAAGTCAATAATATACCCATAACAACATCAACAATTTTCAACACAGACAACAAAGGGGCTGACATGATATATACACAAATAGCGGAAGCTAAAAGACTGAGTCTGTAATTCAAAAACATACTACAGACTCGATACATAATCAAACGTCCTGTGAGAGCCAATATATACAAAGACATCGAAATATAATACAAACATGTGCCCAAGCACAGAATACAATATATACCAATCAAAAGGGATGCTGATAGCCTCTGATACTCGCGGGACGTGGCGCTACTCCGCTACTGATGAAATCCCTCGAGGAGCTCCTCCTCTAGATCCGACTCAGATAGCACTGGAGAAAAATATTATGCGAGGGGTGAGCCACACGCTCAGTGAACAGCACAACCCATGCATCACCGCTTATATTAACCACAACCAGATATTATTAACCACAATTTTATATTAACGCCTCTAAGTGGCAGGAACTACTCAAATCCAGTGGGTCGCTATCGCCAACCCACTACACCCTCACCCTCACCCCTCAATAGGTGACATAGGATATTGGGACTTACAATCCAGTGGGTCGCTACATCGCCGACCCACCGCACCCCTCACCCTCACCCTCAATATGGTGACATAGGATATTGGGACTGACTAGGCTGATGGTCACCCTTGGTCCACCGATAGTCTCTCCCCACTCCGTAGGCCGTTTGGCCACCCCAACATTCAGCACAGTCCGTCCAAATCAGGAGGTGCCTATTGATGGAGCCCCTGCACGGGACAACCTGTCTAACGCCGAGGTAGTCTCTAAACGGATCCAACGAAGGGAACAGAACAGCCTACCCATACGCATATGATCCACTCGGATCCGCAGACAACACATCACAACAACTCTAATGTCATGAATTCTTCAGAATTCCTCCAGGGTGCATAACCAGGATGCGGGGAACATATATAATAATAATTAATGAGGGTTATAATATTATTGGGAAAAGAACCCTTGGGATGGCAGCGTGAGGTCCCGATATAGGACATCCTGACAACCAAACAAGGAACACGGAGTACCCTAGCCCGGGTCTCAATGTTGACCTCGCAAGGCCCCTCCCTATAATATTATCTAAGACATGCAAATAATCATATTCTAGCATTTAATTTAATAAAATAAACTAGTAGGACGCATGCATAGGCTATGGCTTCCTAGCATGAAAACAGGGTGACAGGATGCATGGCTCTTACACATATCCTAAGAGTGCAAGTTCCTAACATACAAAGTCTAGGGTAGCATGCATACTACATTTTTATCATGCTTGCATGGCTTACACATTACAACAAGTTAATATAAATCCATGGTTCCTCAGGGGAGGACGGGATACGCCCAAGTGCGTATAGCGCCTCCCTACTGGTTGGATTGTACCACTCACCGATAGTCGGGTCGTCGCGCGACCGTCCGTCAAGATCTGCAAAATAGGGAAATCAATTCGGTGAGTAAAATGCACAAATAATCCAAAAATATATTAAAATACACAACACTTGGACAAGCGTACATACGGCCGGTACGCACGCAAGCCCAAGCACTCCGACTCACTCCCGAACCCCCGGGCAACCATACGCACGGCCACCCGACCCAGGCGCACAGCCGCTCCCCAGCCCGCGCACCCAGTCGCACGGTCGAGCCCAGCCGCGCACTGCGCCCAACGCGCCCGACCGCACGCGCCCAGTGAGCCCGTCAGCACACGCCCAGCACGCCTGCCCGCAGCTCGCCCGCCTGCGCCTGCCTGCCTGCGCCTGACACGCTGCCGCGCGCGCGCCCGCGCGTCTAGGCCCGGGTGCACCCCCGCGCACTGCGCCCCAGCGCAGCACCTCGCGCGCACACCCGAACGCACCGCGCCCCAGCGCAGTACCCCCGCACGCACCCCGCGCGCACGCTCGCTCGCCCCACGCGTACTACGCCCCCTACGCAGCACCTGCACGAACGCCCGCGTGCTCGCGCCAGCTCGCCCGACTGCGTGCCTGCCCTGCCTGCGCTTGCCTGCGCGCACAGGCCTGCGCGCACGCGCAGGGATGATCCAGCACGCGCACCCGAGCCAGCCCAAACCCCCAACAGCCCCCCCCCAACCCCCCAACCACCATGCATGCCATGCATACCCATATGCAACCCTAAACAAGCATTTACACAAGAAAAAGGGAAGAGGAAAGCTTACCCAAAGAGAGGAAGGGAAGGAGGGAACTTCGGGTGCTCTTCGCGCACCGATTCGCCACCACCAAGACCACCACCACCAAGCTCTCTTCTCAGCCAAAGAGGGGCTGAAAACAGAGGAGAAGAGGAGGTAAGAGAGGAGGTTTCACAAGGGGGAAATCGAAAATGAAACCATGGAAAGGTAGATCGGGTCCTCAACTTCCTTTTCTCCTTCTAGGGTTTCTTGATTCAAGCACCCTAGCTAGATCAAATAGTGGATTTAAAGAGAAGGTGAGAGAGAGCTTGAGAGAGGTGGAGAAGAAGATGAATAGGGGGTTCCTATTCATGGGTGTGGACTTAAAGGGGGGGCCACACCACACACACACCACTCACACACTCACACCACTTAAACTTAGAAATAAATAATTACGTTAAGCTAGGTTTAGGTGATCTAAGTGAGCTTTGACCTTAGTCAACCCAACCACACTACCAAACAAAACCAATTGACCAAGTCAAGGGTCAACTTTGACCAAGTCAAGTCTCCCAATGACTTTTCGCTTGGTCAAAACCCGGATATGATTCGGAACTGTGAAATTCTGAAACGTTACCGGAATTCGATGAAATTTTCGTGAGTGGCTTGAAATGGCACCAGGACACATAATATGCAGTTAGATTTTCAATCGGAGTCCTCAAGCTCAGGATGATAGCTAAAAGTCCAAAATTTTAGCGGTTCCGATCGAAAAAAGAAAAAGTTGAAAAAACTGCCAGAATGCTCCAATGGTGACCAGAAGGCAAAAAGTGACACATATATAACAAACAGTGGTGATACTCAGGCCCTAAAATATAAAACCCATGAGGTGTCAACACCTTATTGGTTTGCTTGTTAACTTTTGAAAAAGGGTAAAATGATAAAATACAGATATGCCATTCATTAAAAATATATCCCATTTAAACAAATCCCCATTTTTTTCTCTATTCAATTATTAATCTTTCACATGAATTTCGGTTACACTAAAATTTACCTATTTCAAAATTGAATTTTGAAATCCTTACCTAGTAATTGAATTTTCTATTTCAGTTACACCAAAACCTACCTAAATTACATCAAAACTTACCTAGATAGTAATTGAATTTTATATTTCAATTACACAAAAACTTACCAAAATTGTTTTTCATCAAAATTCTACATACGGCCTACTTTTGTTTTCAAATTACATTCGTATTATACACATTTTTTTTATGAATTTTATTAACTGAACATTCTAACATTTGACAAACATCTTTTTAATTTACATAAATGAGATGCATCTCACACAATGTAAATACATTTCCTATATGTTTGTTGGGAAAAATTAAATCCCGACTACCAAGATCCATCGATAGAGGTGTAGATCGGATAACAAAAAGATTTATTAAATCTTTTTTATGTAAACCCTACGACGCGGAATTAGGGTTTACCTTTAGAACTCAGATCAGAGTTCTACCAAAGATGAATATCGAATCTAAAAGAAGACGAGAGATCGCTCGATCGGAACCTTCAAATCTTATGTCGTATGTCCTTCCTATGTTGTAGATTCGTGGTGGAGTGTGGTCTCCTTCTTGCTTCAAACGGCAGCCGCGAATCCCTTCGGTCTCTTTCTCTCCTTTCCTCACCTTTTCTGGATCCAGAGATCCTAAAGGGTTTCTAGGGTTAGGGTTTTGATTTCGGTGGAAATCATATATCTTGAGAGAGAAATCAAGATATACTTATAGGCTAGGGCAGGGACTTAAAGGAGAAATCAGTAATTGGCTCCTATGGATCTGGGTACCATAATTCAACCTAGAATTAAAAACCAAAAGCCCATAAGTCATAATTCAATCCACTAAAGAATTATAACTGCACTCCAAATACACTAATCTCAAAATAATATTTTGAGCTCCTTATGTTATATGCTTATGTTATATGCTTAATATCTCCCCACGCTAAGATTCTAATACTCATTATGAAATAATTATTACTGACAATATTATTTCACAACATCTTATTTTCCTTGAGATCTTCCGCTTAACTTATTTGACATGTCGGATAGTTAAATCCACCGGCCGGGTTAGACATGACCAAAACTTATAAGTATCCTCAAGAGAGTATCATCAATCTCCTATAGGAGACGTGGATTCCATCAATAGCAAATATTCATCATACAAGTATTATTGTCACCCAACTCACCGAGTCTATTGATCCATAGGAGAATCTCACTCTTTAATGAATCAAAATGACAAATAACAAATGCACATGTCTAAGAACCATTTTAGGATTAAGAGTGTCACGCCCCAGGGCGGCCGCTCCCGGGACGCGGCAAGTGTATATATGATATCAGTATAAACAGGAGTTCAATAACATACTCACACAACAGCTAAAATGACAACACAACAACAAAAGCAGGGCTGACATGATATATACACCAAAAAAAGCTAAAAGACTGAATCTGTAATCCAAAAACATATTACAGACTCGATACATAATCAACTGTCCTGTGAGAGCCAATATATACAATGACATCCAAATACAATACAAACGCGTGCCCAAGCACGGAATATAATACATACAATCACAAGGGATGCTGATAGCCTCTGATACTCGCGGGACATGGCGCTACTCTGCTACTGATGAAGTCCCTCGGGGAGCTCTTCCTCCAGATCCGACTCAGATGACACTGGAGAAAAAATATTATGCGAGAGTGAGCCACACACTCAGTGAACAGCACAACCCATGCATCACAATTTATATTACCACCAGATCTTAATAATTCACAATCTCATTATTAAAAGCCACAAAATGGCAACAGCTATACAATCCAGTGGGTCGCTATCGCCAACCCACTACACCCTCACCCTCACCCCTCAATAGATGACATAGGATATTGGGACCAACTACACAAATCCAGTGGGTCGCTATCGCCAACCCACTACACCCTCACCCTCACCACTCAATAGGTGACAAAGGATATTGGGACTTACAAGGCTGATAAGCATCCTTACACAATCCTGTGGGTCGCCACATCGCCGGCCCACCACACCCTCACCCTCACCCCTCAATAGGTGACATAGGCTCGTGGGACTGACTAGGCTGTTGGTCACCCTTGGTCCACCGATAGTCTCTCCCCACTCCGTAGGTCGTTTGGCCACTCCCACATTCAGCACAGTCCTTCTACCAAATCAGAGGTGCCTACTGATGGGAGCCCCTGCACGGGATAGCCTTTCTAATGCTGGGGTAGTCTCTACACGGATTCAACGAAGGGAACAGAACAGCCTATCCATCGCATATGATCCACTCGGATCCGCTGACAACACATCTCTACAACTCTAATGTCTTGAATTCTTCAGAATTCCTCCAGCGCGCATAACCAAGATGCGGGGAATACATAAGATAATAATGAGGAAAAGAAACCTTGGGAGGGCAACCTGAGGTCCCGACATCCCGCCAACCAAACAAGGAACACGGAGTACCCTAGCACGGGTCTCAATGTTGACCTCACAAGGCCCCCTTTATATTCCCCAAGGCATACTAAGATACCATAAGTTTGCATTTAATTAATAAATCAAACTAGTAGGACACATGCATAGGTCGAGGCTTCCTATCATATGAACAGGGTCACAGGATGCACGGCTCTTACACATATCCTAAGGGTGCAAGTCCCTAACATACAAGTCTAGGGTGGCATGCATTCTACACACTAATCATGCTTGCACAGATTACATATTAATCAGTTAATATTAACTATGTTGCCCCAGGGGAGGACGGTATACGCCCAAGTGCATATAGCGCCTCCCAACTGGGTTGGGTTGTCCCACTCACCGATAACCGGGTCGTCGCGCGACCGTCCGTCAAGATCTGCAAGACAGGGTAATCAACTCGGTGAGTAAAATACACAAATACCCCAAAAATACACTACAATACACAATACTCGGGCAAACGTACAGACGGCCTGTACACACGCGAGCCCGAGCACCCCAACTCACTCCCGAACCCCGGGCAGCCGCACGCACGGCCACCCGCACGCGCACGCACGAATGCGCACGCACGCACGCACGCACCCCGACACCATCGACGCACTGCCGCGCGCCTGCCCGCGCGCCCCGACGCACTGCCGCCGCACGCTCAGCCCAGCGCGCCCCCGCGCGCACTGCGCGCACGCCCCAGCACGCGCACGCACTGGTCCCCAGCTCCGCGCCCAGGCGCATGCCCAGGCGCCCTGCCCCGCACCCAGGCGCAGTGCCCAGGTGCCCTGCCCGCGCGCGCGCACCCGCGCACACTCTCGCGCGCACCCCCGCTCGCGCCTGCACCCACACGCACCCGCGCACGCCGCGCACGCGCGTAGACGACGCCCAGCAAGCGCCCAGCCCATTCTAACCACATTTTCACCCATCCCAACCCCTCACACACACCCTAACACATCTACCCCACATGCATGACCCTCCCAACATCCCCTTAAGCCAAAAATATCAAGAAAAGGAGGGGAGGAGCTCACCTTGGAGGGGGAACAAAAGGGGGAGGTTCGGGGCCCTCGACGCACCCGCGACCACCTCAACCACCACCACCGCCTCTAGCCTCTCCTCAGCCTCCTCTTCAGCAGCAAAACAGGGGAGGGAGGTCATGCAAAGAGAGCTTGAGAGAGGGGAGAACAAACAACATCAACAACACACAAGCACAAACCTCTTCTTCCTCCACCTCCTTCTCATCTTCTCATTGAATCATTTTATCAAACACTTGGTGGGGAGGGTTTGAAAAGAGAGAAGAAGAGAAAAAAGTGTTAGTCGTGGGATTTTTGGGAGGGGAGAGAGAGAGAAAGAGATATTTATCACAAATATCTAAGGGAATTACTAAGTCGCCCTCCGACTAGAAATTCTGCGCAAGCTTCACTGGAACAGCCATAACTTCCCCGATACAGCTCCGAATTGCTTGATTCCAAGACCGATGGAAAGCTAAGAAGATTATCTACAACTTTCATGATTATGCCATGATCAGATAATCCCTCTAGCTAATCCGAAATTAGAGCTAAACATGGAACAGGGCTGCTGCCAGAATTTCCATCCCCGGGGTATACTTGGAAAAATACCCATAACT
>JAUJYN010000022.1:2388711-2788474 GCA_030737835.1 Acorus gramineus
GTGCTCGCATGCGTGCGGGTCCGTATGCATGCTTGTTCGAGTATTTGGGTATTTCTAGTAAATTTCATGTGTATTGTGTAGTTTACTCACCATATTGAATGCCCATGTCTTGCAGATCTTCGCAAAAGGTCACGCAACGACCCGGGTTTCGGTGAGTGGGTCAATCCAACCCAGTAGGGAGGCGTTCGATGCACGTAGGCGTGCATTGCCCTCCCCTGGGGCACCATAATTGTATATTAACTTGTGCTAAATGAAAAACTATGTAATGCATGTTTTAATATGATGTAACCATGCCATATTAGACATTGTATGCTAGGGATATACATCCATATATCATGCATAGAGGCCCATACATCCCTAGACACCGTGTCCCATGCTTGGAAAGCCTTGGCCTACGCATGTTTCCCATTTAGTTTAATTTATTTAAATCAAAATGAGAATATATTGTTATAAGCATGCCTTAGAGAATATTATAACCTTGTTGTTATAATATATGTTTCCCCGCATCTTAGTTACGCACCTGGAGGAATTCTTGAGGATTCATGACATTAGGAATGTTAGGAATCGTTGTAGACGGATCCAAGAGGATCGTATCCGTGTGGGTAGGCTGTTTTCTCCCCTTCGTTGGATCCGAGTAGGGACTCCCCAGCGTTGGAAAGCTGTCCTGACAGAGGGCTCCCATCTGTAGGTACCTCCGATGCGTCGGAGGGTGCTGATCGTGGAAGTATACCAGGTAGAGGCTACGGAGTGTGGGAGAGGCTACCGGTGGACCAAGAGTGGAGAGCAGTCTAGTCTGTCCCAAAAGGCCCATGTCACCCCTTAAAGGGTGAGGGTGAGGGTGGGGTGGGTCGGCGATGTTACGACCCACTATCTTGTACAGTTACTCCCGTTTAGGGACTTTAATTATTTTAAGGTTAATATGAGTTGTGTTGCATAGATTGTGCCATTCACTGAGCGTGTGGCTCACCCCTCGCATATTCTTTTCCTCCAGTTGTATCTGAGTCGGATCTGAAGGAGGAGCTCCCCGAGGCATCACAGCAGTAGCGGAGCAGCGTCACGTTTTGGGTTCTGCGAGTGAGAGGCCATCAGCATCCCCTTCTTGCTTGTATGTATTGTTATCCGTGCTTGGGCACAACACTTGTATTGGATGTCTTTGTTTATATTGGCTTTCACAGGACAGTTGATTATGTATTCAGGTCTGTAATATGTCTTTGAATTACTTACTCAGTCGTTTAAGCTTCCGCTATATGTATATATATATATATTATGTCAGCTACATTATTGATTGTGTTGTCATTTTTGATGTTGTTTAGAGTATTTTATTGATCTCCTGTATAGACTGCTGATATTATATATATTTGCCACGTATCGGTGACGGCCGCCCTGGGGCGTGACAGGTCAAGGGTGGGCTTGAGAGCCCCTACATCTCCCCCTTCCCTCCCCCTCTCTTTTGGTGAGTTTTTTCTCTTCTTTGTTTGTTTTTATGCATGTTAGGGTGTTTGAGAGGGCATGCATGTGAGGTGTTTTGAGTTGGGTGCATGTGGGGGCATGGGGGAGGGCTGGGGAGTGCTGGGCACACGCGCGGGTCTTTCTGCGCGCGTGCGTCTAGAAGGGCGCCGGCGGGTGCGTGCGCGTGTGCGCGGGCGCTGGTAGCATTCGCGGTATGCGCAGGTCGTGCGCGCGAGTGCGCGAGGGCGTGCGTGGGGCAGGTTGTCTGGGCGCGACTGGGCATGCGGAAGGGCGCCAGTGCGTGAGCGCGCGTGCGTGTGCGTGCAGGGGCATGCACGGTGCTGTCCAGAGGCTCAGGTAGGTGCTGGGGCACTCGGGCATGCGTGCGTACGCGCGTGCTTGCATGCGTGCGAGCCCGTATGCATGCATGTCTAAGTCTTTGGTATTTCTAGTAATTTCTAAGTGTTATAATGTGATGTTACTCACCAAATTTGATGCCCTTACCTTGCAGATCTCATCGGATGGGATGCGCGAGGTCCCGGATTGCGGTGAGTGGTTTGATCCAGTCCCCCCCCTCGAGATGCGCTCGACGCGCGTAGTCGTGCGTCGCGCATCGATGGGGCATCCTAGCTATACTACTTGTGTAGATAAGTAGTATGGCCATGCTTAAACTAATATGTTAGATATCTTGCATGCTAGGATTATTGCATGTATTGTATCCATGTATGAATGATTGTATCGCATGCGCCTCTCTCGTATGGGCATGTTTTCTGTAATGTGTATGGATGTATAGAATAGGCATGCCTTAGGTAGTATTGTAATACTACTCCCACCATATAAATTGGAATATCCAGCATAATAAGTCTGGGTTAATAACGGGCACCTGCCTAATATTCCCTTGTGATAAGACACGAGGGCGTGGTGTAGTTGTTGTACCCACGCTAATGGGGCAAAGCTATGACCAACTTCAAGAGATGATGATCTCTCTCTCGCCCTCTCCCTCTACATGAACTGAGTAAGTAGATGCGATTTCCTACTCGACACGGGTTCATTTGGAATATTGGCATTCACCTTTTAGTGCGCGAGATTTGCGGTTGACCCTTACCTTTTAAGTTGGTGATATCCAACGCATGCTTAAGTAATGGCCATGTATGCATGTTGTATGATTTGTTGTTTATGATGTAAATCCATGTTAGGGAGTATCCCTATAATTATTTGATAGGTTATCGTGCATGTAGTTCATGTACATAACTAAGATATAATTCTCCTGGATATATATGCGCATGTTAAAACTGATTAGGCCTATCTGAAATAGGCGTGGGTATGACCCGTTGTCGGGTTGTACCTTATTAGTTAGAGCGCTAGCGATGTAATCACCCCCGTGCATCCGAGCGATGCACTCGTTTGGAATTCAGGAGAATTCATTATCTTATCAATTTTGTTAAGCCTGTAGTTTTGGCATTAAGCTAGGCCTACCCATGCTAGGCGTGTATATGAACCGCCTGTTGGGTTATGTGCCCTAGGATTATTTCTGCGCGAGAGCAGAGGCAACCCCCCTCTGTCCGAGCGACGCAACCGTGTGGGAGTACAATAGTATTTGCTATCATCGATATGTGATTATCGAGAGTAGTTGTTTTTGCATTGGGTTCGCTTTGCGAACATAGAGTGTTTCCTCCCAATGTCATCTGTGTTGAAGTGGCCCGGGTTGTAGCTGTCCTGACAGAGGGCTCCCATCCGTAGGTACCACCGATGCGTTTGGAAGCGTACTGATCGTGGGAGTATACCAGGTAGAGGCTACCCGGGAGAGGGCTAACGAATGATATTGCGAGTGTGAAATCGTTCTCCCCTTCATTGGATCCGATGTAGGAACTCCCCGGCATTGGAAAAGCTGTCCTGACAGAGGGCTCCCATCCGAAGGTACCACCGATGCATTCGGAAGCGTACTAATCGTGGGAGTATACCAGGTAGAGGCTACGTGGGGAAAGGGCTACCGGTGAACCAAAGGTGTAGAACAGTCTAAGTCTCTTCCAAAAGTCCTATGTCACCTCAAAAGGGTGAGGGCGAGGATGAGGTGAAGACATATCGCCGCGTGACCCATTCGTTGTTCGTCCGTTCCCATAGTTGTTGGGTCCGGTTGCGTATCGATGTTCAAAGACATTGTTGGGCAGTTATCTCGATGTAGATGATTCAGTAGTGTTGTATAGACCAGTAATTCTAGGTCTCTTCGACCAACGGTATGGTCTCCCCCCAAGAGTCCCAAGAGTCTCCCTCCGGGAGTGAGGGTGAGGGTGAGGTTGGTGATTCAGTAGTGTTGTGTGGACTAGTAATTCCGCGTCTCTTCGACCAACGGTATGGTCTCTCCCCAAAAGTCCCAAGAGTCTTCCTCCGTGAGTGAGGGTGAGGGTGAGGTTGGTCGCGCCGCCGCGTGACCTTATTATCCATTTGGTTTCTACCCATGTTTTCCTTGAAAGGAAATCGCTTTAGTATTGAACTGCTGTATTGGTGATTGGTTTCCAACCACTCACTGAGCTTGTAGCCCCTCGCATACTGTTTAATTTTAGGGGCAATGTTGGGCCTCGAGCTGGAGCTTCCATGTGGAGCGGTCTTATGGGCGTGGAGCGTTCTTCTGACGGGTAGCGAGTGCGAGGCTGTCAGCAGTCCTAGAGTCATTTTATGTATTGTAAATCGTGCATGTGGCACATGTTGTATTTTATTTGGATTAGACTTGGCTCTCACAGGATAGTGATTGTGTATTCGAGTCTGTAATAATGTTTTTGGTCTACAGACATTGTTGATATCTTATGCTTCCGCTTTTCAGTCAGTTATCATTATCTTTGCCTTGCCACCTTTTTTGTTGTTGTTGGAGTCTTTGTTGACCTCAGGTATTGATAGTTGATACTTCATTATTGCCACGTCTCCGGGACGGCCGCCCTGGGGCGTGACACAAAAGTCCCAAGAGTCATCCTCCGGGAGTGAGGGTGAGGGTGAGGTAGGTCGCGCCGCTGCGTGACCTTGTTATCCATTGGGTTTCCAACCAAGTTTTCCTTGAAAGGAAATAACCTTAACATTGAACTGTTGTAATGGTGATTGTTTTCCAGCCACTCACTGAGGTTGTAGCTCACCCCTCGCATACTGTTTCTTTTCAGGGGCAGTGTTGGGCGTGGAGCTGAAGCTTCCCTGTGGCATGGTCTTATGTGCGTGGAGCGTTCTGTCCGGTGGGTGGCGAGTGCGAGGCTATCAGCAGTCCTAGAGTCATTTTATGTATTGTAAATCGTGCATGTAGCACAGGTTATATTTTATTTGCACTAGACTTGGCTCTCACAGGACAATGATTGTGTATACGAGTCTGTAATAATGTTTTTGGTTTATAGACATTGTTGATATCTTATGTCACGCCCCAGGGCGGCCGTCCCCGGGACGCGGCAAATGGTATATATGATATCAGCAGTCTATACAGGAGGTCAATAACATACTCTAAACAACATCAAAAATGACAACACAGACAACAAAGAGCTGACATGATATATACACAAATAGCAGAAACTAAAAGACTGAATCTGTAATTCAAAGACATATTACAGACTCGATACATAATCAACTGTCCTGTGAGAGCCAATATATACAACGACATCCAAATATAATACAAACATGTGCCCAAGCACAGAATACAATACATACAATCAAAGGGAGGGGGGGGATGCTGATGGCCTCTCGCAAGCAGAATGTGACGCTGCTCCGCTACTGCTGACGTGCCTCGGGGAGCTCCTCCTTCAGATCCGACTCAGAGATCACTGAAGAAAAATATATGCGAGGGGTGAGCCACACGCTCAGTGAATAGCACAACCCATGCATCACAATTCATATTAACCTCAAATCATTCATAGCCTCTAAGTGGCAACAACTACACAAACCAGTGGGTCGCTCATCGCCAACCCACTACACCCTCACCCTCACCCTCAAACTGGTGACATGGTCTTTTGGGACTGACTAGGCTGTTGATCACCCTTGGTCCACCGATAGCCTCTCCTCCACACCGTAGCTCGCCTGGTCTACTCCCACATTCAGCACAGTCCGAAACCAAATCAGGAGGTGCCTACTGATGGGAGCCCTCTGTCAGGATGGCCTGTCTAACGCTGAGGAGTCCCTACACGGATCCAACGAAGGGAAGAGAAACAACCTACCCACACGGATACGATCCACTTGGATCCGCCGACACCGATCTCAACTCTACAAATGTCATGAATTCTTCAGAATTCCTCGAGGGCGCATAACTAAGATGCGGGGAAGCATATATTATAACCACGAGGTTATAATATTCACTAAGCATGCTACCTATCAATAACTCGCATTTGATTTAAATAAATTAAACTAAATGGGACACATGCGTAGGTCAAGGATTTCCTAGCATGAAAACATAGTATCAGGATGCATGGGCCTTTATACATATCATAAGGGGCAAGTATCCCTAACATATAGGGTCTAGGGTGGCATGGATACTACATAATAATCATGCATGCATAGTTATACTTAATACAAGTTAATATGCAACTATGGTGCCCCAGGGGAGGGCAATACACTCCTAAGTGTATAGAACGCCTCCCTACTGGGTTGGATTGTCCCACTCACCAATACCCGGGTCGTCGCGTGACCGTCCGTCAAGATCTGCAAGACAGGGCATTCAACATGGTGAGTAAAATACACAAATACATACTAAATACATACAAAATACGCTAGAAATACCCAACACTCGGACAAGTGTGCATACGGGCCCGTACGCACGTGAGACCGAGTGCCCCGACACACTCTCGCACCCCCGGGCAGCCATGCGCACGCCACCCGCAGGCGCATGCACTGGTGCGCACGCATGCACGCACACCCGCACCCCGGGCGCACTGCCGCTCCCCAGCCCGCGCTCCCAGGCGCGCTGCCGCGCCTCTGCCCACACGCCCGGACACGCCGCACGCTCGCGCGCATGCTCACGCGTGCCTGCGCGTACCGCGCGTCCAGCCCTGGCTGCACCCGTGCGCACTGCGCCCTAGCGCAGCACCTCGCGTGCACTTCGCGCGCACGCTCGCTTGCCCCGCGCGCACTGTGCCCCCTGCGCAGCACCCGCACGCACGCCCGCGTGTACACGCGCACACGCCAGCCCCCCGACTGCGCGCCTGCCCTGCCTGCACGCCTACCCTGCCTGCCCTGCCTGCACGCCTACCCTGCCTGCACGCCTGCCCTGCATGCGCGCACAGGCCCGCGCGCACGAGCAGGGATGATCCCGCACGCGCACCCGAGCCACTCCACCACCCCCACAGCCCCCAACAGCCCCCCTCCAACACCCCAACCAACATGCATGCCATGCATACCCAAAAACACATCCTAATCAAGCATCTACACAAGAAAAGGAAGGAAAGAAAGCTCACCCAAGGAGAGGAAGGGAAGGGGAGGAAATCGGGTGCTCTTCGCGCACCGATTCGCCACCTCCAAGACCACCACCACCAAGCCTTCTTCTCAGCCAAAGAAGGGCTGAAAACAGGGGAGAAGAGGGTCCATAAGAGGAGGAAAAACAAAGGGAAATGAAGATCCAAGACCATAGGAAGATAGATCGGGTCCTCACCTTCCTTTTCTCCTTCTATGGCTTCTTCTTTCAACCACCTTAGCTAGATCATATGGGGGATTTAAAGAGAGGGAGAGAGAGAGAGAGAGAGCTTGAAATGGAGAAGATGATGAATAGGGGAGGGGGGACTATTTGTGGTCGTGGACCTCCTTAAGTCACCACACACACACCACACACACTCACACACTCACCACTTAGAATTAAATTAGGTTAAGCTAGGTTTAGTTAGGTTTAGGTGAGATTTGACCCTAGTCAACCCAACCACACTAAAAACCAAAACCATTTGACCAAGTCAAGGGTCAACTTTGACCAAGTCAAGGGTCAACTTTGACCAAGTCAAGTCTCCCAATGACTTTTCGATTGGTCAAAACCCGGATACGATTCAGAACTGTGAAATTCTGAAATGTTACCGGAATTCGATGAAATTTTTGTGAGTGGCTTGAAATGGCACCAGGACACATAATATGCAGTTAGATTTTCAATCGGAGCTCTCAAACTCAGGGTGATAGCTAACAGTCCGAAATTTTAGCGGTTCCGATCGAAAAAAGAAAAAGTTGAAAAACTGCCAGAATGCTCCAATGATGACCAGAAGGTAAAAAAAAAGTGACACATATATAACATCTTATGCTTCCACTTTTCAGTCAGTTATCATTTATCTTTGCTTTGTCACCCTGTGTGTTGTTATTGGAGTCTTTGTTGATCTCAGGTATTGATAGCTGATACTTTATATATTGCCGCGTCTCGGTGACGGCCGCCCTGGGGTGTGACAGTGAGAGCAGAGGTAACCCCTCGCATCCGAGCGACGCACCCGTATGGGAGTGTCACGCCCAAGGGCGGCCGTCCCTGAGACGTGGCAATAATAAAATATCAGCTATCAATACCTGAGGTCAATAAAGACTCCAACAACAACACACAAGGTGGCAAAGCAAGGATAATGATAACTGACTGAAAAGCAGAAGCATAATATATAAACAATGTCTGTAAACCAAAAACATTATTACAGACTCGAATACACAATCACTGTCCTGTGAGAGCCAAGTCTAGACCAAAGAAAATACAACCTGTGCCACATGCACGATTTACAATACATACAATGACTCTAGGACTACTGACAGCCTCGCACTCGCCACCCGCCGGAAGAACGCTCCACGCCCATAAGACCACGCCACAGGAAAGCCCCAGCCCCACGCCCAACACCGCCCCTGTAAAGAAACAGTATGCGAGGGGTGATCTACAAGCTCAGTGAGTGGCTGGAAACCAATCACCATACAACAGTTCAATACATAAACAATTCCTTTCAAGGTAAACATGGGTGGAAACCCATGGATAACAGGGTCACGCGGCGACGCGACCAACCTCACCCTCACCCTCACTCCCGGAGGAAGACTCTTGGGACTTTTGGGGAGAGACCATACCGTTGGTCGAGGAGACCCGGGATTACTGGTCCATACCACACTACTGGATCACCGACCTCACCCTCACCCTCACTCCCGAAGGGAGACTCTTGGGACTTTTGGGGAGAGACCATACCGTTGGTCGAGGAGACCTGGGATTACTGGTCTACGCAACACTACTGGATCATCTATATCGAGATAACTGCCCAACGATGTCTTTGAACATCGATACGAGACCGGACCAAACAACTATGGGAATGGACGAACAACGAATAGGTCACGAGGTGAGGTGTCTTCACCTCATCCTCACCCTCACTCCCGGAGGGAGACTCTTGGGACTTTTGGAAGAGACTTAGACTGCTCTACACCCTTGGTCCACCGGTAGCCCTTTCCCCACGTAGCCTCTACCTGGTATACTCCCACAATCAATACGCTTCCGAACGCATCGGTGGTACCTACGGATGGGAGCCCTATGTCAACACAGCTTTTCCAACGCCGGGGAGTTCCTACATCGGATCCAACGAAGGGGAAACGATTCCACGCTCGCAATATCATTCGTTAACCCTCTCCCGGGTAGCCTCTACCTGGTACACTCCGATGATCAGTACGCTCTCGAACACATCGGTGGTACCTACAGATGGGAGCCCTCTGTCAGGACAGCTACAACCCAGGCCTCTTCAACACGGACGACATTGGGAGTAAACATTCCATGTTCGCAAAGCGAACCCAATGGAAAACAACTACTCTCGATAATCACTTATCGAGATATCGAATACTACTGTACTCCCACACCGTTGCGTCGCTCAGACACAAAGGGGTTGCCTCTGCTCTCACGTAGGAATAATCCCATAAGCTAATGAATTCTCCTGAATTCCGAATGAGTGCATCGCTCGGATGCACGGGGTGATTACATCGCTAGCGCTCTAACTAATAAGGTACAACCCGACAGCAGGTCATACCCACGCCTATTTCAGATAGGCCTATCAGTTTTTAACATGCGCATATAAATATATCCAGCTATGTGCATAAACCATATGCACAATCATCTAATAATTATAGGGACACTCCCTAACATGGATTTACATCATAATAAATCATACAACATGCATACATGGTCATTAATCACAAGGCCTAACTTAAGCATGCGTTGGATATCGCCAACTTAAAAGAAAGGGTCAAGCGCGATCTCGCGCACTAATAGGTGCATGCCAATATTCCAAACGAACCTGAGTCGAGTAGGAAATCGCATCTACTTACTCAGTTTGTTCAGAGGGAGAGGGCGAGAGAGATCATCATCTCATGAAGCTGGTCATAGCTTTGCCCCATTAGCATGGGTGCAACAGCTACACCACGCCCTCGAGTCTTATCGCAAGGGAATATTAGGCAGGTGCCCGTTATTAACCCAGACTTAATCATACTGTATATTCCCATTAATATGGTGGGAGTAGTATTACAATACCACCTAAGACATGCCAAATTCTATACATCCATGCACATTTACAACATACATGCCCATACTGGAGGGGCTCATGCAACACAATCATTCATACATGAATACAATACATGTATATAAGCCTAGCATGCAAGATATCTACATATTACAGCTTATGCATGGCCATACTACTTATCTACACAAGTAGTATAGCTAGGGGGCCCCATCGATGCGCGACGCGCGTCTACGCGCGTCGAGCGCATCCCGAGGGGGGGGGGGATTGGATCGAACCACTCACCGATACCCGGATCACCGCGCGTCCGGTCTACGAGATCTGCAAAACACAACCAATGATCCATAATTAAATTATGGAACCTCCTAACACACATATAAGCTTACTTCATGAAGACCCTAACCCCTGATACTTCCATATTAACACCCAAGACACATGCAACCAACTCTTTGACACTCAACCAAGCAAAACTGCTAAACCTGCTGCAACCAGCCCTACTAATTGGTCTTCACAGCACCCAATACTCTTCCAAAAATTATGAAATAAATCATGCACATTCTATGATATGCTGGGATCATAATCCATGCAGACATTAGAACCTAATTTTGCCTCTACAAGCCCGAAACAAATCATTTCCCGAAGCAGGTCAATTCCTACGCGAATCTGGACAGGTCATGCAAAACTGGTTCTAACTTACACCACAGATATCATAATGACCCCAAATTTCATATATAACATCTAGACACATAGCGGATCAAATCATAAGAAGACATAATTCTAAAAATATGCCTCTAAATACTAGATTCACTGAGATCTTTAAAAGACAGTGTGCTGCCTTACCAAAACAGGGGAAGGGAAATGGGGAGATGTGGGGTTCTCGACACACCCACGACCACCTCAACCACCACCACCACCACCACTACCACCACCTCATCAGCCACTCCACCAGCCTTCCTTGGATGAAAACAGGGGTTGGGGGGGGGGCATGAGAGGGAGTTAGAGAGAAGGGAAATCAAGCACAACAACAACACTCAAAGCTTGCACACACATACCTTCTCTTTTCCTTTTTTAGTCTTTCTTCTTCTCCTTCTTTCTCTACTTCTATTACTTAACACACAACACAAAGAAAAACAGGGAGTGGAGAGAGTGAGAGGGAGAGGAGGAGAAGAAGGGGATGCCTACACCATCACTCACACACTCACACACACACACACACCACATTAAATGGTGAAAAAGGGGGTGGGTGAGGTTAGACTAAGTCAACCTAGCCAAGCTAAAAAACAAAACTCAAAGACTTGTCAAAGTTCATCTTTGACCTGGGTCAAAGTCTTCATTGACTTGGTCAAAGTCTCCCCTTTGACAATCCAGTACCGACCAAAACCCGAATACGATTCGGAACTGCATATTTTTTTTCAACCGCTACTGGAATTCGATGAAATTTTTATGAGTGGCTCAAAATGGCACCAGGACTCATAATATGCAGTTAGATTTTTAATCAGAGCACTCTAACTCCCGCAGGTGGCTAAAAGCCAAAATTTTAGCGGCTCCGATCGAAAAATTAAAAAGCCCCTGAATGACCCAGAAGTGACCAAGGCTTAACCGAAATGGCTCCAAATGACACAAGCATAACAGGGAGTACAAGAGTATTCGATATCATTGATATGTGATTATCGAGCGTAGCCCATAGGGTTCGCTTTGCGAACATGGGGTGCTTCCTCCCGACATCGTCGTGCGTCGAACACCCCAGCGTCGAAGCTGTCCTATTTGGGTGCCACCACTTGTAGATGCTTCCGATGCGTATCGTGGTACACATCTGGCTGATGTACCGATTGTGGAAGACCGACAAATAGAGGCTACGCAAGAGAGGGCTACCGGATTGTATTGCGAGCGTGGAATTGTTCTCCTCTTCTTTGGATCCGCATTAAAGCTGTCCTAACAGAGGGCTCTCACCTGTAGGTACTACCGATGCGTTCAGCAGATGTACTGATCATGGGAGTATACCAGGTATAGGCTACTCGTGAAAGGGCTACCAGATGACAAAGGGTGTAGAACAAAAGGTTTTCTTCCAACAGTCTTGTGTCACCCTTAGGGATGAGGGTAAGGTGAAGTCACGTCGCCACGTGGCTCATTCGTTTTCATCCGTTCCCATAGTTGTTGGGTCCGGTTACGTATCGATGTTCAAAGACATCGTTGCGCAGTTATCTCGATGTAGATGATCCAGTAGTGTTGTGTAGACTAGTAATTCCGCGTCTCATCGACCAACGGTATGGTCTCTTCCCATAAGTTCCAAGAGTCTCCCTCCGGGAGTGAGGGTGTCACGCCCCACGGCGGCCGTCCCCGAGACGTGACAATAATGAAATATCAGCTATCAATACATGAGGTCAACAAAGACTCCAACAACAACACGCAAGGTGGCAAAGCAAGGATAATGATAACTGACTGAAAAGCGGAAGCATAATATATAAACAATGTCTGTAGACCAAAAACATTATTACAGACTCGAATACACAATCACTGTCCTGTGAGAGCCAAGTCTAGACCAAAGAAAATACAACCTGTGCCACATGCACGATTTACAATACATAAAATGACACTAGGACTGCTGACAGCCTCGCACTTGCCACCCGTCGGAAGAACGCTCCACACCCATAAGACCACGCCACAGGGAAGCTCCAGCTCCACGCCCAACACTGCCCTTGAAAAGAAACAGTATGCGAGGGGTGAGCTACAAGCTCAGTGAGTGGCTGGAAACCAATCACCAATACAACAGTTCAATACTAAAACAATTTCCTTTCAAGGAAAAACATGGGTAGAAACCCAATGGATAACAAGGTCACGCGGCGGCGCGACCAACCTCACCCTCACCCTCACTCCCGGAGGAAGACTCTTGGGACTTTTGGGGAGAGACCATACCGTTGGTCGAAGAGACACGGAATTACTAGTCCACACAACACTACTGGATCACCAACCTCACCCTCACCCTCACTCTTGGAGGGAGACTCTTGGGACTCTTGGAGAGAGATCATACGTTGGTCGAAGAGACCCGGAATTACTGGTCCACACAACACTACTGAATCACCAACCTCACCCTCACTCCCGGAGGGAGACTCTTGGGACTCTTGGGGAGAGACCATACCGTTGGTCGAAGAGACCTGGAATTACTGGTCTACACAACACTACTAGATCATCTACATCGAGATAACTGCCCAACGATGTCTTTGAACATCGATACGCAACCGGACCCAACAACTATGGGAACGGACGAACAACGAATGGGTCATGCAGCGACGTGTCTTCACCTCACCCTCACCCTTTAGAGGTGACATAGGACTTTTGGAGAGATTAGACTCATGTACACCCTTGGTCCACCGGTAGCCCTTTCCCCGGTTAGCCTCTACCTGGTATACTCCCACGATCAGTACGCTTCCGAACGCATCGGTGGTACCTACGGATGGGAGCCCTCTATCAGGACAGCTTTTCCAACGCTGGGAAGTTCCTACATCGGATCCAACGAAGGGGAGAACGATTTCACGCTCGCAATATCATTCGTTAACCCTCTCCCGGGTAGCCTCTACCTGGTACACTCCCACGATCAGTACGCTTCCGAACGCATCGGTGGTACCTACGGATGGGAGCCCTCTGTCAGGACAGCTTTAACTCGGCCCGCTTCAACACGGACGACATTGGGAGGAAACACTCCATGTTCGCAAAGCGAACCCAATGGAAAAACAACTACTATCGATAATCACATATCGATGATATCGAATACTATTGTACTCCCACACGGTTGCGTCGCTCGGACACAAGGGGGGGGTTGCCTCTGCTCTCACGTAGAAATAGTCCCAAGGCACATAACCCAACAGGCGGTTCATATACACACGCCTAGCACGGGTAGGCCTAGCTTAATGCCACAACCGATAAGATAATGAATTCTCCTGAATTCCAAACGAGTGCATCACTCGGATGCACGGGGGCGATTACATCGCTAGCGCTCTAACTAATAAGGTACAACCTGACAACGGGTCATACCCACGCCTATTTCAGATAGGCCTAATCAGTTTTAACATGCGCATATATATATCCAGGAGAATTATATCTAGTTATGTACATGAACTACATGCACGATAACCTATCAAATAATTACAGGGATACTCCCTAAAATGGATTTACATCATAATAAATCATACAACATGCATGCATGACCATTAATCACATAAGCACATAAGGCCTAACTTAAGCATGCGTTGGATATCGCCAACTTAAAAGGGAAGGGTCAAGCGCGATCTCGCGCACTAACAGGTGAATGCCAATATTCCAAACGAACCCGAGTCGAGTAGGAAATCGCCTCTACTTACTCAGTTCGTGCAGAGGGAGAGGGCGAGAGAGAACATCATCTCATGAAGTTGGTCATAGCTTTGCCCCCTTAGTATGGGCGCAACAACTACACCACGCCCTTGAGTCTTATCGCAAGGGAATATTAGGCTGGTGCCCATTATTAACCCAGACTTAATCATGCTGGATATTTCAATTAATATGGTGGGAGTAGTATTACAATACTACCTAAGGCATGCCATATTCTATACATCCATACACATTACAGAATACATGCCCATACTAAAGGGGAGCATGCGATACAATCATTCATACATGGATACAATACATGCAATATAAGCCTAGCATGCAAGATATCTAACATATTATAGTTTAAGCATGGCCATACTACTTATCTACACAAGTAGTATAGCTAGGATGCCCCATCGATGCGCGACGCACGACTACGCGCGTCGAGCGCATCTCGAGGGGGGGGATTGGATCAAACCACTCACCGCAACCCAGGACCTCGCGCATCCCTTCCGACGAGATCTGCAAGGTAAGGGCATCAAATTTGGTGAGTAACATCACATTATAACACTTAGAAATTACTAGAAATACCAAAGACTTAGACATGCACGCATACAGGCTCGCACGCATGCGCGTACGCACGCATGCCCGAGTGCCCCAGCACCTACCCGAGCCCCTGGGCAGCCCCACGCGTGCCCCTGCACGCGCACGCACAGTGCGCGCACTGGCGCCCAGCCGCGCGCCCAGACGCACGCCCAGACGCACGCCCAGACACACTGCCCCACGCGTGCGCTACCAGCGCCCACGCGCACGCGCACGTGCCCACTTGCACCTGCCAGCGCCCCTCTGCGCGTGTCTGCGCGCGCATACACGCGGATAGACCCGCGAGCACGACCAACACCTTTTAACCCCTCCCCAACCCCTCACACACACTCTAACCCATCTACCTAGCATGCAAGACCTCCCCAACCATCCCAACAGCCATTTAAAATAAAAAAGAAGGGGAAGAGGACTTACCAAAAGAGGGAAAGAGAAAGGGGGAGATGCAGGGCTCTCGACGTGCCCACGGCCACCTCAACCACCACCACCACACCTCCTCTTCAGCCTCTCCACCAGCCCTTCTTGGCTGAAAAACAGAGGAGAGAAGGGCATAAAAAGGGAGCTAGAGAGAGGAGAATCAACAACAACAACAAAGGCACCCACACACACACACCTTGCTCTTCCTCCTTCACCTTCTCCTTCTTTTGCTTCTTCCTCCTCCTTCTCCACACACACAAAGAGGGGAAAAAGAGACCAAGAGAGGGAGAGAAAGAGAGATCCACGAGTTGGGAGAGAGGGGGAGAGAGAGAGAGGGCAAAAAGGTCATTTCCATGCCCAAATAGTGTTTAGGGGTGACCATAAGGGGGTGGTGAGGTTAGGGTTAGGCTCACCCTCACTCAACCACTTATTTTTGCTTTATTGGGAAGCGTGCGGAGAAGCACCACACACTCAAAAATATCTCACCCACCGAAACCCAGTAACGGCCAAACCCGGATGCGATTCAGAACTGCATATTTTTCAAAACGTTACCGGAATTCGATGAAATTTTTATGGGTAGTACTAAACGGTACCAGAACCCATAATATGCAGTTAGATTTCCAATCAGAGTACTCTAACTCCCGCAGGTGGCTAAAAGCCAAAATTTTAGCGACTCCGATCGAAAAAGAAAAAGGCCCTGAATGACCCAGATGTGACCAAGGCTTAACCGAAATGGCTCCAAATGACACAGGCATAACATTCTCCCCCCCTTAGGAAATTTAGTCCTCAAAATTTAAGGAAACCCAAAGGGGAGACCGAATATAGCAAGTATCATGCATAGACCTTTTGCTTCCAAGTGGTCCATGCACCAGACTAGTGGTACCGACACATTGTAATCAAAGAAACGGTCTTAGCGTGGAGCCACTTCTCATGCTGGTCCTTGACCTCGATCCACTGCTCCACGAATGACAAATCCAGCTCGAGGATGAGGCGGTCGAACAGAATGACATGAGCAGGATCGTGGACATAACGCCACAGCCATGAAACAAGGATGACGTCGTGGGCATGAGCCAGTTGTGGGGGAAAGGCTACATGACAAGCCACCTCCCCAATCCACTCAATGACGAGAAACAGTCTCATTGAAGAGCCAACTCAGCTTGCCCCGAACGTCAAAACAGAGGATCACCTTAAACTAGGACACCTTCAGGAAACCATGGTTGCCAAACTCGAAGGTAAGCTCCTGCCGACGATGACTTGCGTAGCCCTTCTGTTGATTCTGGAAGGTGCGGATGCACACATGAACCAACCTGGCCACTGCAAGGTCAAATAAATAACTTGTGGCCCCTCCAACTGGCGCTCCTCAACCGTCCCAACACAAGGGAGGTATAAAACTGCGCCTGTAGAGTGCCTTTTTCAGGTCCATCTAGATGCTCGAATGGCAGTCGTCTTGCTGGCGTACCCCAACAAGTGGGTGGTGCCTTACCCAACTGCCCTTAACATCAAGCACGCGGGCACTTAGCATGTCCTCCAAGGTCTGAATCGTCCTCTTTGTCTGGCTGTCCATCGGCGATGAAACGCTACACTTAGATGGAGGCTCGCGCCAAAGCCTTCCAAGGCTGCGCCAAAACCTCAAAGTAACCCTCGCGTCTCAAACTGAAATAGCGCTGACCGGAGTGCCATGAAGACGAACAATCGCGAAGGTGAAAACCCACGTCAAAGAGTCCAGAGACTCAATCAGTCGGATTGGATAGGGAAGCGCGGACTTAGTCAGTTGGTCAATGATCACCTAGACGGTGTCGTGACCCGAATGTGACATTAGCGAGTCCGCAACAATCCCTGATAACCGACTCCCACGGCCACTGAGGAATCTCCATGGACTCACGCTTTCCAACGCGATGATGATTCTCCAACCTTTTAATCGCACCACTAGCAATCTCCACTAGGGAAACAAGGTCACCCATATCACCTTTTAATCTCACCACTAGCAATCTCAATGAAGACTACCTCAAAGTAGTCCATGGAATCCCAATAAAACTTTTGAGATCCACGAAGGCATCCGGTGCATTCGTCAACCCCGACAGCAGTACTTAAAACTCGTAGTGCCTGAACGGTCACGAAAGGCCATCTATGGGATGTCCAACTCTGGGATCTCCAACTTGTGGTACCCTTGTGCGAAGATCGATCTAAGGGAAGACACTGGCTCCCAGAGCTTGGTCAAACAGATCATCGATTCGCAGCAAGGGTAATTGATCTTCAACCCTCACGGGAAGATCAAAACAACACCTCGAACAATTAAGTCCAGATTTTGCTCCTCGAGCATGGCTGGCGCTCATGATGACACTTACACGCTCGGTAAGCCCCTCAACCGCACTTAATCCACAAGACACGCAATAAGGGGTAGTCGAACCTCGACAATGCCTATGCGACGTCATCTATTTGATACGAACGCTATCATCGCGTCTCCTCGTTTACGACCAATGTGGGGGCAAAACACGACAGTATCGTGAACTGTGCTTCACATGACGCCAGAGATAGGTCGCTCAACTACAACCATTGGAACTCCAGCATCATGCACCCAATGGGCAGATTCATCACGGGGAGTCCACGCTCTCAACATCATCCAGTAGCACTCTCCCGGTGTGGCCTCTACCTGGTAGCCTCCCAAGCCCACTATCTCTGCCATATGGGCGCACCAACAAGCATAGTATCTGGGAGCACCTCACAGGGCTCTGGCCTCAACCGGGCAGCTACAACGCACAATGATATATCGAAGCGACTCCAGATGCCACTATGGAACCCTGTCCACAAGCGATCGCCCACCAAGCTGCAATAGGATGCACCCAATCCCGATCGTACGCATCACCACTCGCTACAGCACCTTCCAAGTGAGAGGAAAAAAATCAATCATCACGTAGATGCTTCAAAGGTATTCCTTGACTGGGAAAAGAAACTCTTGGGAGGGCACTATGAGGTCCCGATATAGGATATCCCGACAACCAAACAAGGAACACGGAGTACCCTAGCCCGGGTCTCAACGATGACCCCGCAAGGCCCCTTAATCCTGAGTAGGAAGACTGGAAGAAGACATCACCCCTTAATGAGCAATACGCCGCATCCTCAAAGCTTGAAACTGGCGCTGCACATGAACTCCATGGTTACCAGCAATACCGATGCACGGGAAAGAAGCTCCATTATTGAGACGCAATCCATACCTTAGAAATTGCAACCAATTCATCACTATCATACTACTGGGCTGGAATCTCCTACCCAAGCCTTAATCCCACAACAAGGGATCCAACAACTGACCCTATTCAGTCGACCCAGTCGACAACATAAGGGGGGTCCTGGGGTGGTCACGTCCACGTCCACGGATGCGAGGAGGCATGTCAGCAACCTAAGATAACTTCTAAAACAAGAGTACTCGGATGACAATCCTACGACTCATCATCTATACGACTAGACTTAGGCTCTGACAGGACCAGGCTCTGATACCAACTTTTGTCACGCCCCAGGGCGGCCGTCCCCGAGACGTGGCAATAATGAAATATCAGCTATCAATACCTGAGGTCAACAAAGACTCCAACAACAACACACAAGGTGGCAAAGCAAAGATAAATGATAACTGACTGAAAAGCGGAAGCATAAGATATCAACAATGTATGTAAACCAAAAACATTATTACAGACTCGAATATACAATCACTGTCCTGTGAGAGCCAAGTCTAGTCCAAATAAAATACAACCTGTGCCACATGCACGATTTACAATACATAATATGACTCTAGGACTGCTAACAGCCTAGCACTCGTCACCCCCCAGGGCGGCCGTTCCCGGGACGTGGCAAGTGTATATATAATATCAAAATCCACACAGGAGGTCAATAATATATCATACACCAACAACCAGAATGACACATAGGCAACAAAGAGGCTGACATGATATATACACCAAATGCGGGAGCAAAAGACTGAATCTGTAAATAAACATACTACAGACTCGATACTCAATCATATGTCCTGTGAGAGCCAATATACACAAATACAACTGAATATATACAAACGCGTGCCAAGCACGGAAATAAAATACATACAGTCAAGAAGGGATGCTGATAGCCTCTCGCACTCGCGGAACGTGGCGCTGCTCCGCTACAGAAGGAATACCTCGGAAAGCTCCAACTGCTACTCCGGCTCCAGCTCAGGCTCAGTGGAAACTGGGGAAAAACATATGCGAGGGGTGAGCCACACGCTCAGTGAACAGCACAACCCATGCATCACAGACAATATTGACCACAATTCAGATCTTAATAATCCACAATCTCTTATTAACAACCACAAAATGGTAACAAATACTCAAACTAGTTGGTCGCTCATCGCCAACCCACTACACCCTCACCCTCACCTTTCCAAAGGTGACATAGGATTTTGGGACTGATAATCATCCAATCACAACTCCAGTGGGTCGCTCATCGCCAACCCACTACACCCTCACCCTCACCCTCACCCTTCAATGGGTGACATAGGATTTTGGGACTGATAATCATCCAATCACAACTCCAGTGGGTCGCTCATCGCCAACCCACTACACCCTCACCCTCACCCTTCAATGGGTGACATAGGATTTTGGGACTGAGTAGGCTGTTGGTCACCCTTAGTCCACCAGTAGTCTCTCCTCCACTCCGTAGGTCGCTTGGCTATCACCCACAACTTCAGCACAGTCCGTCACAAATATCGGGAGGCGCCTACTGATGGGAGCCTTCACCCACAATTCAGCATAGTCCGTCACAAATATCGGGAGGCGCCTACTGATGGGAACCCTCGGAAGGGACGGCCTTTCTAACGCTGGGGCAGCCTCTACCGGATCCAACGAAGGGGACAGAACAGCCTATCCATACGCATATGATCCACTCGGATCCGCCGACAACGCATCTCTACAACTCTAATGTCCTGAATTCCTCATAATTCCTCCAGGGCGCATAACCACGATGCGGGGAACATACACAATAAATAGCAATGGTGGAATATCATTGGGGGAAAGAAACTTGGGAGGGCAGCGTGAGTTCCCGATATAGGACACCCCGACAACCAAACAAGGAACACGGAGTACCCTAGCCCGGGTCTCACCGCTGTCCTCGCGAGGCCCCTCCCCTATAATATTCACTAATTATGCTAAAAAACATATAATTTGGTATAACATTTCTTATAATATTATTGGGACAAGAAACCTTGGGAGGGCAGCGTGAGTTCCCGATACAGGACACCCCGACAACCAAACAAGGAACACGGAGTACCCTAACCCGGGTCTCAGTGTTGACCTCGCAAGGCTCCTCCCTATAATATTATCTAAGGCATGCAATTTATCATACACTAGCATTTAATTTAATAAATAAACTAGTAGGACGCATGCATAGGCCGAGGCTTCCTAGCATGAGAACAGGGGGACATGATGCATGGCTCATACACATATCCTAAGGGTGCAAGTCCCTAACATGCAAAGTCTAGGGTAGCATGCATTCTACATTTAAATCATGCTCGCATGGAATACGCATTACAATAGGTTAATATAAATCCATGGTGCCCCAGGAGAGGTCGGTATATGCTCAAATGCGTATAACGCCTCTCTACTGGGTTGGATTGTCCCACTCACCGAAGATCGGGTCGTCGCGCGACTGCCCGTCAAGATCTGCAAGACAGACATTTATACGGTGAGTTAAATACACAAATACATCAAAATACTCACAAAATACCCCAAAAGAACCCAACACTCGGGCAAACGTACATACGGCCCGTACGCACGTTAGCCCGAGCACTCCGACTCACTCCCGAACCCACGGCAACCACCTGCACGGCTGCCCGCCCCGGATGCGCCGCCGCGCCTCAGCCCGCGCGCCCAGGCGCACCGCCGGGGCCCTGCCCGCACGCCTGGACCCGCAGCCGAGCCACCCGGTGCACCGTACGCCCACTGCGCCCCGCCGCAACAGCCCGCGCGCACCCCGCACGCACCGCGCGCACCACGCGAGCACACCGCACGCCCCGCGCGCACCACCAGCTCTGTCCCGCGCGCATGCTCCTCTGCAGTGCCCAGCGCCCAACGCTCACCACCCTCGCCCAGCACCCGGTATCCGCGACCCAGCTCCCGACGCTCAGCGCCCAGCACCCGGGACCCTCACCCAGCGTCCACGCGCACGCCGCGCAACACGCGCCCAGCGCGCCTGGAAGCACGCGCCCTGCGCGCCTGCCAACCTGCCCGCGCTGCCTGCCTGCGCGCATCGCTGAGTGGCCCGAGCACTGCTCGCCTGCACGCCTGGCACTGCCCGCCTGATGCCCGAGCACCTCCTGCCAGCACGCCTGCGCGCCCAGCCTGCCTGCCCGACCTGCCAGCGCACACAGCGCAGCCATCCTACCCGAACTAGCCCTGCCAGCTTACCCTGTGCGCCCCGTACGCCCAGCACCCAGCACGCCCAGCGCCAACCCGAGCACACGCCCGCGCGCACGTCCGCGCGCACGCGCGCGCCCGCCCTGCCGCTGCTCGCCTGCTGCGCCTGCCTGAGCGCTGCCTGTGCTGCCTGCTGCCCGGGACTGCAAGCCTCCCTGCCCGAGCTCCTCTACCACCCACCACCGGCCACCCCAAGGCCTCCGACCACCACCCACAGCCCTCCGACGGCCACCCACCGCCGCCGACCGCCTCCCAACCTCATACCCACCTCCTAACATACATCTATACAAGAAAAGAGAGGAAAAGAGGCTTACCAAGGGGAGGAAGGGAAGTCCGGTTGCTCTCCGCGCACCGAAACCTCTCCCAAAAGGCTTCCAACGCCCGGATCTCTCTTGGCCTTCGAAATGGCCCAAATCAGGGAAGAAGAGAGGGGGGATGGAGGGGCAAAACTCGCTGGAATCCGGATTTGAAAGCACCGGGGACCCGATCTACACTTCCTATGCTTTAGGTTTTAGGGTTTGAGGGCTCTAAGGGGCTCAAATGGAAGAAAAGGAGAGAGGGGAGAGAGAGAAAGCTTTTTGGTAGGGATGATGAATAGTGCCCATCTAATTTAGATTTCATATATATATAGCAAGTCACTTAAAATACCCGGATACGCCCCGGAACTGTGAAATTTCGGAAACGTTACCGAAATTCGATGAAATTTTTGTGAGAGGCCTAAATGGCACCAGGACACCAAATATGCAGTTAGATTTCCAATCGGAGTCCTCTAACTCAGGACGATAGCTAACAGTCCAAAAATTAGCGGTTCCGATCGAAAACCGAAAAAAAAATGAAAAACTGCCAGAACGCTCCAACGGTTACCAGCAGGCTAAAAGTGACACATATATAACATTCTTCCCCCCTTAGGAAATTTTGTCCTCAAAATATGCAAAAACATCTAGGAGGGGAAAAGATGCGGATACGCGTCACACCTGGCATCCTTGAGCTCCTAAGTGTCCTCGACACCGGAATGGTGCTGCCATCGCACCTCGACCAACTGGACGGTCTTGGTGCAGAGCCTCCTCACGCGGCGGTCCATGATCTCAATCGACTGCTCCACGAATGACTGTCCGGCTCAGAGACGAGCGGCTCGAACGGGATGACGTGAGCAGGATCGTGGACACACCTTTACCCAACTGCGAACCCACCCCTCCAAGACGGAAGGGTAAGAATTGGCGCTGAGGTGAGCCTCCGAGTAAACTCCAGGAAGCTCTCCTCGCAAGACGGGGACCACTCGAACCGGACATCCTTCCAAGTAAGGCGGTTATGAGGAACAGCTATCTTCGAGAGACCCTCGTCAAGCTTCCTGCAATAACTCACCAAACTCGGGAAGCTCCGAATCCTAGCAGGGTTCGACGGTCGACGCCAATATGACGCGACGAGCGTCTTGCCCGGGTCCACAGATATACCTTCACCACAAATCACCCAGCCCAAAAGGCCTTAACCACCATCAAAACTCATACCTGATCTACCATCCATCTGATGCTTCCATGGTATCCCTTGCCTGGGAAAAGAAACCTCGGGAGGGCACCATGAAATCCCGATATAGGATACCCCGACAACCAAACAAGGAACACGAAGTACCCTAGCCCGGGTTTCAACGCCGACCTCACAAGGCCCCTTAATCCAGAAAGGAACACTAGAAGAAGACATCATTTAAAGAACACCACTAACCCCTCCGGATCATCTACCTCTAGATCACCCAACGATGTCCTTCAACATCCACTACAAGACCGAACCCAACATCATCGGGAATGGTCGAATCAACAATTTGGTCACGAGCGACCCGTCTTCGCCTCATCCACACCCTCACTCCCGAAAGGAGACATTTTGGGACTTTGGGAGAGACTTAGACTGCTCTACCCCTGGTCCACCGGTAGCCTCTCCCCGCTCCGTAGCTCGCCTGGTCCTCTGACCGGGAGCCTGTCTAACGCCGGGGCTGTACTACGCGGATCCAACGAAGGGGAGAGCGATTCCACGCTCGCGGCACCATTCAATAATCTCTTCCCGGGTAGCCCCTACCTGGTATACTCCCAAATTCAGTACCCCTCCGACTGCATCGGTGGTACCTACTGATGGGAACTCTCTACCAGGACGGCTACAACCCGGCTTCCTTAACCCAAACAACCGCTCTTGACACTCGCTCACCAAAATACCACACACACTTGCATAACAGCAACCAAACACACACCCACACATATATCCTATTACTAGAGAGCTGGGAACACAAAATAATACCTCGAACCATGATACCCGAAGACTGCGCCTCCTCGGCCGTAAGCGCTGCAACTCTGCCCTGGACCAACCGCGGCTGAGGAGCAGGAGCACGCCTCGCGGCTGCACTGGCTGCCTCCACTGGTCAACTCGACCACCCTGTGGCTGCTGCTGACGCTGAGGCTGCTGCTGCTGGCGCGGAAGCTGCTGCTGTAAGAACTGCGGCTGCTGAGGCAGTACGCGGGGTCGGCCAGCATCAGGGCAATTGTATCTGATATGCCCGATGCGCTGACAATGGAAGCAGCGCCGCTTCTCCGGCTGCCTGGACTGGATGGGCACTGCTGCAATGGGTGCTGGATCCCACACTGGCACCGCATCTGCTGGAGGAGAGGCAGCCGCTGACTGATCGAAGCGGGGCCTCTTCCTCTTGCGCTGCCCCTGGTCCCGACTCCCGGAAGGACCCTGATCTGCAGAAGGGGTCGGAACCCCCACGATGATCCCGAGATCTCGCTCGACCGTCTTCGCTCGAGACACCAAGTCCGAGAACCTCGAGAATGCCTGGGAGGTGACGTGCACCCGGATAGCGCTGCTGAGACCGAGCTCGAATCGACGGCACCTCGTGTCCTCGTCCATCACCAAGGCCGGAGCAAATCTGGAGAGCCTCGTGAAGCGCGTAGAGTAGTCAGCAACCGACATGGAGCCCTGCGTCAACTGCTCGAACTCCCGCATCACGATCTGGCGCGTCGAGAACGGAAAGTACTCCTCCAGAAAATACCTCCGGAATCCGCCCAAGAAAGCTGCTCCACTCCCTCTGGGATGTCCACCACTCGGGTAGCCCACCAGTCGGCGGCATTACCCTTCAGCATAAAGGTGGCGAGGGGGACTCGCTGGCGATCAGTGCAAAGCATGGCCGCGAAGATCGTATCCACCTCCCTCAACCAACGCTCTGGCGCAAGAGGATCTGCCGACTGACCATGGAACTCGGGAGGGTGGAGCTTCAGAAAGGCGTTGAGGCCGCTCTGCTGCACTCGCGCCGCCGCCTCTAGCTCCTCCTCCCTCTGCAGGGGACCCTGGACTCCTACCGCCGAGATCGCCACTGGAACTGGGGGTACATCGGGTACCACAGGCGGATCTGCCACCAAGGGGACCTGCGGAACTGCCTCGCGAGCCGCCCTCAGCTCCTGAATCTCTCTAGCCTGCTCTGCCAATGCTCTGGTCTGGGTCTCCACCAAATCAGCCAACCGAGCGAAAGCACGCTCCCAAGCAGGAGGCTCCTGCGTCAAGGGCTCTCCGGTAGCATCCTCGTCTCTGGTAGGTCCGGAAACCTCCAAAGACCGAGAGGGACCTCGTCCGCGCCGTCCTCTGCGAGGAGGCATATCAGCACCCTAAGAAAACCAGACACTAGGATCAGAATACTCATATAGAAATCCTAGGACTCATCTCTACGAAAGAAGACAATTGGCTCTGACAGGACCAGGCTCTGATACCAACTTTTGTCACGCCCCAGGGCGGCCGTCCCCGGGACGCGGCAAGTGTATATATAATATCAGAATCTACACAGGAGGTCAATAATATATCATACACAAACAACCAGAATGACACACAGACAACAAAGAGGCTGACATGATATATACACCAAATGCGGAAGCAAAAGACTGAATCTGTAAATAAACATACTACA
Organism: Acorus gramineus; assembly: GCA_030737835.1. NCBI lineage: Eukaryota > Viridiplantae > Streptophyta > Magnoliopsida > Acorales > Acoraceae > Acorus > Acorus gramineus. The sequence goes on from JAUJYN010000022.1 coordinate 2,414,334, forward strand.
GACTCGATACTCAATCATCTGTCCTGTGAGAGCCAATATACACAAATACAACTGAATATATACAAACGCGTGCCAAGCACGGAAATAAAATACATACAGTCAAGAAGGGATGCTGATAGCCTCTGGCACTCGCGGAACGTGGCGCTGCTCCGCTACTGAAGGAATCCCTCGGAAAGCTCCAACTGCTGCTCCGGCTCCAGCTCAGGCTCAGTGGCAACTGGGGAAAAACATATGCGAGGGGTGAGCCACACGCTCAGTGAACAGCACAACCCATGCATCACAGACAATATCGACCACAATTCAGATCTTAATAATCCACAATCTCTTATTAACAACCACAAAATGGTAACAAATACTCAAACTAGTGGGTCGCTCAATCGCCAACCCACTACACCCTCACCCTTCCACGGGTGACATAGGATTTTGGGACTGATAATCATCCAATCACAAATCCAGTGGGTCGCTCATCGCCAACCCACTACACCCTCACCCTCACCCTTCAATGGGTGACATAGGATTTTGGGACTGATAATCATCCAATCACAACTCCAGTGGGTCGCTCATCGCCAACCCACTACACCCTCACCCTCACCCTTCAATGGGTGACATAGGATTTTGGGACTGACTAGGCTGTTGGTCACCCTTGGTCCACCGATAGTCTCTCCTCCACTCCGTAGGCCGCTTGGCTTTCACCCACAACTTCAGCACAGTCCGTCACAAATATCGGGAGGCGCCTACTGATGGGAGCCCTCACCCACAACTTCAGCACAGTCCGTCACAAATATCGGGAGGCGCCTACTGATGGGAACCCTTGGAAGGGATGGCCTTTCTAACGCTGGGGCAGCCTCTACCGGATCCAACGAAGGGGACAGAACAGCCTATCCATACGCATATGATCCACTCGGATCCGCCGACAACGCATCTCTACAACTCTAATGTCCTGAATTCCTCATAATTTCGCCAGGGCGCATAACCAATATGCGGGGAACATACACAATAATTAGCAAGGTTGGAATATCATTGGGGGAAAGAAACTTGGGAGGGCAGCGTGAGTTCTCGATACAGGACACCCCGACAACCAAACAAGGAACACGGAGTACCCTAACCCGGGTCTCAGTGTTGACCTCGCAAGGCTCCTCCCTACAATATTATCTAAGGCATGCAATTTATCATACACTAGCATTTAATTTAATAAATAAACTAGTAGGACACATGCATAGGCCAAGGCTTCCTAGCATGAGAACAGGGGACATGGAGCATGGCTCATACACACATCCTAAGGGTGCAAGTCCCTAACATGCAAAGTCTAGGGTAGCATGCATTCTACATTTAAATCATGCTCGCATGGAATACGCATTACAATAGGTTAATATAAATCCATGGTGCCCCAGGAGAGGTCGGTATACGCCCAAATGCGTATAACGCCTCTCTACTGGGTTGGATTGTCCCACTCACCGAAGATCGGGTTGTCGCGCGACTACCCGTCAAGATCTGCAAGACAGACATTTATACGGTGAGTTAAATACACAAATACATCAAAATACTCACAAAATACCCCAAAAGAACCCAACACTCGGGCAAACGTACATACGGCCCGTACGCACGTTAGCCCGAGCACTGCGACTCACTCTCGAACCCACGGCAACCACCCGCACGGCCGCCCGCCCCGGATGCGCCGCCGCGCCTCAGCCCTCGCGCCCAGGCGCACCGCCGGCCCCTGCCTGCACGCCTGGACCCGCAGCCGAGCCACCCGGTGCGCCGTGCGCCCACTGCGCCCCGCCGCAGCAGCCCGCGCACACCCCGCACGCCCTGCGCGCCCAGCGCCTCGCCCCGCGCGCACCACCAGGTCCGTCCCGCGCGCACTCCGCGCGCACCACCAGCCTCTACCCGCGCGCATGCTCCTCTGCAGTGCCCAACGCTCAGCACCCTCGCCCAGCACCCGGTATCCGTGACCCAGCGCCCGACGCTCAGCGCCCAGCACCCGGGACCCTCACCCAGCGTCCACGCGCACGCCCGCGCAGCACGCGCCCAGCGCGCCTGCCAGCCTGCCCACGCTGCTGCCTGCGCGCATCGCCGAGTGGCCCGAGCACAGCTCGCCTGCACGCCTGGCATTGCCCGCCTGATGCCCTAGCACCTCCTGCCCAGCACGCCTGCGCGCCCAGCCTGCCTGCCCGGCCTGCCAGCGCACACAGCCCAACCATCCTACCCGAACTAGCCCTGCCAGCTTACCCTGCGCGCCCCGCACGCCCAGTACCCAGCACGCCTAGCGCCCACCCGAGCGCACGCCCGCGCGCACGTCCGCGCGCGCGCGCCCTGCCGCTGCACGCCTGCTGCGCCTGCCTGAGCGCTGCCTGCTGCCCGGGACTGCCAGCCTCCCTGCCCGAGCTCCTCTACCACCAACCACCGGCCACCCCCAAGGCCTCCGACCACCACCCACAGCCCTCCGACGGCCACCCACCGCCGCCGACCGCCTCCCAACATCATACCCACCTCCTAACATACATCTATACAAGAAAAGAGAGGAAAAAGAGGCTTACCAAGGGGAGGAAGGGAAGTCCGGTTGCTCTCCGCGCACCGAAACCTCTCCCAAAAGGCTTCCAACGCCCGGATCTCTCTTGGCCTCCGAAATGGCCCAAATCAGGGAAGAAGAGAGGGGGGATGGAGGGGCAAAACTCGCCGGAATCCGGATTTGAAAGCACCGGGGTGTAGATCGGGACCCGATCTACACTTCTCATGCTTTAGGTTTTTGGGTTTGAGGGCTCTAAGGGGCTCAAATGGAAGAAAAATGGAGAAGGGGAGAGAGGGAGCACTTTGGTAGGGATGATGAATAGTGCCTAATGAAATATTAGATTTCATTTATATAGACGAATCACTTAAAATACCCGGATACGCCCCGGAACTGTGAAATTTCAGAAACGTTACCGGAATTCGATGAAATTTTTGTGAGAGGCCTAAAATGGCACCAGGACACCAAATATGCAGTTAGATTTCCAATCGGAGTCCTCTAACTCAGGACGATAGCTAACAGTCCAAAAAAAATTAGCGGTTCCGATCGAAAATCGAAAAAAAAAATGAAAAACTGCCAGAACGCTCCAACGATTACCAGCAGGTTAAAAGTGACACATATATAACAACACTCGCCACCCGTCGGAAGAACGCTCCACGCCCATAAAACCACGCCACAGGGAAGCTCCAGCTCCACGACCAACACTGCCCTTGAAAAGAAACATTATGCGAGGGGTGAGCTACAAGCTCAGTGAGTGGCTGGAAACCAATCACCAATCAACAGTTCAATACTAAAATAACTTCCTTTCAAGGCAAAACATGGGTAGAAACCCAATGGATAACAAGGTCACGCAGCGGCGCGACCAACCTCACCCTCACCCTCACTCCCGGAGGAAGACTCTTGGGACTTTTGGGGAGAGACCATACCGTTGGTCGAAGAGACACGGAATTACTGGTCCACACAACACTACTGAATCACCAACCTCACCCTCACCCTCACTCCCGGAGGGAGACTCTTGGGACTCTTGGGGAGAGACCATACCGTTGGTCGAAGAGACCCAGGATTACTAGTCTACACAACACTATTGGATCATCTACATCGAGATAACTGCCCAACGATGTCTTTGAACATCGATACACAACCGTACCCAACAATTATGGGAACGGACGAACAACGAATGGGTCACGCGGCGACGTGTCTTCACCTCATCCTCACCCTCACCCTTTAGAGGTGACATAGGACTTTTGGAGAGATTAGACTCCTCTACACCCTTGGTCCACCGGTAGCCCTTTCCCCGGGTAGCCTCTACCTGGTATACTCCCACGATCAGTACGCTTCCGAATGCATCGGTGGTACCTACGGATGGGAGCCCTCTGTCAGGACAGCTTTTCCAACGCCGGGAAGTTCCTACATCGGATCCAACGAAGGGGAGAATGATTTCACGCTCACAATATCATTCGTTAGCCCTCTCCCGGGTAGCCTCTCCCACAACCAGTACGCTTCCGAACGCATTGGTGGTACCTACGGATGGGAGCCCTCTGTCAGGACAGCTACAACCCGGGCCGCTTCAACACAGATGACATTGGGAGGAAACACTCCATGTTCGCAAAGCAAACCCAATGGAAAAACAACTACTCTCGATAATCGCCTACTTAATGCCCAAGCTACCGGTTTAACAAAACCGATACAACAAATGAATTCTCCTGAATTCCATTCAAGTGCATCACACGGACGCAGGGGCAATTACATCACTCGCACACTAACTAATGAGGTACATCCCAACGACGGGTCGTACCCACGCCTATTTCAGATAGGCCTATTTAGTTTTAACATGTGCGTATATATAACAGGAGAATCATATCATAGCTATGTGCATGAACCATATGCACGATCATCTAACAATTGATTATAAGGGTAACCCCTAACATGGATTTACATCATAAACAACATGCATACAAGGTATGGCCATTAATCATATAAGCACACAAGGCATAACTTAAGCATGCGTTGGATATCACCAACTTAAAAAGGAAGGGTCAAGCGCGATCTCGCGCACTAACAGGTGCATGCCAATATTCCAAACGAACCTGAGTCGAGTAGGAAATCGCATCTACTTACTTAGTTCGTGTAGAGGGAGAGGGCGAGAGAGATCATCATCTCATGAAGTTGGTCATAGCTTTGCCCCATTAGCATGGGCGCAACAACTACACCACGCCCTCGAGTCTTATCGCAAGGGAATATTAGGCAGGTGCCCGTTATTAACCCAGACTTAATCATGCTAGATATTCCAATTAATATAGTGGGAGTAGTATTACAATACTACCTAAGGCATGCCATATTCTATACATCCATACACATTACAGAATACATGCCCATACTAGAGGGGCGCATGCGATACAATCATTCATACATGGATACAATACATGCAATATAAGGTTAATATGAATTGTGATGGTGAGGGTGAGGGTGAGGGTGTGGTGGGTCGGTGATGTGGCGACCCACTGGATTGTGTAGTCACTGCCACTTAGGAGCTGTGATTTGTATAAGGTTAATATGAATTGTGATGCATGGGTTGTGCTATTCACTGAGCGTGTGGCTCACCCCTCGCATATATATTTTTCTCCAGTTATATCTGAGTCGGATCTGAAGGAGGAGCTCCCTTGGCCACATCAGTAGTAGCGGAGCAGCGCCACATTCCGAGAGTGAGAGGCCATCAGCATCCCCTTTGATTGTATGTATTGTATTCTGTGCTTGGGCACATGTTTGTATTATATTTGGATGTCGTTGTATATATTGGCTCTCACAGGACAGTTGATTATATATCGGGTCTGTAATATGTCTTTTGAATTACAGATTCAGTCTTTTAGCTTCCGCTATTTGTGTATATATTATGTCAGCCTCATTGTTGTTTGTGTTGTCATTTTTTATGTTGTTTAGAGTATGTTATTGATCTCCTGTATAGACTGCTGATATCTTATATACCATTGCCGCGTCTCGGGGACGGCCACTCTGGGGCGTGACATGACTGTTCCCTAAAATTGTGTATTTTTAAATATGAGTGGTTCCGATTTAAGATCATGCACAATTGGCTGTACCAGATCTACGTCAATCTCATGATCTGATGAGTCAAAATGTGAGTCATATGGGATGATCAAGATGGGTTCAACAGTGTCACGCCCCAGGGTGGCCATCCCCGAGACGCGGCAATGGTATATATGATATCAGCAGTCTAAATAGGAGGTCAATAATATACTCTAAACAACATCAACAATGACAACACAGACAACAAAGAGGCTGACATAATATATACACAAATAGCGGAAGCTAAAAGACTGAGTCTTTAATTCAAAATATAGATTACAGACCCGATACATAATCAACTGTCCTGTGAGAGCCAATATATACAACGACATCCAAATGTAATACAAACGTGTGCCCAAGCACGGAATACAATACATACAATCAAAGGGGGATGCTGATGGCCTCTCACACGCAGAACGTGGCGCTGCTCCGCTACTGCTGATGTGCCTCGGGGAGCTCCTCCTTCAGATCCGACTCAGATAGTACTGGAGAAAAATATATGCGAGGGGTGAGCCACACGCTCAGTGAATAGCACAACCCATACATCACAATTCATATTATCCCTACACAATTCATAGCCCCTAAGTGGCAGTAACTACACAATCTAGTGGGTCGTCCCATCGCCAACCCACTTTCCCTCCCCTCACCCTCACCCCCTCCGAGGGGTGACATAGGCCTCTTGGGGCATACTAGACCGCTTTCCCACCCCTGGTCCATCCGGTAGCCCTTTCCCACCCTCGTAGCCTCGACCTAGTCCACTCCAACTACCAGTACTGTCCGAACACATCGGAGGTACCGGACGGAAGCCCTCTGTCAGGTCAGCCATCGCCGGGGAGTACCTACATCGGATCCAACCAATAAGGAGAAGACAGTCTAGCCACACGGATACGATCCTCATGGATCCGCCGACACCGATGGTAACGCTAAATAATGTCATGAATTCTCAAGAATTCCTCCAGGGCGCATAACTAAGATGCGGGGAGACACATATTATAACAACAAGTTATAATATTCTCTAAGGCATGCTCACATTTGATTTAACTAAATTAAACTAGGTGGGAACATGCACAGGTCGGGGCAAGGTGTCTAGGCATGCATAGGCCTCTAATATGATGTAAGGGTGCATATCCCTAGCATACAAATCTAAGGTGGCATGGATATATCATATTAATCATGCAAGACATAGTTCACATTCAATACTAACTAATATGCAACTATGGTGCCCCATGGGGAGGGCAATGCACGCCTACGTGCATCGAATGCCTCCCTACTGGGTTGGGTTGTCCCACTCACCAATACCCGAATCGTCGTGTGACCGCCCATCAAGATCTGCAAGACATGGGTAACCAAAATGGTGAGTAATCTACACAAATACAAAAGAGATACGCTAGAAATACCCTACACTCAGACAAGCATGCATACGGCCCGCACGCACGCGAGCCCGAGTGCCCCGACACACTCCCGCACCCCTGGGCAGCCATGCGCACGGCCACCCACACGCGCACGCACGGGTGCGCACGCACGCACACACGCCCACGCCCCTGCCCGCTCGCCCTGACACGCCGCACGCTCGCGCGCACGCTCGAGCGCGCCCGCGCGCACCGCGCGTCCAGCCCCTGGTGCACCAGCGCGCACTGCGCCCCAGCGCAGCACCTAGCGCGCACACCCGCATGCACGCACCGCGCCCCCCCCCACGCAGCACACCCCGCGCACGCCCCCAGCGCGCCCGACTGCGCGCGCCTGCACTGCCTGCGCGCGTAGACTCGCGCGCACGCGCGCGGATGACCATGCACGTGCGCCCGAGCCCATCCCACACCCTCAACAGCCCCCCTAACCCCCCAACCTCCATGCATACCATGCATACCCATATGCAAACCCTAAACATGCATCTAAACAAGGATTAGGGAGGAGAAGGACTTACTCAAGGAGAGGAAGGGAAGGGGAGGAACTCGGGTGCCCTTCGCGCACCGAAACGCCGCCACCAAGACCACCACTACCAAGCCCTCTTCTCAGCCCAAGAATGGCTGAAAACAGAGGAGAAAAGGTGCCATGAGAGGAGGTCAAACAAAGGGAAACACAAAAATGAAACCATAGGAAGGTAGATCGGGTCGTCACCTTCCTTTTCTTCTTCAATGGCTTTCCATTTCCACCTCTCCTACTAGTTCAAAAGGAGGATTTAAAGAGAGGAGATGCGAGAGCTTGAGAGAGATGGAGAAGAAGATGAATAGGGAGGGGACACTATAGGGGGACGCCCACTTAAAGGGCCACACACACACCACACACACACTCACTTACACTTAGAAAAAAAATTAGGTTTAGGTAAACTTTGACCCTAGTCAACCCAACCACACTAACAAACAAAACCAATTGAGCAAATCAAGGGTCAAACTTGACTTGGTCAAAGTCATCTTTGACTTGGTCAAGTCTCCCAATGACTTCTCGCTTGGTCAAAACCCGGATACAATTCAGAACTGTGAAATTCTGAACGTTACCGGAATTCGATGAAATTTTTGTGAGTGGCTTGAAATGGCACCAGGACACATAATATGCAGTTAGATTTTCAATCGGAGTTCTCAAACTCATGATGATGGCTAAAATTTCAAAATTTTAGCGGTTCCGATCTAAAAAAGAAAAAGTTGAAAAACTGCCAGAATGCTCCAATGGTGATCAGAAGGCTAAAAGTGACACATATATAACAAACAGTCCATGATTTGATTGGATCTTGAGCATGTATAGACAATGGGGATTCAAACTCAGCCAGTTGTAGGGTTTGGATGGTGGATTCAAGTTGTGTGGGAGTAGAGTGAAAGAGTTCTAATAGTTCTCCATCCAAAAACTCTTCATCATCATCAGAGTCCTGCTTGGGATATTCTGTAGATTCTGTAATTTCAGGTGCTGGAGACTCATAGGTTGATGGGGGTGGAATATAGTGTAATGCCTTTGGAGTGGTTGCCGAGGAACAAAGGTTTGTGATCTTTGTGGAGCAGGGACATAGGCAGGAGAAACTATGGCACTATGTTTGTATGCCTGACTGGGTTGTGCTTGGAAGAATTGATTTTGATCTATAGGGTTTTTGGCTGCAGGGTTTTGGACTGCATGATTTTGGACTACAGGGTTTGACTGTGACGGGATGGACACAAGTGCTAATCGAGAGTAAAAATTATTAGGATAGGTCACCTGCCGGGGCAGTATATATCTGGATTGCTCTGATTGCTCAGGTGTATACGGTCTCATGATTTTGGCCTCGTGGTCCATTCGGGTAGAGTGCTGAAACTTTTCTTGTAATCCCCTCCACCGTGAGGGTTGTCATGGGGTTTTTTTTCTAAAGGGTTCTGATCAGTTGTTGGGAGTAAATGGGGTAGGGGGTCCAACACAATGTTGGATCTGGTTGTGTCTATCTATTAGGAGTTGATAGGTTGTGCAATCTCCATATGAAAGACTCATACGAAGTCCTGGGGTTCGGTTTAGTAACATCATTTCAGTTTCTTGACACTCTAATAATTGCAGACCAATTTGGTCCTATTAGGTGGACATCCGGGTCTCCGCAGCTATTGCACCGGTCATATTTTGGAATTTTAGAATTTATCGGGAGACTGACAGAAGCGATTTGTTGTAGGTGGTGTAAGGATATGTGCTTGGGGGTGGATGGGTTTGTCTCAGAGAAGATTCTCTGGATGGTGTCATCGAGACTTTCAGCCCTGGGTGAATAGGTTAGAGGTCTTGGACTTGGTATAACTGAGTAAGGACCCTATGTGGTTATGGGAGCTGATGGAGCTATATGAGTGACTGGATAAGTAGTAGTATTTGGATAGGTAGGAGTGCTTGGATAAGCCTTAGTGGATTATTTGATTGGGCATTTTGTGGGGTGATTGGGTGGGTGAAAGGGTTTCCTTGGTTCAAAGAGGATATCTGGGCCTGATGGTGGTTGTTGGTCAAGGCATTTAGAATGTCCTCCACCGAAAGATACCCTAATGTGTTCATCCGCTCCTCTAATAGACCTAGAACCTGCTTCTCATGGTTTAACTTTTGTGCTTTGCTATTGAAGGCATTATCGATATTGAATTTGGCCATTTCGAGACTGATGTGAAAAAATAAAGTAATTTTGGTGGGTGTCTCAAAAGAAGTAAATAAAGTGATAACTGGTGCAATTTGGTGCAACCAGGTGTAAAGCAATAGACAAAGCATTAAATTAGGGGGCCACTTGGGGCAAATTGGAACTTCCTAGAAATAGTAGTTTAATCAAGTTCTTAGCGTGCAAAAAAGGATTACCTTCTGTTGTTTTTCACGAAGGAGGTCCCACCTGTCGGTATCGGATTTCGGTGGCTGCTCCATTTGGGCGTGTGTGGAGGTTTTCCAAGAATTCGGGTCCGAATGTGCCTTGCGGGCTAAGTCGGATCGTCTCTCAGAAGGGGGGAAGGGGTGTGGTTTCTTATTGAGGCGCCCGACAGCTCCTCAAGAGGATTCAGGGGTGGTTGTGATCGCCACCTACTTTCTCAAAAAGCAGAAAAAGTTGGGTGTTGCTATTGATCGCCTTCATAGGGGGATTGTAGATTCTTCGCTGTGAGATACGACCAGCCGCACACATAGGTTAAAACGGGAAATCTTTTTCTCCCTCCGGGACTTGACAAAGGGAGGTTTAAAAAGATAGGGGGTGAGGTAGGGCCAACTAGTGGTGTTTAGCCCCCTGAAGGGGGACGGCTAGTTGTGATCAGCCGTCTGGGTCCTGGTTCAATTTGGGCATAACCTGGGTAGGAAAGGGGTTAGAGTTTGGCTGAAGTTAAACTAGGTTTTGGACCTGGTTTTTTTAGAGGGTTTTGTGGAGAGTGGAATTTGGTGGGAATGGATTTCCTACTCACAATTGGAGCTCTCTTTCTCTCTCTCTTTCAAGGCTTCAAATAGTGTATGGGAGTGTGTTTGATTAGAAGGAGTGATTGTTGAAGGTTATTGATGATGTAGAAGAAGTGTTGGAGACCCCCTATTTAGAGTAAAAGAGAGGCAGGGGAGTATCCACTAGACAATAGATCAAATTGGGTAATAGGGTGGTTGATTTGACTCCTATTAGATCTTTGTTCTTCTGACAATGTCCAGGTGAGGGGCGGCTAGTTGTAACTAACCGCCCAACGAGGGGAGGCTACTTTCAAGATGCCTCCCCATGATGACCTGCCAAACGTCTAATCTCTGACAAGCGGTGGCTTGAGGTGGTTACTCGGTTTAAACCGTCAAAGAAGGGGCGGCTAAAAGGAACAAACCACCACAATCATCAGCATTAAATGTTGCTTTATGTCCCATCCAAGGGAAGCAGTTAGGGGCGGTTTAAGGAACTAACCGCCCAGTGAGGACTTTCAACTAGCCACCTAATCTCTGGCATTTTGATTTATTTTTCAAAGTGTTGTGGCTAGGGTTCCTCTTGTTCCTTTAAAAAGATGTTTTCTATTAGATGTCCAAATGTGGTAATTTCTAAATATTACTTGAAGTATTTTCATCTCTTTAGAGTCGAAATTGGGGTATCTACACCACCGTGATCGCCAATTTGTCAGTATGTAAAACTTGGGGGTTTTGCGAACTTGGTCCTGGTCCATCTCGTGGCTGATTAGATCGCAGCCCAGAGAGTCGTTTCTGAGCCGTCCGACAGCTTTTCAAAAAGACGGTGTTGTTGTGATCGCCACTTGCTTTTTCAAAAAGCAGAAAAAGTTGGTGTTGTTGTTGATCGTATCGCGGGGAAATTGGGTGGGTTCTCCTCTCTGAGCTACGGTCGGCAGCACACAAAGGTGAAAACGAGAATCATTTTTGCTAGACAGAAACTTGAAAAAGGGTCTGCTGACACATGGGAGGGAGGGTAAACCGGCTACTTGAACCTAGCCGTCTGGATCAGACGGCTGGTTTGGACTAGCTGCCTGGTACATGTTTCTTGTTTTTCTTGATTTTGACAGAACCTAGGTAGGGAAATGTTTTTGCTTGGCTAGGGTGGTGGGGGAATGATCAAGTGAGCGTCGTAGTGAATTGAAGGATGCCTAATGTTGGTGGATTCTTCTTCTAGATTTGGGAAGCACCTAGGTAGGAATTTGGAGAGTGGAATTTGGTGGGAAATGACTTTCCTTCTCTCTCAACTAAGGCTCTTTCTCTCCCTCTGTTATGCCTGTGTCATTTGGAGCCATTTCGGTTAAGCCTTGGTCACATCTGGGTCACTCAAGGCCTTTTCTTTTTTTGATCGGAATCGCTAAAATTTTAGTTTTTAGCCACCTGCGGGAGTTAGAGTACTCTGATTGAAAATCTAACTGCATATTATGGGTCCTGGTACCGTTTAGTACTACCCATAAAAATTTTATTGAATTCCGGTAACGTTTTGAAAAAATATGCAGTTCCGAATCGCATCCGGGTTTGGATGTTACCGGATTGTGGGTGACTTTTCTCACCTACCCACTTTTGTGGCATTAAATACCCACTCACTCCCACTCACCCCCTCTCACTCCCCACGTGGACCTTCTTTGGGTCTCTCTTTCTCTCTTTTCACTCCCCCCACATGTTTGTATAAATCCCTCAAAGAGAAGAGAAGGAGAACAAGAAGCATGTAGTGCATGAAGAGGTGATCTTGAGGTGGGTTATGTGAGCTTGTGCTCCTAAGTGGCTGTCCCTCTCTCTCCCCCCCTGGTTTCAACCATCAAGAAGAGCTCCCAAGGATGGAAGTGGTGGTAGTAGTGGTGGAGGTTGAGGTGGTCAAGGCGCTTGTGAGCCCCTACATCTCCCCATCCCCTTCTCCCTCTCTTTGGTGAGTTTCCCTCTTCCTTATTTGGGTTTTTATGCATGGTTAGGTGTTAGGGAGGTCATGCAAGGTAGATGAATGAGTTAGGGTGTGTGTGGAGGGGTTAAAAAGGGTTAAAAATGGCTGGGTGCGCGCAGGGGTCTGTCCGCGCAGAGGGGCGCTGGCAGGCGCAGGAGGGCACGGGCGCTCCGGTGCGCGCGGAGCGGGCTCGCAGGTGCGCGCGGACACTGGCAGCAAACGGGGTGCGCGTAGGACGAGCGAGTGGGGTGCACGCAAGACGTACCCGCTAGTGCACGCGGGCGCGCGCGAGCATGCGCGCCCGCGGGGCAAGTTGTCTGGGCGGGTCTGGGCACGCGGCAGGGTGCCAGTGCGCACGCGCGGGCATGCGTGCGCGTGCTGGGGCATGCGCGGGGCTGCCCAAGGGCTTGGGTAGGTGCTGGGGCACTCGGGCATGCGTGCGTATGCATGTGCTCGCATGCGTGGGAGCCCGTATGCGTGCATGTCTAAGTCTTTGGTATTCTAAGTAATTTCTAAGTGTTATAATGTGATGTTACTCACCAAATTTGATGCCTTACCTTATAGATCTCGTCGGATGGGATGCGCGAGGTCCCGGGTTGCGGTGAGTGGTTTGGTCCAATCCCCCCCCCCTCTCGAGATGCGCTCGACGCGCGTAGTCGTGCGTCGCGCATCGATGGGGCATCTTAGCTATACTACTTGTGCTGATAAGTAGTATGGCCATGCTTAAGGTATAATATGTTAGATATCTTGCATGCTAGGCTTATATACATGTATTGTATCCATGTATGAATGATTGTGTTGCATGCGCCCCTCTAGTATGGGCATGTATTTTTTTGTAATGTGTATGGATGTATAGAATATGGCATGCCTTAGGTAGTATTGTAATACTACTCCCACCATATTAAGTGGAATATCCAGCATGATTAAGTCTGGGTTAATAACGGGCACCTGCCTAATATTCCCTTGCGATAAGACTCGAGGGCGTGGTGTAGTTGTTGCGCCCATGCTAATGGGGCAAAGCTATGACCAGCTTCATGAGATGATGATCTCTCTCGCCCTCTCCCTTTGAACGAACTGAGTAAGTAGATGCGATTTCCTACTCGACTCAGGTTCGTTTGGAATATTGGCATGCACCTGTTAGTGCGCGAGATCGCGCTTGACCCTTTCTTTTAAGTTGGTGATATCCAACGCATGCTTAAGTTATGCCTTGTGTGCTTATATGATTAATGGCCACGTATGCATGTTTAAGTAAGCCATACCATGTATGCATGTTGTATGATTTGTTGTTTATGATGTAAATCCATGTTAGGGGTCACCCTTATGGTCAATTATTAGATGATTGTGCATATGGTTCATGCACATAGCTAGATATAATTCTCCTGGATATATTTATATGCGCATGTTAAAAACTGATAGGCCTATCTGAAATAGGCGTGGGTATGACCCGCTATCGGGTTGTACCTTATTAGTTAGAGCGCTAGCGATGTAATCGCCCCTGCATCCGAGCGATGCACTCGTTTGGAATTCAGGAGAATTCATTATCTTATCGGTTTTGTTAAGCCGGTAGTTGGGGCATTAAGCTAGGCCTACCCGTGCTAGGCGTGTGTATGAACCGCCTGTTGGGTTGGGTGGCTTGGGATTATTTCTGCGTGAGAGCAGAAGCAACCCCCCTTTGTGTCCGAGCGACGCAACCGTGTGGGAGTAAAATAGTGTTCGATATCATCGATATGTGATTATCGAGAGTAGTTGTTTTTCCATTGGGTTTGCTTTGTGAACATGGAATGTTTACTCCCAATGTCATCCGAGTTGAAGAGGCCCGGGTTGTAGCTGTCCTGATAGAGGGCTCCCATCCGTAGGTACCACCGATGCGTTCGGAAGCGTACTGATCGTGGGAGTGTACCAGGTAGAGGCTACCCGGGAGAGGGTTAACGAATGACATTGCGAGCGTGGAATCGTTCTCCCCTTCATTGGATCCGATGTAGGAACTTCCCGGCGTTGGAAAAGCTGTCTTGACAGAGGGCTCCCATCTGTAGGTACCACCGAGGCGTTCGGAAGCGTACTGATCGTGGGAGTATACCAAGTAGTGACTACCCGGGGAAAGGGCTACCGGTGGACCAAGGGTGTAGAGCAGTCTAAGTCTCTTCCAAAAGTCCTATGTCACCCCTAAAGGGTGAGGGTGAGGATGAGGTGAAGACACGTCGCCGCGTGACCCATTCGTTGTTCGTCCGTTCCCATAGTTGTTGGGTTCGGTTGCGTATCGATGTTCAAAGACATCGTTGGGCAGTTATCCCAATGTAGATGATCCAGTAGCGTTGTGTAGACCAATAAGGGTCTCTTCGACCAATGGTATGGTCTCTCCCCAAGAGACCCAAGAGTCTCCCTCCGGGAGTGAGGGTGAGGGTGAGGTTGGTGATTCAGTAGTGTTGTGTGGACCAGTAATTCCGCGTCTCTTCGACCAACGGTATGGTCTCTCCCCAAAAGTCTCAAGAGTCTTCCTCCGGGAGTGAGGGTGAGGGTGAGGTTGGTCACACCGCCGCGTGACCCTGTTATCCATTGGGTTTCTACCCATGTTTTTCCTTGAAAGGAAATTGTGTTAGCATTGAACTGTTGTAATGGTGATTGGTTTCCAGCCACTCACTGAGCTTGTAGCTCACCCCTCGCATACTGTTTCTTTTCAGAGGCAGTGTTGGGCGTGGAGCTGGAGCTTTCCTGTGGCGTGGTCTTATGGGCGTGGAGCGTTCTTCCGATGGATGGCGAGTATGAGGCTGTCAGCAATCCTAGAGTCATTGTATGTATTGTAAATCGTGCATGTGGCACAGGTTGTATTTGTTATATATGTGTCACTTTTAACCTTCTGGTCACCACTGGGACATTCTGGCAGTTTTTCGGTTCTTTTTGTTTTTCGATCGGAACCGTTAAAATTTTGGACTGTTAGCTATCGTCCCGAGTTTGAGGACTCCGATTGAAAATCTAACTGCATATTATGTGTCCTAGTGCCATTCCAAGCCACTCACGAAAGTTTCATCGAATTCTGGTACGTTTCAGAATTTCACAGTTCCGAAGCGTATCCGGGTTTTGACCGAGCGAGAAGTCATTGGGAGACTTGACTTGGTCAAAGTGGGCCCCATGACTTGGTCAAATGTGTTTGGATTTTAGTGTGGTTGGGTTGACTAGGGGTCAAACCACACTTAAGCCTCCCTAATGCTAGCTTAAACCCTAATTAACCTAGCTTAGCCTAATCTAAGTGGGGGTTGACTTATAAGTGAGCTAAAAATATCCTCCCCCACTATTCATCATCTTCTCCACCCAAATTTCTCTCTCCCCCTCTCTTTAAATCCCATTTTTGACCTAGCTAGAGGTGGTTGAAATCAAAACCCAAAGAAGAGAAAGGATAGGTGAGCTCCCGATCTACCTTCCGGTGGTCTCGGATTCGAGTTCCCACATGCGTGACCCCTTCTCACGCCCTCTTTTCTCCTCTGATTTCAGCTGGTTTTAGGGCTGAGGGAGAGCTCGGTGGTGGTGGCCTTGGAGGAGGTGTTTCGGTGCGCGAAGAGCAACCGATCTTCCCTTCCTTCCTTTCCTTCCTTGGGTAAGGTTTCTTTCCTTCCTTTCTTGTTTAGATGCTTGGTTAGGAGGTGTTTTTGGGTGTGGGTGGCTGTTGGTGGCGGTTGGTGGCCGTTGGTGGCCATTGGTGGCCGGTGAGAGGTGGTAGGGTGGCTCGGGCAGCATGGCAGGGCAGGCGGCTGGCAGGTCGGCTCGGGTAGGCAGGCAGGTAGGGCGCGTGCTGTCGGGCACGCTGGGCGTGTGCTGCCAGGCGCGTGCTGCCAGGCGCGCTGGGCGCGTGCTGTCTGTGCGAGCGAGCAGGTGCTGGGTGCTGGGCGCCGTGCGGGCAGGGGCGTGCCCTCGGAGCGCTGCGCAGGGGCGCAGGGCATGCTGTGCGCGCGGAGAGGTGACCGGGTGGTGTGCGGGTGCTGCGCAGGGGGCGCAGTGCGCGCAGGGCGAGCAGTCGGTGCGAGCGGGCAGGTGTGCGGGCGCTGCGGTGGGGCGCAGTGCGGGCGGGTGCACATGCGGGGCGCTGCGCTGGGGCGCAGTGCGCGCGGTTGCACCCGGGACTGGACGTGCGGTGCGTGCAGGCACGCGCAAGCGTGCGCGCGACGTGCGGCGGGTCTGGGCGTGCAGGCTGGGCTTTGCAGGGTGTTCGGGCGTGCGGCTGGGCTCGACAGTGCGTCTGGGCGCGCGGGCCGGGGCTCGGCTGTGCGCCCGGGGCATACGGCTGCCCGGCGGTTCAGGATTGAGTTGAGGTGCTCGGGCTCGCGTGCGTACGGGCCGTATGTACGTTTGCCCGAGTGTTGTGTATTTGTAGAGTATTTTGGTATTTATTGTGTATTTTACTCACCGAATTGATTACCCTATT
Source organism: Acorus gramineus (assembly GCA_030737835.1). Classification (NCBI taxonomy): domain Eukaryota; kingdom Viridiplantae; phylum Streptophyta; class Magnoliopsida; order Acorales; family Acoraceae; genus Acorus; species Acorus gramineus. The sequence continues at coordinate 2,431,113 of JAUJYN010000022.1, forward strand.
TTGCAAATCTTGACGGACGGTCGCGCGACTACCTGGTTGTTGGTGAGTGGTATAACCCAACCCAGTAGGGAGGCGCTATATGCACTTGGGCGTATACCGTCCTCCCCTGGGGCACCATAGGCTATATTAACTTGTGTAATGTGTAATCCATGCAAGCAGGATTAAAATGTAGTATGCATGCTACCCTAGACCTTGTATGTTAGGGACTTGCACTTTTAGGATATGTGTAAGAGCCATGCATCCTGTCACCCTGTTCTCATGCTAGGAAGCCTCGACCTATGCATGTGTCCTACTAGTTTAATTTATTAAATTAAATACTAGCATATGATTATTAGCATGCCTTAGATAATGTTATAGGGAGGGGCCTTGCGAGGTCAGCATTGAGACCCGGGCTAGGGTGCTCCGTGTTCCTTGTTCCTTGTTTGGTTGTCGGGATGTCCTATATCGGGACCTCATGCTGCCCTCCCAGGGTTTCTTTTCCCAATAATATTATAACCTTGTTATTATTATTATACATTTTCCCCGCATCTTGGTAATGCGACCTGGAGGAATTCTGAAGAATTCATGACATTAGAGTTGTTGAGATGTGTTGTCGGCGGATCCGAGTGGATCATATGCGTATGGATAGGCTGTTCTGTTCCCTTCGTTGGATCCGTGTAGAGACTGCCCCAGCGTTTGAAAGGCCGTCCCGTGAGAGGGCTCCCATCAGTAGGCACCTCCTGATTTGGGACGGACTGTGCTGAATGTGGGAGTGGCCAAGCGGCTACGGAGTGGAGGAGAGACTATCGGTGGACCAAGGGTGACCAACAGCCTAGTCAGTCCCAATATCCTATGTCACCATATTGAGGGGTGAGGGTGAGGGTGTGGTGGGTCGGCGATGTAGTGACCCACTGGATTTGTGTAAGGATGATTATCAGCCCGGTAAGTCCCAATATCCTGTGTCACCTATTGAGGGGTGAGGGTGAGGGTGTAGTGGGTCGGCGATATAGCGACCCACTGGATTGTTTAGTTCCTTCCACTTAGAGGCTTGAATGATTATTGTGGTTAAAATATCTGGTGGTTAATATAAATTGTGATGCATGGGTTGTGCTGTTCACTGAGCGTGTGGCTCACCCCTCGCACATGATTTTCTCCAGTGTTATCTGAGTCGGATCTAGAGGAGGAGCTTTCCGAGGGACTTCATCAGTAGCGGAGCAGCGCCACGTCCCGCGAGTTTTAGAGGCTATCAGCATCCCTTTTGATTGTATGTATTATATTCCGTGCTTGGGCACGCGTTTGTATTATATTGGGATGTCATTGTATATATTGGCTCTCACAGGACAGTTGATTGTGTATCGAGTCTGTAATATGTCTTTGAGTTACAGATTCAGTCTCTTAGCTTCCGCTATTTGTGTATATATCATGTCAGGTTTGCCCCAGCCTTGGTGATGGACGAAGAGACACGGTGCCGTCGTTTCGAGCTTGGTCTCTGCAGTGCCATTCGGGTGCATGTCTCCTCCCAGTCTTTCTCGAGGTTCTCGGACTTGGTGTCTCGGGCGAAGACAGTCGAGCGAGACCTCGGGATCCTCGTGAGGGTTCCGCCCCCTTCTGCAGATCAGAGTCCTCCCAGGAGCCAGGACCAGGGACAGCGCAAGAAGAAGAGGCCCCGCTTTGATCAGTTAGCGGCTGCCTCTCCTCCAGCAGATGTGGTGCCAGTGCGAGGTTCAGCACCCATTGCGGCGATGCTAATCCAGGTCAGGCGACCGGAGACGCGGCGTTATTACCACTATCAGCGCATCGGGCATATTTCATATAATTGCCCAGATGGTGGCCGACCCAGTGTGCAGCCTCAGCATCAGCAGCAGCAGCCACAGGGTGGCCGTATTGACCAGTGGAGGCAGCCAGTGCAGCCAGCGAGGCGTGCCCCTGCTCCTCAGCCGCAGTTTGTTCAGGGCAGAGTTGCAGCACTTTCGGCCAAGGAGGCGCAGGTTCCGGGTATCATGGTCAGAGGTATTGTTTTGTTTTTCCCAGCTCCCTATATATATGTGTGTGTGTTGGTTGTTGTTATGCATGTGTGTGGTATCTCGTTATGCGGGTATCGAAATTGGTTGTTCGAGTTGAAGAGGCCGGGTTGTAGCCGTCCTGGCAGAAGGCTCCCATCCGTAGGTACCGCCGATGCAGTCGGAGGGGTACTGATCGTGGGAGTATGCCAGGTAGAGGCTACCCAGAAGAGGATTAATGAATGATGTCGCGAGCGTGGAATCGTTCTCCCCTTCGTTGGATCTGTGTAGGGACTCCTCAGCGTTAGACAGGCCTTCCTGACAGAGGGCTCCCATCAGTAGGCACCTCCTGATTTGGGTTCGGACTGTGCTGAATTGTGGGAGCGGACCAGGCGGCCTACGGTGTGGAGGAGAGGCTACCGGTGGACCAGGGGTGTAGAGCAGTCTAAGTCTCTCCCAAAGTCCCAATATGTCTCCTTTCGGGAGTGAGGGTGTGGATGAGGCGAAGACGCGTCGCCTCGTGACCCAATTGTTGTTCGACCGTTCCCAAGGATATTGGGTCCGGTCTTGAGATGGATGTTGAAGGTTATCGATGGGTGATTATCTAGATGTAGATGATCCAGTGGGGTTAGTGGTGTTCTTTAAGGGTGATGTCTTCTTCTAGTGTTCCTTTTCTGGTTTAAGGGGCCGTGTGAGGTCAGTGTTGAGACCCGGGCTAGGGTACTCCGTGTTCCTTGTTTGGTTGTCGGGGTATCCTATATCGGGACCTCATGGTGCTCTCCCGAGGTTTCTTTTCCCAGTCAAGGAATACCCTGGAAGCATCAGCTGATGGTGGTTTAAGTGCGAGTTTTGGTTGGAGCGTATGGTTTTTCTGGGCCACGTGAGTTCCGGTGTGGGCATATTTGTGTACCCGGTCAAGACGCTCGCTGTGTCAATTGGCGTCGACCGTCGAACCCTGCGGAGATTCGAAGCTTCCTGGGCTTGGCAGGTTATTGCGGGAGGTTTGTCGAGGGTTCTCGAAGATAGCTGTACCTCTTAACCGCCTCGCTTGGAAGGATGTCCGGTTCGAACGGTCCCCGTCTTGCGAGGAGAGCTTCCTGGAGTTTAAGCGAAGGCTCACCTCAGCGCCAGTTCTTACCCTTTCGTCTGGGAGGGGTGGGTTCGCAGTGTGCTCCGAGGCATCGCGGTGGGGTGTGAGTTGTGTCCACGATCCTGCTCACGTCATCCCGTTCGAGCCGCTCATCTTCGAGCTGGACTTGTCATTCGTGGAGCAGCTGATTGAGATCATGGACCGCCGCGAGAAAGGGCTCCGCACCAAGACCGTCCAGTTGGTCAAGGTGCGATGGCAGCACCGTTCCGGTGCCGAGGCCATTTGGGGGCTCGAGGATGCCTTGCGTGACGCGTATCCGCATCTCTTCCCTTCCTAGATGTTTTTGTATTTATTTTGAGGATAAAATTTCCTAAGGGGGGAAGAATGTTATATATGTGTCACTTTTAACCTTCTGGTCACCATTGGGACATTCTGGCAGTTTTTCGGTTTTTTTCGTTTTTCGATCGGAACCGCTAAAATTTCATGCTGTTAGCTATCGTCCTGTGTTTAAGGACTCCGATTGAAAATCTAACTGCATATTATGTGTCCTAGTGCCATTCCAAGCCGCTCACAAAAATTTCATCGAATTCCGGTAAAATTTTAGAATTTCATAGTTCCAAAGCGTATCCGGGTTTTGACTGAGCGAAAAGTCATTGGGAGACTTGACTTGGTCAAAGTGGGCCCCATGACTTGGTCAAATGTGTTTGGATTTTAGTGTGGTTGGGTTGACTAGGGTCAAACCACACTTAAGCCTCCCTAATCCTAGCTTAAACCCTAATTAACCTAGGTTAGGCTAATCTAAGTGGGGGTTGAGTTATAAGTGAGCTAAAATATCTTTCCCCCCCACTATTCATCATCTTCTCCACCAAGATTTCTCTCTCCTCCCTCTCTTAAACCTCATTTTTGACCTAGCTAAGGTGGTTGAAATCAAAACCCTAAAGAAGAGAAAGGATAGGTGAGCTCCCGATCTACCTTTCGGTGGTCTCGGATTCGAGTTCCCACATGCGTGACCCCTTCTCACGCCCTCTTTTCTCCTCTGATTTCAGCTGGTTTTAGGGCTGAGGGAGAGCTCGGTGGTGGTGGCCTTGGAGGAGGTGTTTAGGTGCGCGAAGGGCAACCGATCTTTCCTTTCCTTCCTTTTCTTCGTTGGGTAAGGTTTCTTTCCTTCCTTTCTTGTTTAGATGCTTGGTTAGGAGGTGTTTTTGGGTGTGGGTGGCTGTTGGTGGCCGTCGGCGGCCATTGGTGGCCGGTGAGAGGTGGTAGGGTGGTTCGGGCAGGATGGCAGGGCAGGCGGGCTGGCAGGCCGGCTCAGGTAGGCAGGCAGGGCGTGTGCTGCTGGGCACGCTGGGCGTGTGCTGTCGGGCGCGCTGGGCGGGTGCTGTCGGTGCGAGCGAGCGGGCGCTGGGCGCCGTGCGGGTAGGGGCGTGCACGTGGAGCGCTGCGCAGGGGCGCAGGGCGTGCTATGCGCGCGGAGAGGTGATCGGGTGGTGTGCGGGTGCTACGCAGGGGGCGCATTGCGCGCAAGGCGAGCAGTCGATGCGAGCGGGCAGTGTGCGGGCGCTGCGCTGGGGCGCAGTGCACGCGGTTGCACCCGGGGCTGGACGCGCGGTGCCCGCGAGCACGCGCGAGCGTGCGCGCGGCGTGCGGCGGGTCTGGGCGTGCAGGCTGGGCTCGGCAGGGTGTCCGGGCGTGCGAGCTGGGCTCGGCAGTGCGTCTGGGCGCGCGGGCCGGGGCTCGGCTGTACGCCCGAGGCGGGTGGCGGTGTGTACGACTGCCCGGGGGTTCGGGATTGAGTTGGGGGCTCGGGCTCGCGTGCGTACGGGCCGTATGTACGTTTGTCCGAGTGTTCTGTATTTTTAGAGTATTTTTGGTATTTATTGTGTATTTTACTCACCGAATTGATTACCCTATTTTGCAGATCCTGACGGACAATCGCGCGACGACCCGGTTGTTGGTGAGTGGTACAACCCAACCCAGTAGGGAGGCGCTATATGCATTTGGGCGTATACCGTCCTCCCCTGGGGCACCATAGGCTATATTAACTTGTGTAATGTGTAATGCATGCAAGCATGACTAAAATGTAGTATGCATGCTACCCTAGACTTTGTATGTTAGGGACTTGCACCCTTAGGATATGTGTAAGAGCCATGCATCCTGTCACCCTGTTCTCATGCTAGGAAACCTCGACCTATGCATGTGTCCTACTAGTTTAATTTATTAAATTAAATGCTACTAAATGATTATTAGCATGCCTTAGATAATATTATAGGGAGGGGCCTTGCGAGGTCAACATTGAGACCAGGGCTAGGGTGCTCCGTGTTCCTTGTTTGGTTGTCGGGATGTCCTATATCGGGACCTCATGCTGACCTCTCAGGGTTTCTTTTCCCAATAATATTATAACCTTGTTATTATTATTATACATGTTCCCCGCATCTTGGTTATGCGCCCTGGAGGAATTCTGAAGAATTCATGACATTAGAGTTGTTGAGATGTGTTGTCGGCGGATCCGAGTGGATCATATGCGTATGGATAGGCTGTTCTGTTCCCTTCGTTGGATCCATGTAGAGACTGCCCCAGCGTCCCGTGAGAGGGCTCCCATCAGTAGGCACCTCCTGATTTGGGACGGACTGTGCTGAATGTGGGAGTGGCCAAGCGGCTACGGAGTGGAGGAGAGACTATCGGTGGACCAAGGGTGACCAACAGCCTAGTCAGCCCCAATATCCTATGTCACCATATTGAGGGGTGAGGGTGAGGGTGTGGTGGGTCGGCGATGTAGCGACCCACTGGATTTGTGTAAGGATGGTTATTAGCCTGGTAAGTCCCAATATCCTATGTCACCTATTGAGGGGTGAGGGTGAGGGTGTAGTGGGTCGGTGATATAGCGACCCAGTGGATTGTTTAGTTCCTACCACTTAGAGGCTTGAATGATTATTGTGGTTAATAATATCTGGTGGTTAATATAAATTGTGATGCATGGGTTGTGCTGTTCACTGAGCGTGTGGCTCACCCCTCGCATATGATTTTCTCCAGTGTTATCTGAGTCGGATCTAGAGGAGGAGCTCCCCAAGGGACTTCATCAGTAGCGGAGCAGCGCCACACCCCGTGAGTTTGAGAGGCTATCAGCATTCCTTTTGATTGTATGTATTATATTCCGTGCTTGGGCACGCGTTTGTACTATATTTGGATGTCATTGTATATATTGGCTCTCATAGGACCGTTGATTGTGTATCGAGTCTGTACTATGTCTTTGAGTTACAGATTCAGTCTTTTAGCTTTCGCTATTTGTGTATATATCATGTCAGCCCTGCTTTCGTCTATGTTGTCATTTTAGTTGTTGTTCAGGGTATGTTATTGATCTTCCTGTATTGACTGCTGATATCATATATACACTTGCCGCGTCCGGGGACGGCCGCTTTGGGGCGTGACAGTATTTTATTTGGACTAGACTTGGCTCTCACGGGACAGTGATTGTGTATTCGAGTCTGTAATAATGTTTTGGTTTACAGACATTGTTTATATATTATGCTTCCGCTTTTCAGTCAGTTGTCATTATCTTTGCTTTGCCACCTTGTGTGTTGTTATTGGAGTCTTTATTGACCTCAGGTATTGATAGCTGATATTTCATTATTGCCACGTCTCGAGGACGGCCGCCCTGGGGCGTGACAAAAGTTGGTATCAGAGCCTGGTCCTGTCAGAGCCTAAGTCTAGTCATATAGATGATGAGTCGTAGGATTGTCATCTGAGTACTCTTGTTTTAGAAGTTATCTTAGGTTGCTGACATGCCTCCTCGCATCCGTTGACGTGGACGTGACCCCCGTGGATCCACCCTTAAGTTATCGATTGGGTCGACTGAACAGGGTCAGTTGTTGGATCCCTTGTTGCGGGATTAAGGCTTGGGTAGGAGATTCCAGCCAGTAGTATGATAGTGATGAATTGGTCAGTTGATGGATTGCGTCTTGAAAATGGAGCTTCTTTCCCGTGCATCGGTATTGCTGGTAACCATGGAGTTCGCGTGCAGCGCCAGTTTCAAGTTTTGAGGATGTGGCATATTGCTCATTAAGGGGTGATGTCTTCTTCCAGCCTTCCTACTCAGGATTAAGGGGCCTTGTGGGGTCATCGTTGAGACCCGGGCTAGGGTACTCCGTGTTCCTTGTTTGGTTGTCAGGATATCCTATATCGGGACCTCAGGGTGCCCTCCCAAGGTTTCTTTTCCCAGTCAAGGAATACCTTTGAAGCATCTATTGATGATTGAGTTTTCCTCTCACTTGGAAGGTGCTGTAGCGAGTGGTGATGCGTACGATCGGGATTGGGTGCATCCTATTGCAGCTTGGTGGGCGATCGCTTGTGGACTGGGTTCCATAGTGGCATCTGGAGTTGCTTCGATATATCATTGTGCGTTGTAGCTGCCCGGTTGAGGCCAGAGTCCTGTGAGGTGCTCCCAGATACTATGCTTGTTGGTGCGCCCATATGGCAGAGATAGTGGGCTTGGGAGGCTACCAGGTAGAGGCCACACCGGGAGCGTGGACTCCCCGTGATGAATCTGCCCATGGAGTGCAGGATGCTGGAGTTCCAATGGTTATAGTTGAGCGACCTATCTCTAGCGGCATGTGAAGCACAGTTGTGGATACTGTCGCATTTTGCCCCACATTGGTCGCAAATAAGGAGACGCGATGCTAGCGTTCGTGATGGGACTCAACCGCCCTATCGGATAGATGATGTCGCATAGGCATTGTCGAGGTTCGACAACCCCTTATTGCGTGTCTTGTGGATTAAGTGCGGTTGAGCGGCTTACCAAGCGTGTAAGTGTCATCATGAGCGCCAGCCATGCTCGAGGAGCAGAATTTGGACTTAATTGTTCGTGGTGTTGTTTTGATCTCCCCGTGGAGGTTGAAGATCAATTACCCTTGCCGTGAATCGATGATCTGTTTGACCAGCTCTGGGAGCCAGTGTCTTCTCTTAGATCGATCTTTGCACAAGGGTACCACAAGTCAGAGATCCGGGAGTTGGACATCCCGTAGATGGCCTTTCGTGACCGTTCAGGCACTACGAGTTTTAAGTACTGCTGTCGGGGTTGACGAATGCGCCGGATGCCTTCGTGGATCTCAAAAGTTTTATTGGGCTTCCGTGGACTACTTTGGGGTAGTCTTCATTGAGATTGCTAGTGGTGCGATGAAAAGGCGATATGGGTGACCTTGTTTCCCTAGGTTGGCATGCCCTCAGGCAAAGTTCGAGAATCATCATCGCGTTGGAAAGCGTCAGTCCATGGAGATTCCTCAGTGGACGTGGGAGTGGGTTATGAAGGATTGTCGAGGACTCGCAAAAGTCACGTTCGGGTCGCGACGCCGTCTAGGTGATCATTGACTGACTGACTAAGTCTGCGCTTCCCTCCCCAATCCGATTGATCGAGTCTCTGGACGCCTTGACGTGGGTTTTCACCTTCGCGATTGTTCGTCTTCATGGCACTCCAGTCGGTGCTATTTTCGGTTGAGACGCGAGGGTTACTTTGAGGTTGTGGCGCAGCCTTGGCAGGCTTTGGCGCGAGCCTCCATTTAAGTATAGTGTTTCATCGCCGATGGACAACCAGACAAAGAGGACGATTCAGACCTTGGAGGACATGCTAAGTGCCTGCGTGCTCGATGATGAGGGCAGTTGGGTGAGGCACCACCCATTTGTTGGGGTATGCCTGCAAGACGACTGCCATTCGAGTATCCAGATGGATCTGTGAAAGGCACTCTACAGGCGCAGTTTTATACCTCCCTTGTGTTGGGACGGTTGAGGAGCGCCAGCTAGAGGGGCCACAATTATTTATTTGACCTTGCAGTGGCCAGGTTGGTTCATGTGTGCATCCGCACCTCCCAGAACCGACAGCAGGGCTACGCAGGTCATTGTCGCTAAGAGCTTACCTTCGGGTTTGGCGACCACGTTCTCCTGAAGGTGTCCCAGTTTAAGGGCATCCTCTGTTTCGACGTTCGGGGCAAGCTAAGTTGGCTCTTCAATGGGACTGTTTCTCGTCATTGAGTGGATTGGGGAGGTGGCTTGTCATATAGCCTTTCCCCCACAGCTGGCTCATGCCCACGACGTCGTCCTTGTCTCATGGCCGAGGCGTTATGTCCACGATCCTGCTCATGTCATTTTGTTTGACCGTCTCATCCTCGAGTTGGATTTGTCGTTCGTGGAGCAGTGGATCGAGGTCAAGGACCAGCATGAGAAGTGGCTCCACGCTAAGACCGTTTCTTTGATTACAGTGTGTCAGTAGCGCCAGTCTGGTGCATGGACCACTTGGGAGCAAAAGGTCTATGCGTGATACTTGCTATATTTGGTCTTCCCTTTGGGTTTTCTTAAATTTCGAGGACTAAATTTCTTAAGGGGGGAAGAATGTTATGCCTGTGTCATTTGGAGCCATTTCGGTTAAGCCTTGGTCACATCTGGGTCACTCAGGGCCTTTTCTTTTTTCGATCGGAGTCGCTAAAATTTTGGTTTTTAGCCACCTGCGGGAGTTAGAGTACTCTGATTGGAAATCTAACTGCATATTATGGGTCCTGGTACCGTTTAGTACTACCCATAAAAATTTCATCGAATTCCGGTAACGTTTTGAAAAAATATGCAGTTCTGAATCGCATCCGGGTTTGGATGTTACCGGATTGTGGGTGACTTTTCTCACCTACCCACTTTTGTGGCATTAAATACCCACTCACTCCCACTCACCCCCTCTCACTCCCCACGTGGACCTTCTTTGGGTCTCTCTTTCTCTCTTTTCACTCCCCCCACATGTTTGTATAAATCCCTCAAAGAGAAGAGAAGGAGAACAAGAAGCATGTAGTGCATGAAGAGGTGATCTTGAGGTGGGTTATGTGAGCTTGTGCTCCTAAGTGGCTGTCCCTCTCTCTCTCCCCCCTGGTTTCAGCCATCAAGAAGAGCTCCCAAGGATGGAAGTGGTGGTAGTAGTGGTGGTGGTCGAGGTGGTCAAGGCGCTTGCGAGCCCCTACATCTCCCCCCCCCCCTCCCCCCCTCTTTGGTGTGTTTCCCTCTTCCTTATTTGGGTTTTTATGCATAGTTAGGTGTTAGGGAGGTCATGCAAGGTAGATGAATGAGTTAGGGTGTGTGTGGAGGGGTTAAAAATGGCTGGGGGCGCGCAGGGGTCTGTCCGCCCGCGTGCGCGCGCAGAGGGGCGCTGGCAGGCACAGGCAAGCGCGTGCGCGTGCGCGCGGGTGCACACGGACGTTGGCAGCGGGCGGGGTGCACGCAAGCGTGCGCGCGCGCTGGGCAGGTTGTCTGGCGGGCCTGGGCTTGCGGCACGGTGCCAGTGCGCGGGCGCGCACGTGCGTGCGCGTGCGTGCGAGTGCTGGGGCATGCGTGGGGCTGCCCGGGGCTCGGGCAGGTGCTGGGCACTCGGGCATGCGTGCGTACGCGCGTGCTCTCATGCGTGCGAGCCCGTATGCGTGCACGTCTAACTCTTTGGTATTCTAAGTAATTTCTAAGTGTTATAATGTGATGTTACTCACCAAATTTGATGCCGTCACCTTGTAGATCTCGTCGGATGGGATGCGCGAGGTCCCGGGTTGAGGTGAGTGGTTTGGTCCAATCCCCCCCCCCTCTCGAGATGCGCTCGATGCGCGTAGTCGTGCGTCGCGCATCGATGGGGCATCTTAGCTATACTACTTGTGTAGATAAGTAGTATGGCCATGCTTAAGCTATAATATTTTAGATATCTTGCATGCTAGGCTTATATACATGTATTGTATCCATGTATGAATGATTGTGTTGCATGCGCCCCTCTAGTATGGCATCTATTTTTTTGTAATGTGTATGGATGTATAGAATATGGCATGCCTTAGGTAGTATTGTAATACTACTCCCACCATATTAAGTGGAATATCCAGCATGATTAAGTCTGGGTTAATAACAGGCACCTGCCTAATATTCCCTTGCGATAAGACTCAAGGGCATGGTGTAGTTGTTGCGTCCATGCTAATGGGACAAAGCTATGACCAGCTTCATGAGATGATGATCTCTCTCGCCCTCTCCCTCTGAACGAACTGAGAAAGTAGATGCGATTTCCTACTCGACTCAGGTTCGTTTGAAATATTGGCATGCACCTGTGAGTGCGCGAGATCGCGCTTGACCCTTTCTTTTAAGTTGGTGATATCCAACGCATGCTTAAGTTATGCCTTGTGTGCTTATATGATTAATGGCCACGTATGCATGTTTAAGTGGGCCATACCATGTATGCATGTTGTATGATTTGTTGTTTATGATGTAAATCATGTTAGGGGTCACCCTTATGGTCAATTATTAGATTATTGTGCATCTGGTTCATGCACATAGCTAGATATAATTCTCATGGATATATTTATATGCGCATGTTAAAAACTGATAGACCTATCTAAATTAGGCGTGGGTATGACCCGCTATCGGGTTATACCTTATTAGTTAGAGCGCTAGCGGTGTAATCGCCCTGTGCATCCGAGCATTGCACTCGTTTAGAATTCAGGAGAATTCATTATCTTATCGATTTTGTTAAGCCGGTAGTTGGGGCATTAAGCTAGGCCTACCCGTGCTAGGCGTGTATATGAACCGCCTGTTGGGTTATGTGCCTTGGGATTATTTTTGCGTGAGAGCAGAAGCAACCTCCCTTTGTGTCCGAGCGATGCAACTGTGTGGGAGTAAAATAGTGTTCGATATCATCGATATATAATTATTGAGAGTAGTTGTTTTTCCATTGGATTCGCTTTGCGAACATGGAATGTGTTATATATGTGTCACTTTTTAGCCTTCTGGTAACCATTGGAACATTCTGGCAGTTTTTTAACTTTTTCATTTTTCGATCGGAACCGCTAAAATTTCAGACTTTTGGCTATCACCCTGAGTTTGAGAGCTCCAATTGAAAATCTAACTGCATATTATGTGTCCTGGTGCCATTTCAAGCCACTCATGAAAATTTCATCGAATTCCGGTAACGTTTCAGAATTTCGCAGTTCCGAATCGTATCCGGGTTTTGACCAAGCGAAAAGTCATTGGGAGACTTGACTTGGTCAAAGTTGACCCTTGACTTGGTCAATGGGTTTTGGTTTTTAGTGTGGTTGGGTTGACTAGGGTCAAAGTGCATCTAAACCTAGCTTAACCTAATTAATTTCCAAGTTAAGTGTGTGGTGAGTGTGTGAGTAAGTGGTGTGTGTGTGTGAGCTTTAAGTGGGGCGCCCATGCATAGTGCCCCCCCCCTATTCATCTTCTTCTCCACTTCAAATGCTCTCTCTCATCTTCTCTCTTTTTCCTCCATATGACCTAGCTAGGGTGGTTAAAATCAAAAACCCTAGAAGGAGAAAAGCAAGGTATTGTCCCGATCTTTCTTCCTATGGTCTCAGATTCGAGTTCCCTCATGTGTGACCCCCTCTCATAGCCTCTTTTCTCCCCTGTTTTCAGCCCTTCCTTGGCTGAGAAGAAGGCTTGGTGGTGGTGTTGGAGGTGATAAATCGGTGCGCGAAGAGCACCCGATCTTCCCTCCCTTCCTTTCCTCCCTTGGGTGAGCCTTATTTCCTTCCTTTTCATGTTTAGATGCATGTTTAGGATGTGTTTTTGGGTGTGCGAGGTGGGCATGAGTGGTTGGGGTGGGGGAGGGCTGAGGGAGGTGGTAGGGTTGGCTCGGGTGCATGCGGGCTCATCAGTGCGTGCGCGCGAGCCTGCGAGCGCAGGCAGGAGAGCTGCTGTCGGGCTCGCTGGGCGCGTGCTGTCGGGCTCGCTGGGCGCGTGCGGTCGGGCGAACTGGGCGCAGTGCGCGGCGTGCGCGCGGAGCGCTGCGCAGGGGTGCAGTGCGTGCGTGTGCGCGGGGAGGCGAGCTGGCGTGCGCGTGGGGTGCCCGCGGGGTGCTGCGCTGGGCGCAGTGTGTGCGGTGTGCGAGCGAGGCACTGCGCTGGGTCGCAGTGCGCGCGGGTGCACCCCGAGCGTGCGTCGTGTCTGGGCGCGTGGGCTGGGGCGCGGCAGCGTGCCTGGGCGCGCGGGCGGGGGCGCAGTAGTGCTCCCGGGCCGAGGGTGTGCGTGCGTGCGTGCGTGTGCGGGTGGCCGTGCGTATGGCCGCCGGGGTTCGGGAGTGAGTCGGTCCGGCTCGCGTGCGTGCGGGCCGCATGCTCGCTTGTCCGAGTGTTGGGTATTTATAGGGTATTTTTGTATGTATTTGCGTATTTTACTCACCATGTTGAATACCCTGTCTTGCAGATCTTGACGGACGGTCACGCATCGACCCGGGTATTGGTGAGTGGGACAACCCAACCCCAGTAGGGAGGCGTTCTATACACTTAGGAGTGTATTGCCCTCCCCTGGGGCACTATAGTTCATATTAACTTGTTTTAAGTGTAGCTATGCATGCATGATTATTATGTAGTATCCATGCCTCCCTAGACCCTGTATGTTAGGGATACTTTCCCTTATGAGATGTGTAAAGGCCCATGCACCCTAATACTATGTTTCCATGCTAGGAAAGCCTCGACCTATGCATGTGTCCCATTTAGTTTAATTTATTTTAAATCAAATGTGAGTTATTGGTAATGAGCATGCTTAGTGAATATTATAACCATGAGGTTATAATACAGGCTTCCCCGCATCGTAGTTATGCGCCCTGGAGGAATTTGCAGGAATTCATGTCATTTGAAATGTTAGGAAGTTGTTACCGACGGATCCAAGTGGATCGTATACGTGTGGGTAGGCTGTTTCTGTTCCCTTCGTTGGATCCGTGTAGAGACTGCCCCAGCGTTAGACAGACCATCCTGACAGAGGGCTCCCATTAGTAGGTACCTCCTGATTTGGTTTCGGACTGTGCTGAATTGTGGGAGTAGACCAGGCGGGCTACGGAGTGGAGGAGAGACTATCGGTGGACCAAGGGTGATTAACAGCCTAGTCAGTCCCAATAGACCATGTCACCTATTGGAGGGTGAGGGTGAGGGTGTGGTGGGTCGGCGATGTAGCGACCCACTGGATTGTGTAGTTCCTGCCACTTAGAGGCTTTGAATTATTTGTGATTAATATGAATTGTGATGCATGGGTTGTGCTATTCACTGAGCGTGTGGCTCACCCCTCATATATTTTTCTCCAGTTATCACTGAGTCGGATCTGAAGGAGGAGCTCCCCGAGGGACTTCAGCAGTAGCGGAGCAGCGCCACGTTCCGCGAGTGTTAGAGGCTATCAGCATCCCTTTTTTATTGTATGTATTATATTTCCGTGCTTGGGCACCCGTTTGTATTATATTTGATGTCATTGTATATATTGGCTCTCACAAGACAGTTGATTATGTATCGAGTCTGTAATATGTCTTTGAATTACAGACTCAGTCTTTTAGCTTCCGCTATTTGTGTATATATCATGTCAGCTTGCTTTTGTCTGTGTTGTCATTTTTGGTGTTGTTTAGAGTATGTTATTGACCTCCTGTATAGACTGCTGATATCATATATATACCATTGCCGCATCCCGGGGACGACCGCCCTTGGGCGTGACAAAAGTTGGTATCAAAGCGTGGTCCTGTCAGAGCCAATTGTTTTCTTTTTCGTAGAGATGAGTCCTAGGATTTCTATATGAGTGTTCTGATCCTAGTGTCTGGTTTTCTTAGGTTGCTGATATGCCTCCTCGCAGAGGAAGGCGTGGACGTGGTCCCTCTCGGCCTTTGGAGGTTCCCGGACCTACCGGAGGCGAGGATGCTACTGGAGAGTCCTCGGCTGTGAGGCCAGGACCGGCACAGGAGCCTCCTGCATGGGAGCGTGCTTGCGCTCGGATAGCAGATTTGGTGGAGACTCAGACGAGGGCACTGGAGGCCCAGACTAGGGTGTTGGCTGAGCAGGCACGAGAGATTCAGGAGCTGCGGGCGGCCCGCGAGGCAGTTCCGCAGGTCCCCTTGGTGGTGCCCGACGTACCCCCAGTCCCCGTGGTGATTCCGGCGGTGAGAGTTCAGGATCCCCTGGAGAGGGAGGTGGAGCTAGAGGCTGCAGCGAGAGTACATCAGAGTGGCCTCAATGCCTTTCTGAAGCTCCACCCTCCCGAGTTCCATGGCCAGACGGCGGATCCCCTTGCCCCAGAGCGTTGGTTGATGGAGGTGGACACGATCTTCTCGACCATGCATTGCACCGACCGCCAGTGAGTCTCCCTGGCCACCTTCATGCTGAAGGGTAGCGCCGCCGACTGGTGGGCTACCCGATCGGTGGACATCCCCGAGGGAGTGGAGCAGCTTTCATGGGCGGGATTCTGGAGGTATTTCCTGGAGGAGTACTTCCCGTTCTCGACGCGATCGTGATGCAGGAGTTCGAGCAGCTGACGCAGGGCTCCATGTCTGTCGCTGACTACTCCACGCGCTTCATGAGGCTTTCCAGATTCGCCCCAGCCTTGGTGATGGATGAGGAGACGAGGTGCCGTCGTTTCGAGCTTGGTCTCAGTAGCGCCATTCGGGTGCATGTAACCTCCCAGGCTTTCATGAGGAACTCGGACTTGGTGTCTCGGGTGAAGACGGTCGAGCGAGACCTCGGGATCTTCGTGAGGGTTCTGACCCCTTCTACAGACCAGAGACCTCCAAGGAGCCAGGATCAGGGACAGCGCAAGAAGAAGCGGCCCCGCTTTGATCAGTCAGCGGCTGCCGCTACTCCAGCAGATGTGGTGCCAACGCGAGGTCCAGCACCCATTGCGGCAGTGCCAGTCCAGGCCAGGCGACCGGAGATGCGGCGCTGTTACCACTGTCAGCGCATCGGGCATATCTTGTATAATTGCCCTGATGCTGGCTGACCTCGCGTGATGCCTCCGCAGCAACAGCAGCAGTTACCGCAGCAGTTCCAACAGCAGCCTCAGCGCCAGCAGCAGCAGCAGCCTCAGCGCCAGCAGCAGCAGCAGCCTCAGCGTCAGCAGCAGCAGCCACAGGGTGGCCGTGTTGACCAGAGGAGGCAGCCAGCGCAGCCGGCGAGGCGTGCCCCTGCTCCTCAGCCACAGTTTGTTCAGGGCCGAGTGGCAGCGCTTTCGGCAGAGGAGGCTTAGGCTTCGGGTAGCGTGGTCTGAGGTATTGTTCAGATCTCCCAGCTCCCTGCATATGTGTTATTTGATTCCGGAGCCACGCACTCGTTCGTGTCTCCTGCTTTTGCGAGACGGATGGGCGTGGCGTCCGCCCCTCTTGATGTTATCCTGGAGATATCATTGCCTGTCGGAGACCGTATTCTCCTCCGTTCTGCATACCGAGGGTGTACCGTTGTGGTTGCGGAGCATGAGTTCCCAGTGGAGTTGGTAGAGCTCGCTATGACGGACTTCGATGCCATCCTGGGAATGGATTCGCTCTCAGCTAGTCATGCCAGCATCGACTGTTTTCCTAAGTCGGTGTCTTTCCACCTTCCGGGTCGGAGGTCTTTCCAGTTCGTGGGCGATCATGACGTAGCCCCTCTGGGGTTCGTGTCGTCCATCCAGGCGTGGAGACTCCTTCAGGGAGGATGCGAGGGCTTTCTAGCGTATATTTCTCAAGAGGACGCACCGCTGCGGGCAGATATCAGTCCGACTCCGGTCGTGGCAGAGTATCCCGAGGTTTTCCCCGATGATCTTCTGGGATTATCGCCGGATCGCGCGATCGAGTTTGAGATAAATCTGATTCCGGGGACCGAGCCGATTTTGAGAGCTCCGTACCGGATGGCCCCTGCAGAGCTGAAGGTGCTCAAGGAGCAGTTGGAGGAGTTGTTGGAGAAGGGCTTCGCACGTCCGAGTGTTTCTCCGTGGGGAGCCCCTATTCTGTTCGTCCGGAAGAAGGACGGTTCGCTGCGGCTTTGTATCGATTACAGGCAGCTGAACAAGCGGACAGTGAAGAACAAGTACCCCTTGCCGCGGATTGATGATCTGTTTGACAAGCTCTAGGGAGCGCGAGTCTTTTCTAAGATCGATCTCCGCTCGGGCTACTATAAGCTGAAGATCTGGGAGTCAGACATTCTGAAGACGGCCTTTCGCACCCGTTATGGTGAGCATGCTCCGCTGACGGCCTTCATGGATCTGATGAACCGGGTGTTTCGGCCCTTCCTCGGCTCCTTTGTGGTAGTATTCATCGATGACATATTGGTGTACTCAAGGAGTCTTGAGGAGCATGCTCACCGTCTCCGTACTGTCTTGGAGACTTTGGCCAGACATCAGTTGTTCACCAAGTTCAGCAAGTGCGAGTTTTGGTTGGAGCGTATGGCCTTTCTGGGCCATGTGATTTCCGGCGAGGGCATATCTGTGGACCCGGGCAAGACGCTCGCCGTGTCGAATTGGCGTCGACGGTCGAACCCCACAGAGATTCGGAGCATCCTGGGATTGGCGGGTTATTACAGGAGGTTTGTCGAGGGTTTCTCGAAGATAGCTGTACCTCTTACCCGCCTCACTCGGAAGGATGTCCGGTTCGAGTGGTCCCCGTCTTGCGAGGAGAGCTTCCAGGAGTTGAAGCGAAGGCTCACCTCAGCGCCAGTTCTTACCCCTCCGTCTGGGAGTGGTGGGTTCGCAGTTTACTCCGATGCATCGCGGTTGGGTGTGGGTTGCGTCCTGATGTAGCACGGTAAGGTTGTGGCTTACGCGTCGCGTCAGTTGAAGCCCCATTAGCAGAATTACCCCACCCATGACCTTGAGTTGGCAGCGATCATGTTTGCGCTGAAGATGTGGAGGCATTACCTCTATGGCGAGGAGTTTGAGCTCTTCACTGATCACAAGAGCTTGACTTATTTGCAGTCCCAGCCGGAGCTCAACATGCGTCAGAGACGTTGGGTCGAGTTCCTGAAGGACTATGATTGTGACATCGCTTACCATCCGGGTAAGGCGAATGTCGTGGCGGATGCTCTCAGCAGGCAGCCCTTGGGCATGGCCGCCCATATGGCTGTACGTCGTTGGAGGCTTCTGGAGGAGGCCGCTTGCTGGATCAGCGTTCGAGAGACTCCTGCGGGTGGCTTTTTGGCCAGGCTAGTGGTGCAGCCCGTTCTCCTCGACGAGATCCGCACGGCTCAGGGGCAGGATTCTCACTTTCTAGTCCTCTCTGAAGGCGTCACCCGGGGCGAGCGTCCGGACTACCAGATTCGCGAGGACGGGATCCTGCGGTTTAGAGGCCGAGTATGCATTCCTGACGACGCAGAGCTGAAGCAGAAGATCTTGGACGAGGCCCATCATTCGAGGTACACAGTGCATCCTGGTGGCATGAAGATGTACAGGGGCCTTCATCGTGGCTACTGGTGGCGCGGGATGAAGACGGATATTGCCCGTTTCGTTGCCCAATGCTTAGTATGCCAGCAGGTGAAGTCGGAGCATCAGCGTCCTGCGGGGAAGCTACAGTCCATTGAGATCCCTCAGTGGAAGTGGGAGCAGATCACCATGGACTTCGTCTTGGGTTTGCCGAGGTCACGTTCGGGTCGCGATGCCATCTGAGTAATCGTCGATCCGACTGACAAAGTCTGCTCATTTCCTCCCCATCCGACTCACCGATTCTCTGGACATCCTAGCGCAGTTGTTTGTCTCCGAGATTGTTCGTCTCCATGGCACTCCCGTCAGCATCATTTCTGATCGAGACGCACGATTTACTTTGAGGTTCTGGCGTAGCCTCCAGCACGCCCTTGGTACGAACCTCCACTTTAGTACAGCGTTTCATCTACAGACGGACGGCCAGTCGGAGAGGACGATTCAGACCCTGGAGGACATGCTGCGAGCCTGCGTTCTCAATTTTGGGGGCAGTTGGGAGAGGCACCTTCCGTTGGTGGAGTTTGCCTACAACAACAGCTACCACTCGAGTATCCGGATGGCTCCTTATGAGGCGCTCTATGGCCGCAGCTGCAGGTCCCCCTTGTGCTTTTTAAAAATTGGGTTCGAAACATAAAAAATTTTAAAAAATTTCAAATATACCCTACAAATACATGCTATTATTTTTGTACCATAACAAACTATGTGTTTATTTATTTATCATTAAAAAATTATTTAATGTCAAATATATTATTTGATCACTTATTCTGATCTGAACTAACATAACTAGAACCTAACATAACTAGAGTTAACCCTCAAGTGAAAAGAAAAGACAAAATAACCTTAGCTTATAATGATAGTCTAATTTTATAATAACGTAAATAATTGATAATTAATAACCTCATTGATTATTTTTTCCTTTTTCATATTTGTTTTAAATTAAATGAATATATTGAGTTTTTCTAGAACTTTATCATTGTACGACAAGAAATGACATTATCATGTTCAACGATGCAAGGTTTCAATCTGAGAATCAGTGGGCCATGTGGATGGTATTCATGGCACATTGGGAAATTTGCATCGTAGGTGCAACAGGTGTCTACATTTTGTACCATCACAACGTGACTCGGGTGCTTCCGAGATGGCTCCGTCTAGGGTAGACCCCTTATCAACCGGGGCGGATGTGGCCTCACTTCTTGGTCTTACTTTTGCTTTTGCTTTTGTTTTGTATTGTTCATTTTACTCCTCTCATCCCATTCAAGCTTTGTAATTCCGATTTTGTAATACAAATCACAATAGCAAAAGTCTATCTTTTCCTATAAAAAAAAAAACTTTATCATTATATGATTAATATATGATAAGTACTTAAAATATTTATTTTACTTTTATTACATTATTGTAATCAAAATATAAATAAAACTATTTAATGTTTAAAGTATATATTATTGAAAATATTTGTTTGATTAAACATCTTTTATTGTGAGAGTAAATACTAAAGTAAAATAGAATAAATACTATATATAAATAAATATAGTTTTATATTACAAATAAATACTATATTGTGAGAGTAAATATTAAAAAAAAAAGGGGTATTTTGATCTTTCTGCATGATTTAATGGTGTTAGTGGATAAATTTAGAAAAAAAATCTTTAAGTAGGGTGACAAATATGTAAAAAAAATTAATTTTTAAATGATATAAAACTAAATAGAGATTTTTTAAAGGTATAAATATAAATATCATATCATTAGGGGATATATGTGTAAGAACCCCTTTTTTAAAATTTTAATTTCCACCAAACGTCCAAATTTTGCATGCCTAGAGGACTCAAGGATGCATCCCAACGATTGCGACTTTCGATTGTAAGGGATGAGTGCTTAAATATATCATTCAAGCGGGTGCTTTGGCTATATTGCTCACTAGAGATAAAGTGGTCTTTAGGTCACCGATGTACTATTTTGAGAACATATGGCAGCTCTTCTCTCATTTTATTTATGAATGGGGCATGTATTGTCACCCCCCATTGAGGCCGTCCCCGAGACGTGGCAATAATAAAATATCAGCTATCAAGTACAAGAGATCAATAATGACTCCAATAAACAATACACAAGCTGGCAAACCAATGATAACTGATAACTCAACTGAAAAGCGGAAGCATAAGATATCAACAATGTCTGTAAACAAAAAACATTATTACAGACTCGAATACACAATCACTGTCATGTGAGAGCCAAGTCTAGTCCAAATAAAATACAACCTGTGCCACATGCACGATTTACAATACATAAAATGACTCTAGGACTGTTGACAGCCTCGCACTCGCCACCCACCGGACAGAACGCTCCACGCACATATGACCACGCCACAGGGAAGCTCCAGCTCCACGCCCAACACTGCCCCTGAAAAGAAACAGTATGCGAGGGGTGAGCTACAAGCTCAGTGAGTGGCTGAAAACCAATCACCATTACAACAGTTCAATGTTAAGGCAATTTCCTTTCAAGGAAAACATGGGTAGAAACCCAATGGATAACAAGGTCACGTGGGGTGCGACCAACCTCACCCTCACCCTCACTCCCGGAGGAAGACTCTTGGGACTTTTGGGGAGAGATCATACCGTTGGTCGAAGAGACGCGGAATTACTGGTCCACACAACACTACTGATCACCAACCTCACCCTCACCCTCACTCCCGGAGGGAGACTCTTGGGACTCTTGGGGAGAGACCATACCGTTGGTCAAAGAGACGCGGAATTACTGGCCTACACAACACTACTGGATCATCTACATCGAGATAACTGCCCAACGATGTCTTTGAACATCGATACGCAACCAGACCCAACAACTATGGGAACGGACGAACAATGAATGGGTCACGCGGCGACGTGTCTTCACCTCATCCTCACCCTCACCCTTTAGAGGTGACATAGGACTTTTGGAGAGATTAGACTCCTCTACACCCTTGGTCCACCGGTAGCCCTTTCCCCGGGTAGTCTCTACCTGGTATACTCCCACGATCAGTACGCTCCTGAACGCATCGGTAGTACCTACGGATGAGAGCCCTCTGTCAGGAAAGCTTTTCCAACGCCGGGGAGTTCCTACACGGATCCAACGAAGGGGAGAACGATTCCACGCTCGCAATATCATTCGTTAGCCCTCTCCTGGGTAGCCTCTACCTGGTACACTCCCACGATCAGTACGCTTCCGAACACATCGGTGGTACCTACGGATGGGAGCCCTTTGTCAGGACAGCTTTAACCCGGACCGCTTCAACACGGACGACATTGGGAGGAAACACTCCATGTTCGCAAAGCAAACCTAATGGAAAAACAACTACTCTCGTTAATCGCCTACTTAATGACCAAGCTACCGGTTTAACAAAACTGATACAACAAATGAATTCTCCTGAATTCCATTCAAGTGCATCACATAGACACAGGGGCAATTACATCGCTCCAACACTAACTAATGAGGTACATCCCAACGACGAGTCGTACCCACGCCTATTTCAGATAGGCCTATTTAGATTTAACATGTGTGTATATATAACAGAAGAATCATATCATAGCTATGTGCATGAACCATATGCACGATCATCTAACAATTGATTATAAGGGTAACCCCTAACATGGATTTACATCATAAACAACATGCATACAAGGTATGGCCATTAATCATATAAGCACACAAGGCATAACTTAAGCATGCGTTGGATATCACCAACTTAAAAAGAAAGGGTCAAGCGCGATCTCGCGCACTAACAGGTGCATGCCAATATTCCAAACGAACCTGAGTCGAGCAGGAAATTGCATCTACTTACTCAGTTCGTGCAGAGGGAGAGGGCGAGAGAGATCATCATCTCATGAAGCTGGTCATAGCTTTGCCCCATTAGCATGGGCGCAACAACTACACCACGCCCTCGAGTCTTATCGCAAGGGAATATTAGGCAGGTGCCCGTTATTAACCAAGACTTAATCATGCTGGATATTCCAATTAATATGGTGGGAGTAGTATTACAATACTACCTAAGGCATGCCCTATTCTATACATCCGTACACATTACAGAAATACATGCCCATACTAGAGGGGCGCATGCGATACAATCATTCATACATGGATACAATACATGCAATATAAGCCTAGCATGCAAGATATCTAACATATTATAGTTTAAGCATGGCCATACTACTTATCTACACAAGTAGTATAGCTAGGATGCCCCATCGATGCGCGACGCATGACTACGCGCGTCGAGCGCATCTCGAGGGGGGGGGGGATTGGATCAAACCACTCACAGATACCCGGATCATCGCGCGTCCGGTCTACGAGATCTGCAAAACACAACCAATGATCCACAATTAAAATATGGAACCTCCTATGTCACGCCCCAGGGCGGCCGTCCCCGAGACGCGGCAATGGTATATATGATATCAGCAGTCTATACAGGAGGTCAATAACATACTCTAAACAACATCAAAAATGACAACACAGACAACAATGAGGCTGACATAATATATACACAAATAGCGGAAGCTAAAAGACTGAGTCTGTAATTCAAAAGACATATTACAGACCCGATACATAATCAATTGTCCTGTGAGAGCCAATATATACAACGACATCCAAATGTAATACAAACGTGTGCCCAAGCACGGAATACAATACATACAATCAAAGGGGGATGCTGATGGCCTCTCACTCGTAGAACGTGACGCTGCTCCGCTACTGCTGATGTGCCTCGGGGAGCTCCTCCTTCAGATCCGACTCAGATATCACTGGGGAAAAGAATATGCGAGGGGTGAGCCACACGCTCAGTGAATAGCACAACCCATGCATCACAATTCATATTAACCTTAAATGATTTATATCCCCTAAGTGGGAGTAACTACACAATCCAGTGGGTCGTTACATCGCCGACCCACCCCATCCTCACCCTCACCCTCAAAGGGATGACATGGTCTTTTGGGATTGACTAGGCTGCTAATCACCCTTGGTCCACCGATAGCCTCTCCTCCACTCCGTAGCTTGCCTGGTATACTCCCACGATCAGCACAGACGCATCTGAGGTACCTACAGATGGGATCCCTCTGTCAGGACAGCCTATCTAACACTGGGGAGTCCCTACACGGATCCAACGAAGGGAAAGAGAAACAGCCTACCCACACGGATACGATCCTCATGGATCCGCCGACACCGATTTCAACTCTACTAATGCCATGAATTCACCAGAATTCCTCCAGGGCGCATAAGATGCGGGGAGACATATATTATAACAACGAGGTTATAATATTCTCTAAGGCATGCTCACATTTGATTTAATTAAATTAAACTAGGTGGGAACATGCACAGATCGGGGCAAGGTGTCTAGGCATGCACAGGCCTCTATACATGATGTAAGGGTAAATATCCCTAGCATACAAATGTAACGCGGCATGGATACATCACATTAATCAATATAAGGGTGCATATCCCTAGCATGCAAGTCTAGGTGGCATGGATACAACATAATATTCATGCAAAACATAGTTTACATTAATATTAGCTAATATGCAACTATGGTGCCCCAGGGGAGGGCGATGCACGCCTACGTGCATCGAACGCCTCCCTACTTGGTCGGATTGTCCCACTCACCAACACCCGGGTCATCGCGTGACGCCTCGTCAAGATCTGCAAGACATGGGTAATCAAATTGGTGAGTAATTACACAAATACATAAGAAATATGCTAGAAATACGCTCCACTCGGACAAGCATGCATACGGCCCGCACGAACGCGAGCCCGAGTGCCCCGACATCCTCCCGCACCCACGACAGCCATGCACACGGCCACCCGCACGCACACACACGGGTGCTCACGCACGCACGCACCCCCGCGCCCCGGGCGCACTGCCGCGCCCCAGCCCGCGCGCCTAGGCGCGCTGTCGCGCCCCTGTCCGCACTCCCAGACACGCTGCGCTCGCGCGCGCCCGTGCGCACCGTGCGTCCAGCCCTGCGTCTACCCGCGCGTACTGCGCCCCTGCACAGCACCACGCGCGCACCCCTGCACTGCACCCCGCGCGCACCCCTGCGTGCACCCCGCGCACTGCGCCCCAGCGCAGCACCCCGCGCGCACCGTGAGTACTGCACTCCCCGCGTAGCACACCGCGTGCACGCCCGTGCGTCTGCGCGTACGCGCGCACGCCCCCAGCGCACCCGACTGCGCGCGCCTGCTCTGCCTGCGCGCGTAGACTCGCGCGCACGCGCGCGGATGACCCTGCACGCGCGCCCGAGTCCTTCCCACCACCTCCCTCAGCCCTCCCACACCCCTAACACACATGCATACCATGCACACCAAAAAACACATCCTAATCAAGCATCTACACAAGAAAAAGGGAGAAGGACTCACCCAAGGGA
This sequence comes from Acorus gramineus, assembly GCA_030737835.1. NCBI lineage: Eukaryota > Viridiplantae > Streptophyta > Magnoliopsida > Acorales > Acoraceae > Acorus > Acorus gramineus. The sequence continues at coordinate 2,455,760 of JAUJYN010000022.1, forward strand.
GGAAAGGAAGGGAGGGAAGAACGGGTGCTCTTCGCGCACCGAAACGCCACCAACAAGACCACCACTACCAAGCCTCTCCTCAGCCCTAGCAAGGCTGAAAAACAGAGGAGAAAAGGAGCCATTAGAGGGGGTCAACATAGGGGAAAGCAAAAACGAAACCATGGGAAGGTAGATCGGGTCCTCACCTTCCATTTCTTCTTCAATGGCTTTCCTTTTCCACCTCTCCTACTAGGTCAAAAGGAGGATATAAAGAGAGGGGAGATGAGCTTTTGGTGTGTGTGAGAGAGAGGAATGAATAAAGAAGAAGAACTATTGGTGGGCGTGGACTTAAAGGCCACACACACACACACTCACACTCACACACTCACACACACACACACTTAGAAAAATTTAGGTTTAGGTGAACTTTGACCCTAGTCAACCCAACCACACTAACAAACAAAACCAATTGACCAAGTCAAGGGTCAAACTTGACTTGGTAAAAGTCACCTTTGACTCGGTCAAGTCTCCCAATGACTTTTCGCTTGGTCAAAACCTGGATATGATTCGGAACTGCAAAATTCTGAAACGTTACCGGAATTCAATGAAATTTTCATGTGTGGCTTGAAATGGCACCAAGACACATAATATGCAGTTAGATTTTCAATCGGAGTTCTCAAGCTCATGATGATAGCCAAAAATCCAAAATTTTAGCGGTTCCGATCGAAAAAAGAAAAAGTTGAAAAACTGCCAGAATGCTCCAATGGTGACCAGAAAGCTAAAAGTGACACATATATAACATCCTATCACACATATAAGCCTACTTCATGAAGACCCTAACCCCTGATACTTCCATATTATCACCCAAGACACATGCAAACAACTCCTTGACACTCAACCAAGCAAAACTGCCAAACCTGCTGCAATAAGCCCTACTAATTGGTCTCCATAGCACCCAATACACTTCCGAAAATTATGCAATAAAACATGCACATTCTCTGATATGTTGGGATCATAATCCATGAAGACATTAGAACCTAATTTTTCCTCTACAAGCCCAAAATAAATTATTTCCAGAAGCAGGTCAATTCCTACGCGAATCTGGACAGGCCATGCAAAACAGGTTCTAACTTACACCACAGATATCATAATCACCTCAAATTTCATATATAACAACTAAACACATAGATGATCATATCATATGAAGACATAATCCTAGCAATGTGCCTCTAAATACTAGATTCACTGAGATCTTTAACATACAGAGTGCTGCCTTACCAAAACATGGGGAGAGAAATGGGGAGATGCGGGGTGCTCGACACACCCACAGCCACCTCAAGCATCATCACCACCACCACCTCATCAGCATCTCTTTAAGCCCTTCATGGCAGAAAACAGGGGTGCAAAGGGGCATGAGAAGGGGATAGAGAGAAGAGAAACAACAACAACACATACTCACCCTTTCTCACTCTTTCTTGCACTCTATCTTGATCATCTCATGAACTCCCTCTTCCTCTCCTCCTTGATCTCCATTACTCCCAACAATTATACACAATGAAAGGGAGAGGAGAAAAGAAAGCCTCGGATGGCTTCATTTGCTTGAGAAGGGGAGAGAGAGAGACAAATGGGGGTCTTTAATTCTCATAAAGTGAGTTGGTGGGAGGGGGGGTGTTGACAAGTCAACCCAACCAATGAAAAAAAACAAAACGTCAAGACTTAGTTGACCATCCCCACTTAGGCGTGTGCATTTTCTCACAATTATCCAAATCAGTAACGACCAAACCCGGATGTCATTCAGAACTGCATATTTTCCAAAACGTTATCGGAATTCGATGAAATTTTTATGGGTAGTACAAACAGTATCAGGACCCATAATATGAAGTTAGATTTTCAATCAGAGTATTCTAACTCCCGCAAGCAGCTAAAAGCTAAAATTTTAGCGACTCCGATTGAAAAAGAAAAAAGTCCTGAATGACTCAGATGTGACCAAGGCTTAACTGAAATGGCTCCAAATGACACAGGCATAACATGTATCTAGCGGGAGCATGCACCGTTCATATAGAGGGGGGTAGACTTTGCATTGAGGAGTAAAAAGATTTGTATGTTCGATCCGGGTGGCTATCGTCCACCGGGTTCTCTTGTTAGCGCTGGGTTGTTTTGTTTTAAAATTTTTTTAATATTTTCATCTCCAAATCAGTCATTGTACTTTAATCTATTTGAATACAATATCTACCTTTCTCTAAAAAAAAAAAAGTCCAAATTCCAAGATGCAGCCTCTCATCAAAAAATCATCTGGGCAACACAGTGTTTATTTTTCTCTTTTTAGAAATTTAAACCCCATTTAGAGGGATTTTGTGTTTCAAAATCTAAGAATTTTCAACCATCCAACCAAAGGGCGCGTCTATTTCCACCAACCAATTAACTAATATCACCAACCAAAAAACAAAAAAATCATAATTTAAACAACACTAATCCCACCAGCCATTCGAGAGTCTCTCTGTCAATTATTGTTTAACCCATTCGACAATCTTCCTGTCAACCATTATTTAAACCATTCGACAAACTCTTAGTTATATATGTGTTACTTTTTGCCTTGTGGTAACCATTGGAGCATTTTGGCAGTTTTTGAGTATTTTTCGTTTTTCGATCGGAACCGCTAAAATTTTGGACTGTGAGCTATCATCCTGAGTTTGAGGAGTCCGATTGAAAATCTAACTGCATATTATGTGTCCTGTCGCCATCCCAAGCCACTCACGAAAATTTCATCGAATTCCGGTGACGTTTCAGAAATTTTGCAGTTCCGGGGCGTATCCGGGTTTTGACCGAGCGAGAAGTCATTGGGAGACTTGACTTGGTCAATGTGGGCCCATGACTTGGTCAACTCTTTTGTCCTTTTGTGTGGTTGAGTTGACTTAGGTCAAATTGCACTTAGACCCACTTAAACCCTCCCTAAACCTAATTAGGGCTAATCTAATTAGGGGTGTGAGTGTGTGTGGAGTGGGAGTGAGGATAAATAAATCCTACGACTTCAACCCCTCACTATTCATCATCTTCCCCATTTGTTTTCTCTCTCCCCCTCTCTCTTTTTCTATGTTTTGACCTAGTTCTCGAGGTTGAAACCAAAAACCCAAAGAAGAGAAAGGTTAGATCTTGTCCCGATCTATCTTCTGGTGGTCTCGGATTCGAGTTTCCACTTGTTTGACCCCCTCTCATACCCTCTTTTCTCCTCTGATTTCAGCCCCTTTGAAGGCTGAAAGAGATCTTGGTGGTGGAGGTCTTTGGGGAGGTGTTTCGGTGCACGAAGAGCTCCCGGTCCCCTTCCCTTCCTTTCCTCTCCTAGGGTAAGCTTTCTTCCTTCCTTTTCTTGCTTAGATGCATGTTAGGAGGGTGTTTTTGGGTGTGTGGTGGCTGTTGGTGGCTGTTGGTGGTGGTTAGTGGCCATTGGTGGCCGGTGAGGGGTGGTAGGGTGGCTCGGGCAGGATGGCAGGCTGTCCCGGGTAGACTGGCAGGCAGACAGGCAGCACAGGCAGGCGCAGGGCTGGGCACTGTCGGGCTTGCAGGCAGAGCAGCGCGGGCGTGCGCACGGGCGTGCACGCGGGTGGAGCAGGAGCGTGCGGGTGCTGCGTGCTGGGCGCCGTGCGAGGGCATGCGCGTGGGGCGCTGCGCAGAGGCGCAGTGCGTTCCGTGCGCAGGGGGCCGCGTGCGGATGCTGCACGTAGGGTGCCGTGCTGGGGGGTGCGCGCGGGGCGAGACACTGGGCGTAGGAAGTGCGGTGTGCGCGTGATGGGGCGAGCGGTGGTGTGCGAGGGGCAACGCGCTGGGCGCAGGGCGTGCGGTGTGCGCGCGGGTTGCTGCGCTGGGGCGCAGTGAGCGCGCGGTGCACCCGGGGAGCTCGGCGGCGTGTCCTGGCGCGGGCAGGGGCTCGGCAGTGCGCCTGGGTGCGCGGGCTGCGGCGCGGCGGTGCGCCGGGGCGGGTGGCCGTGCGGATGGTTGTCGGGGGTTCGGGAGTGAGTCAGAGTGCTCAGACTCGCGTGCGTACAGGCCGTATGTACGCTTGTTCGAGTATTGTGTATTTTTAGTGTATTTTTGTGGTATTTGTGTATTTTACTCACCAAATTGATTACCCTGTCTTGCAGATCTTGACGGACGGTCGCGCGACGACCCAGTTATCAGTGAGTGGTACAATCCAACCCAGTAGGGAGGCGCTATATGCACTTGGGCGTATACCGTCCTCCCCTGGGGCACCGCAGTTGATATTAACTTGTTAACATGTAATCCATGCAAGCATGATTAGTGTGTAGAATGCATGCCACCCTAGACTTTGTATGTTAGGGACTTGCACCCTTAGGATATGTGTAAGAGCCATGCATCCTGTCACCTTGTTATCATGCTAGGAAAGCCTCGACCTATGCATGCGTTCTATTAGTTTGATTTATTAAATTAAATGCAAACTTATGATATTGTTAGCATGCCTTAGGGAATATTAGGGGGCCTTGCGAGGTCAACATTGAGACCCGGGCTAGGGTACTCCGTGTTCCTTGTTTGGTTGTCGGGATGTCCTATATCGGGACCTCAGGTTGCCCTCCCAAGGTTTCTTTTCCTCATTATTATCTTATATATTCCCCACATCTTGGTTATGCGCCCTGGAGGAATTCTGAAGAATTCAAGACATTAGAGTTGTTGAGATGTGTTGTCGGCGGATCCGAGTGGATCATATGCGTATGGATAGGCTGTTTTGTTCCCTTCGTTGGATCCGTGTAGAGACTGCCCCGGCGTTAGAAAGGCTGTCCCGTGGAGGGCTCCCATCAGTAGGCACCTCCTGATTTGGGACGGACTGTGCTGAATGTGGGAGTGTCCAAGCGGCCTACGGAGTGGGGAGAGACTATCGGTGGACCAAGGGTGACCAACAGCCTAGTCAGTCCCAATATCCTATGTCACCATATTGAGGGGTGAGGGTGAGGGTGTGGTGGGTCGGCGATGTGGCGACCCACTAGATTTGTGTAAGGATGATTATCAGCCTATTAAGTCCCAACATCCTATGTCACCTATTGAGGGGTGAGGGTGAGGGTGTGGTGGTTCGGTGATATAACGACCCACTGGATTTGTGTAGTTCCTGCCACTTTGAGGCTATCGATTTGATTAATTATGGTTAATATAAATTGTGATGCATGGGTTGTGCTATTCACTGAGCGTGTGGCTCACCCCTCGCATAATTATTTTCTCTCCAGTGATTACTGAGGCGGACCTGAAGGGGGAGCTCCACGAGGCGCCTCATCAGTAGCGAGTAGCGCCACGTCCCGTGAGTTTTTTAGGCCATCAGCACCCTTTTCTATTGTATGTATATATTCTGTGCTTGGGCACCCAGTTTGGATTGTATTTGGATGTATGTGTGTATATTGGCTCTCACAGGACATATGATTATGTATCGAGTCTGTAGTATGTTTTTGGATTACAGACTCAGTCTTTTAGCTTCCGCTATCTGTGTATATATCATGTCAGCCTTGCTTTTATCTGTGTTGTTGTCATTTTAGTTGTTGTTTAGAGTGATTTATTGATCTCCTGTATAGACTGCTGATATCATGTATACACTTGCCGCGTCCCGGGGATGGCCGCCCTGGGGCGTGACAAAAGTTGGTATCAGAGCCTGGTCCTGTCAGAGCCAATTGTCTTCTTTTTCATAGAGATGAGTCCTAGGATTTCTATATGAGTATTCTGATCCTAGTGTCTGGTTTTCTTAGGTTGCTGATATGCCTCCTCGCAGAGGACGGCGCGGACGTGGTCCCTCTCGACCTTTGGAGGTTTCCGGACCTACTAGAGGCGAGGATGCTACTGGAGAGTCCTTGGCCGTGAGGCCAGGATCGGCACAGGAGCCTCCTGCCTGGGAGCGCGCGTTTGCGCGGATAGCAGATTTGGTAGAGACGCAGACCAGGGCACTGGAGGCCCAGACCAGAGTGTTGGCAGATCAGGCACGGGATATTCAGGAGCTGCGGGCGGCCCACGAAGCAGTTCAGCAGGTTCCCTTGGTGGCAGATCCACCTGTGGTACCCGATGTACCACCAGTCCCCGTGGTGGTTCCGGCAGCCAGAGATCAAGATCCCTAGGAGAGGGAGGTGGGGCTAGAGGCTGCAGTGCGGGTGCAGCAGAGTGGCCTCGCAGCCTTTCTGAAGCTCCACCCTCCCGAGTTCTAGGGCCAGACGGCGGATCCCCTTGCCCAGAGCGTTGGTTAATGGAGGTGGATGCGATCTTCTCGACCATGCTTTGCACCGACCGCCAGCGAGTCTCCCTGGCCACTTTTATGCTGAAGGGTAGCGCCGCCGACTGGTGGGCTACTAGATCAGTGGACATCCCGGAGGGAGTGGAGCAGCTTTCATGGACGGGGTTCCGGAGGTATTTCTTGGAGGAGTACTTCCCATTCTCGACGCGCCAGATAGTGATGCAGGAGTTTGAGCAGCTGATGCAAGGCTCTATGTCTTTCGCTGACTACTCCACGCGCTTCACGAGGCTGTCCAGATTCGCTCCAGCTTTGGTGATGGACAAGGAGACGAGGTGTCATCGTTTTGAGCTCGGTCTCAGCCACGCCATTCGGGTGCACGTCACCTCCCAGGCATTCACGAGGTACTCTGACTTGGTGTCTCGGGCAAAGACAGTCGAGCGAGACCTCGGGATCCTCGTGACGGCTTCGACCCCTTCGGCATACCAGAGACCTCCCAGGAGCCAGGACCAGGGACAGCGCAAGAAGAAGAGGCCCCGCTTTGATCGGTCAGCGGCTGCCTCTCCTCTAGCAGATGTGGTGCCAGTGCGAGGTCCAGCACCCATCGCAGCAGTGCCAGTCCAGTCCAGGCGACCAGAGATGCGGTGCTGCTATCACTGTCAGCGCATCGGGCATATCTTGTATAATTGCCCTGATGCTGGTCGACCCCGCGTGCTGCCTCTGCAGCAGCAGCCTCAGCGCCAGCAGGAGCAGTAGCCTCAGCGCCAGCCGCAGTAGCAGCCTCAGCGCCAGCCGCAGCAGCAGCCTCAGCGTCAGCAGCAGCAGCCAAAGGGTGGCCGTGTTGACCAGAGGAGGCAGCCAGCGCAGCCGGCGAGGCGTGCCCCTACTCCTCAGCCGCAGTTTGTTCAGGGCCGAGTGGGAGCGCTTTCGGTAGAGGAGGCTCAGGCATCAGGCAGCGTGGTCCGAGGTATTGTTCAGATCTCCCAGCTCCCTGCATATGTGTTGTTTGATTCCGGAGCCACACACTCGTTTGTGTCTCCTGCTTTCGCGAGACGGATGGGTGTGGCGTCCGCCCCTTTAGATGCTATCCTGGAGATATCATTGCCCGTAGGAGACCGTATTCTCCTCCGTTCTGTGTACCGAGGGTGTACGGTGGAGGTTGCGGAGCATGAGTTTCCGATGGAGTTGGTGGAGCTCGCTATGACGGACTTTGATGCCATCCTGGGAATGGATTGGCTTTCAGCTAGTCACGCCAGCATCGACTGTTTTGCCAAGTTGGTGTCTTTCCACCTTCCGGGTCGGAGGTCCTTCCAGTTCGTGGGCGATCGTGACGTAGCCCCTTTGGAATTCGTGTCGTCCATGCAAGCGTGGAGACTCCTTCAGGGAGGATGCGAGGGCTTTCTAGCGTATATTGCTCAGGAGGATGCACCGCTGCAGGCAGATATCAGTCAGACTCCGGTCGTGGTAGAGTATCCCGAGGTTTTCCCCGATGATCTTCCGGGATTACCGCCGGATCGCGCGATCGAGTTTGAGATCAATCTGATTCCGGGGACCGAGCCGATTTCGAGAGCTCCGTACCAGATGGCCCCTGCAGAGCTGAGGGTGCTCAAGGAGCAGTTGGAGGAGTTGCTGGAGAAGGGCTTCGCACGTCCGAGTGTTTCTCCGTGGGGAGCCCCTGTCCTGTTCGTCCGGAAGAAGGACGGTTCGCTGCGGCTGTGTATTGATTACAGGCAGCTGAAAAAGCGGATAGTAAAGAACAAGTACCCCGTGCCGCGGATCGACGATCTGTTTGTGTTATATATGTGTCACTTTTTGGCCTGCTGGTAACCATTGGAGCATTTTAGCAGTTTTTGAAAATTTTGCATTTTTCGATCGGAACCGCATAATTTTGGACTGTTAGCTATCGTCCTGAGTTAGAGGACTCCGATTGAAAATCTAACTGCATATTATGTGTCCTGGTGCCATTTTAAGCCACTCATGAAAATTTCATTGAATTCCGGCAACGTTTCTGAAATTTCGCAGTTCCGGGGTGTATCCGGGTTTTTAAGTCGCTCACTACATAAAGGTGGGATATAATTTTCAAAACACTATTCATCATCCCTACCAAGCTTCCCCTCTCTCCTCTCTCTCATTTTTCTCACTTTTGAGGCCCCTAGACCCCTCAAAACCAAAAACCCAAAACCTAGGAAGTGTGACCCGATCTACACCCCGGTGCCTTCAAATCCCGATTCCGGCGATCCTAGCCTCCCTGACCTCCCCTCTTTCTCCTCTGTTTCGGGCCGTTTCGAGGGCCGTGATAGATCGGGGCGTAGGAGAGCCTTTGAGAAAGGTTTCGGCGCGCGGAGAGCAACCGGACTTCGCTTCCTCCCCTTGGTAAGGTCCTTTTCTTCTCTTTTCTTGCATAGATGTATGCTAGGGGGATGGATCTAGGGTGGGTGGTGGTCGGCAGCGGTGGGTGGCCGTCGGGGGGCTGTGGGAGGCGATCGGAGGCCGTCGGAGGCCTTTGGGTGGTGGTGGAGGTGCTCGAGCAGTGAGGGTTGCTGTTCCGGGCAGCAGGCAGCGCGCAGGCGTGCGCGCGTGCGTGCGCGCGGGCATGCGCGCGGGCGTGCGTGCTGGTCATGCTGGGTGTGCTCGGTGCTGTGCGCGAGATGCTGGTCGAGCAGCTGTGCACGAGGAGCTGATGGCGAGCTGCGCGCGAGGTGCTAGCCGCGCGGGTCTGTGCGCGAGGAGCGGGTCGCGCGGGTCTGGCACGAAGGGTTGTTCGAGCGGTTATGCGCACGAGTTGGCGGTGCTGGGCATGCGGGTGCTGGGGGTGATGGCCGAGGGCAGTGCGCGCGGGAGGGCGTGCAGGGTATGCGCGGAGGGCGCGGCGAGGCGGCTGTGATGCACGGAGGGCGCGGCGAGGCGGCTGTGGTGCGCGCGGGGCGCGGCGAGGCGGCTGTGGTGCGCGCGGGGCGCGGCGAGGTGGCGAAGGTGCGCGCAGGGTGCGCGCGGGGAGAGGCGCTGCGTGCGGGGGCGTGCGGGGTGCTCGCGGGCGGCGCGAGGCGTTCGGGGCGCGCGCGGACTGCTGCGGCTTGGTGCAGTGGACGCGCGGTGCCCGGGTGGTGCGGCGGCGTGTCCAGGCGGCGGGCAGGGGCCGGCGGTGCGCGGGGTGCGCGGGCTGAAGCGTGGCGGTGCACCCGGGCGGTCGGGTGGCCGTGCGGGTGGTTGCCGGGGGTGCGGGTGGTTGCCGGAGTGCTCGGGTTAGCGTGCGTACGGGTCGTGTGCACGTTTGCCCGAGTGTGGGTGTTTGTTGTGGGTTTTGTATTTATTTGTGTATTTTGGGTATTGTGGATTTATACTTACCAGTTAATACCCTGTCTTGCAGATCTCGACGGACGGTCGCGCGTCGACCCGATTTCCGGTGAGTGGGACAACCCAACCCAGTTTGGGAGGCGTTACATGCTTTGGGCGTGTACCGTCCTCCCCTGGGGCACATAGTTAGTATTAACTGTTGCAATTATAACCCATGTAAGCATGATGTGTGTGTAGAATGCATGCCACCCTAGACTTGTATGTTAGGGACTTGCACCCTTAGGTTTTGTGCATGAGCCGTGTATCATGTCACCCCGTTATCATGCTAGGAAAGCCCTGACCTGTGCATGCGTCCTATTAGTTTGATTTATTTAAATGCAAACTGCTAATATATTAGCATGCTTGGGAATATAGGGGGCCTTGCGAGGTTAACATTGAGACCCGGGTTAGGGTACTCCGTGTTCCTCGTTTGGTTGTCGGATGTCCTACATCGGGACCTCAGGTTACCCTCCCAAGGTCTCTTTTCCCCTTTTTGTCTTATTTATTTCCCCGCATCCTGGTTATGCGCGCTGGTGGAATTCTGAGGAATTCAAGACATTAGAGTTGTAGAGATGTGCTGTCAGCGGATCCGAGTGGATCATATGCGATGGATAGGCTGTTCTGTTCCCTCCGTTGGATCCGTGTAGAGACTACCCGGCGTTAGAAAGGTTGTCCCGTGCAGGGGCTTCCATCAGTAGGCGCCTCCTGATTTGGTAGAAGGACTGCGCCGAACGTGGGAGTGGCCAAACGACCTACGGAGTGGGGAGAGACTATCGGTGGACCGAGGGTGACCAACAGCCTAGTCAGTCCCAAGAGCCTAGGTCACCTGTTGAGAGGTGAGGGTGAGGGTATGGTGGGCCGGCGATGCGACGACCCACAGGATTGTGAATGGATGATTATCACCCATTAAGTCCCAACATCCTAGGTCACCTATTGAGGGTGAGGGTGAGGGTAAGGGTATGGCGGTTCGGCGATGTGACGAACCCCCGGATTTGTGATGTTTATGCCGCTTGGGCTATTGGCTTGATTTAAATGTGGTTAATATGAACTGTATGCATGGGTTGTGCTATTCACTGAGCGTGTGGCTCACCCCTCGCATATTATCTTTTTCAGTGATCTCTGAGGGAGGAGCTTCCCGAGCGACTACACCAGTAGAGGAGTAGCGCCGCGTCCCACGAGTTTTGAGGCCATCAGCACCCTTCTCTGTTGTATGTATATATTCTGTGCTTGGGCACCTAGTTGGCTTATGTATGGAGTTTATTTGTGTATATATGGACATGTTGGCTCTCACAGGACTTATGATTGTGTATCGAGTCTGTAGTATGTTTTGACTACAGACTCAGTCTTTTAGCTTCCGCATTTGGTGTATATATTATGTCAGCCCTGCTTTTATCTGTGTTGTCATTTTAGTTGTTGTTTGAGTATGTTATTGAATCCTGTTACTGATATCATATATACACTTGCCGCGTCCCGGGGACGGCCGCCCTGGGGCGTGACAAAAGTTGGTATCAGAGCCTGGTCCTGTCAGAGCCAAATGTCTTCCTTTTCATAGAGATGAGTCCTAGGATTTCTATATGCGTATTCTGATCCTAGTGTCTGGTTTTCTTAGGTTGCTGATATGCCTCCTCGCAGAGGACGGCGCGGACGTGGTCCCTCTCGACCCTTGGAGGTCTCCGGACCTGCCAGAGTCGAGGATGCTATTGGTGAGTCCTCAGGCGTGAGGCCAGGATCAGCTCAGGAGCCTCCTGCCTGGGAGCGCGCGTTTGCGCGGTTAGCAGATTTGGTAGAGACCCAGACGAGGGTGTTGGCAGATCAGGCACGGGAGATACAGGAGCTGCGGGCAGCCCGCGAGGCAGTTCCGCAGGTTCCCTTGGCGGCAGATCCGCCTGTGGTGCCTGATACACCCCCAGTCCCCGTGGTGGAGATTCCGGCGGCCAGAGTTCAGGATCCTCAGGAGAGGGAGATGGGGCTAGAGGCAGCAGCGAGGGTGCAGCAGAGTGGACTCTCAGCCTTTCTGAAGCTCCATCCTCCCGAGTTCCAGGGTCAGACGGAGGACCCCCTTGCCCCAGAGAGATGGCTGATGGAGGTGGATACCATCTTCTCGACGATGCTTTGCACAGACCGCCAGAGAGTCTCCCTGGCTGCGTTTATGCTGAAGGGTAGCGCCGCCGACTGGTGGGCTACTAGATCAGTTGACATTCCAGAGGGATTGGAGCAGCTCACGTGGGCGGGATTCAGGGGATATTTCTTGGAGGAGTATTTCCCCTTCTCGACGCGACAGATAGTGGAGCGGGAGTTTGAGCAGCTGACTCAGGGCACTATGTCCGTCGCTGACTACTCCACGCGGTTCACGAGGCTGTCCAGATTCGCTCCAGCTCTGGTGATGGACGAGGAGATGAGGTGCCGTCGATTCGAGCTCGGTCTCAGCAGTGCCATCAGAGTGCACGTCACCGCCCATGCTTTCACGAGGTACTCCGACTTAGTGTCTCGGGCGAAGACAGTCGAGAGAGACCTCGGGATCCAGGTGCGGGCTCCGACCCCGTCGACAGACCAGAGGCCACCCAGAGGTCAGGACAGAGGGCAGCGCAAGAAGAAGAGGGCCCGCTTCGAGCAGTCAGCGGCTCCCTCTCTTCCAGCAGATGTGGTGCCAGCGCGAGGCCAGCACCCATCGCAGCCGTGCCGGTCCAGTCGAGGCGACCGGAGACGAGGCGCTGTTATCACTGTCAGCGCGTCGGGCATATTCTGTATAATTGCCCTGACGCTGGCCGACCAGCAGTGATGCCCCAGCAGCAGCAGTTGCAGCAGCGGCCGTTCCAGCAGCCGTTCCAGCAGCAGTTTCAGCAGCAGCAGCCTCAGCGCCAGCCGCAGCAGCAGCCTCAGCGTCAGCAGCAGCAGCCACAGGGTGGCCGTGCTGATCAGAGGAGGCAGCCAGCGCAGCAGGCGAGGCGTGCCCCTGCTCCTCAGCCTCAGTTCGTCCAGGGCCGAGTGGCAGCGCTTTCGGCAGAGGAGGCCCAGGCATCAGGCAGCGTGGTCAGAGGTACTGTTCAGATCTCCCAGCTTCCTGCTTATGTACTATTTGATTCCGGAGCCACCCACTCGTTCGTGTCTCCCGCTTTCGCGAGACGGACGGGTGTGGCGTCCGCTCCTCTAGATGCTGTGTTAGAGGTGTCATTGCCCGTGGGAGACCGGATTCTCCTCAGTTCGGTGTACCGAGGGTGCACGGTGGAGATCGCGGAGCATGAGTTCCCGGTGGAGCTGGTGGAGCTTGCGATGGCGGATTTTGATGCCATCCTGGGGATGGATTGGCTTGCAGCTAGTCATGCCAGCATCGACTGTTTCGCCAAGTCGGTGTCGTTCCACCTTCCTGGTCGGAGGTCCTTCCAGTTCGTGGGCGATCGAGACGTAGCTCCTCTGGGGTTCGTGTCGTCCATGCAGGCGTGGAGACTCCTTCAGGGTGGGTGCGAGGGCTTTCTGGCTTATATTGCTCTGGAGGATGCACCGCTGCGGGCAGATATCAGTCAGACTCCGGTCGTGGCAGAGTTTCCCGAGGTTTTCCCCGACGATCTTCCGGGATTACCGCCGGACCGCGCGATCGAGTTTGAGATCAATCTGCTTCCGGGGACCGAGCCGGTTTCGAGGGCTCCGTACCGGATGGCTCCCGCAGAGCTGAGGGTGCTGAAGGAGCAGTTGGAGGAGTTGCTGGAGAAGGGCTTCGCACGTCCGAGTGTGTCTCCGTGGGGAGCCCCTGTCCTGTTCGTCCGGAAGAAGGACGGTTCACTGCGGCTGTGTATTGATTACAGGCAGTTGAATAAGCGGACAGTGAAGAACAAGTACCCGTTGCCGCGGATCGACGATCTGTTTGACCAGCTCCAGGGAGCGTGCGTCTTTTCCAAGATCGATCTCCGCTCGGGGTACTACCAGTTGAAGATCCGGGAGTCAGACATATCGAAGACGGCCTTTCGCACCCGGTATGGGCACTACGAGTTCAGAGTACTGCCATTCGGGTTGACGAACGCGCCGGCGGCCTTCATGGATCTGATGAACCGGGTATTTCGACCCTTCCTCGACTCCTTTGTGGTAGTATTCATCGATGACATATTGGTGTACTCGAGGAGTCTTGAGGAGCACGCTCACCATCTTCGCACTGTTTTGGAGACTTTGGCCAGACATCAGTTGTTCGCCAAGTTCAGCAAGTGCGAGTTCTGGTTGGAGCGGATGGCCTTTCTGGGCCATGTGATTTCCGGTGAGGGTATAGCTGTGGACCCGGAGAAGACGCTCGCCGTGTCGAATTGGCGTCGACCGTCGAACCCCACTGAGATTCGGAGCTTCTTGGGCTTGGCGGGTTATTACAGGAGGTTTGTGGAGGGTTTCTCCAAGATAGCCGTTCCTCTTACCCGCCTCACTCGGAAAGACGTTCGGTTCGAGTGGTCCCCTTCTTGCGAGGAGAGCTTCCAGGAGCTGAAGCGAAGGCTCACCTCAGCGCCAGTTCTTACCCTTCCATCTGGGAGTGGTGGGTTCGCAGTATACACAGATGCATCGCAGTTGGGTGTGGGTTGCGTCCTGATGCAGCACGGTAAGGTGGTGGCTTACGCGTCTCGTCAGTTGAAGCCCCATGAGCAGAACTACCCCACCCATGACCTCGAGTTGGCTGCGATCATATTTGCGCTGAAGATGTGGAGGCATTATCTCTACGGAGAGGAGTTCGAGCTCTTTACTGACCATAAGAGCTTGACGTATCTGCAGTCTCAGCCGGAGCTCAACATGCGACAGAGGCGTTGGGTTGAGTTCCTTACAGACTACGACTGTGACATCGCTTACCATCCGGGTAAGGCGAATGTCGTTGCAGATGCGCTCAGTAGGCAGCCCCTGGGCATGGCCGCCCACATGGCTGTCCGTCGTTGGAGGCTTCTGGAGGAGGCGGCTTGCTGGATCAGTGTTCGAGAGACCCCTGCGGGTGGCTTTTGGCCAGGCTGGTGGTGCAGCCGGTTCTTCTCGACGAGATCCGCACGGCTCAGGCTCAGGACCCGCATTTTATAGTCCTTTCTGAGGGCGTCGCCCGGGGCGAGCGCCAGGACTACCAGATTCGCGCGGACGGGATCCTGAGATTCAGAGGCCGAGTGTGCATCCCCGACGACGCGGAGCTGAGGCGGAAGATTCTGGACGAGGCCCATCGCTCGAGGTACACCGTGCACCCTGGTGGCACGAAGATGTACAGGGGCCTTCGTCGCGGCTACTGGTGGCGCGGGATGAAGACGGATATCGCCCGTTTCGTTGCCCGGTGCCTAGTATGCCAGCAGGTGAAGTCGGAGCATCAGCGCCCTGCGGGGAAGCTGCAGTCCATTGAGATCCCTCAGTGGAAGTGGGAGCAGATCACCATGGACTTCGTCTCGGGTCTGCCGAGGTCACGTTCGGGTCGCGATGCCATCTGGGTGATCGTCGACCGGCTGACGAAGTCTGCTCATTTCCTCCCCATCCGACTCACCGATTCTCTGGACACCCTGGCGCAGTTATTCGTCTCCGAGATTGTCCGACTCCATGGCACTCCAGTCAGCATCATTTCTGATCGAGACGCGCGTTTTACTTCGAGGTTCTGGCGTAGCCTCCAGCACGCCCTTGGTACGAACCTCCACTTCAGTACAGCGTTTCATCCTCAGACGGACGGCCAGTCGGAGAGGACGATCCAGACCCTTGAGGACATGCTGCGGGCCTGTGTGCTCGATTTTGGGGGCAGTTGGGAGAGGCACCTTCCGTTGGTGGAGTTTGCCTACAACAACAGCTACCACTCGAGCATCCGGATGGCTCCCTACGAGGCACTTTATGGCCGCAGCTGCAGGTCCCCCCTGTGTTGGGATGAGGTCGGAGAGCGCCAGCTAGAGGGACCAGAGATCATTCACCAGACCTCCGAGATGGTGAAGACGATCCGCGAGCGTATCCGAGTCGCTCAGAGTCGTCAGAAGAGCTACGCCGACCGCCGTCGCCGTGAGCTCGCCTTCGAGGTCGGTGATCATGTGTTCTTGAAGGTGTCCCCGATGAAGGGCATCTTCCGATTTGGTGTGCGGGGCAAGCTGAGTCCGCGTTTCATTGGGCCGTTCCTCATCCTCGAGCGAGTTGGGGAGGTGGCCTATCGCATAGCTCTGCCCCCACAGTTGGCTCAGGCCCATGACGTCTTCCACGTCTCGCAGCTGAGGCGATACGTCCACGATCCTGCTCACATCATCCCGTTCGAGCCGCTCGTCTTCGAGCCGGACTTGTCTTTCGTGGAGCAGCCGATTGAGATCATGGACCGCCGCGAGAAGAGGCTCCGCACCAAGACCGTCCAGCTGGTCAAGGTGCGATGGCAGCACCGTTCCGGTGCCGAGGCCACCTGGGAGCTCGAGGACGCCATGCGTGACGCGTATCCGCATCTTTTCCCTTCTTAGATGTTCTTGTATTTATTTTGAGGACAAAATTTCCTAAGGGGGGAGAATGTTATATATGTGTCACTTTTTGGCCTGTGGTAACCATTGGAGCATTTTAGCAGTTTTTGAAAATTTTTGCATAATTTTGGACTGTTAGCTAACATCCTGAGTTAGAGGACTCCGATTGAAAATCTAACTGCATATTATGTGTCCTGGTGCCATTTTAAGCCACTCATGAAAATTTCATCGAATTCCGGCAACGTTTCCGAAATTTCACAGTTCCGGGGCGTATCTGGGTTTTTAAGTCGCACACTATATAAAGTGGGATCTAATTTTCGAAACACTATTCATCATCCCTACCAACCCTTCCCTCTCTCCTCTCTCTCATTTTTCTCACTTTTGAGGCCCCTAGACCCCTCAAAACCAAAAACCCAAAACCTAGGAAGTGTAGATCGGGTCCCGATCTACACCCCGGTGCCTTCAAATCCCGATTCCGGCGATCCTAGCCTCCCCGACCTCCCCTCTTTCTCCTCTGTTTCGGGCCGTTTCGAGGGCCGTGATAGATCGGGGCGTAGGAGAGCCTTTGAGAAAGGTTTCGGCGCGCGGAGAGCAACCGGACTTCGCTTCCTCCCCTTGGTAAGGTCTTTTCTTCTCTTTCCTTGCATAGATGTATGCTAGGGGGATGGATTTGGGGTTGGGTGGTGGTCGGCGGCGGTGGGTGGCCGTCGGGGGGCTGTGGGAGGCGGTCGGAGGCCGTCGGAGGCCTTTGGGTGGTGGTGGAGGTGCTCGGGCAGTGGGGGCTCTGTTCCGGGCACCGGCAGCAGCAGCAGCGCGGCAGGCTAGGCGCGCGCGGGCGTGCGGCGGGCGTGCGCGCGAGCGTGCGCGTGGGCGTGCGTGCTGGTCGTGCTGGGTGTGCTCGGTGCTGTGCGCGAGATGCTGGTCGAGCAGCTGTGCGCGAGGAGCTGATGGCGAGCTGCGCGCGAGGTGCTGGCCGCGCGGGTCTGTGCGCGAGGAGCAGGTCGCGCTGGTCTGGCGCGAAGGGCTGGTCGAGCGGTTATGCGCACGGGTTGGCGGTGCTGGGAGTGCGGGTGCTGGGGGTGATGGCCGAGGGCAGTGCGCGCGGGAGGGCGTGCAGGGTATGCGCGGAGGGCGCGGCGAGGCGGCTGTGATGCGCGGAGGGCGCGGCGAGGCGGCTGTGGTGCGTGCGGGGCGTGGTGAGGCGGCAGTGGTGCGCGCGGGGCGCGGCGAGGCGGCTGGGGTGCTCGCGGGGCGGCGCGAGGCGTTCGGGACGCGCGCGGGCTGCTGCGGCTGGGCACAGTGGACGCGCGGTCCCCCGGGGTGGTGTGGCGGCGTGTCCAGGCGGCGGGCAGGGGCCGGCGGTGCGCGGGCTGAAGCGTGGCGGTGCACCCGGGCGGTCGGGTGGCCGTGCGGGTGGTTGCCGGGGGTGCGGGTGGTTGCCGGAGTGCTCGGGTTAGCGTGCGTACGGGTCGTGTGCACGTTTGCCCGAGTGTGGGGTGTTTGTTGTGGGTTTTAAGTATTTATTTGTGTATTTTGGGTAATTGTGGATTTATACTCACCAGTTAATACCCTGTCTTGCAGATCTCGACGAACAGTCGCGCGTCGACCCGATTTCCGGTGAGTGGGACAACCCAACCCAGTTTGGGAGGCGTTACATGCTTTGGGCGTGTACCGTCCTCCCCTGGGGCACATAGTTAGTATTAACTGTTGTTTGAAATCCATGTAAGCATGATGTGTGTGTGTAGAATGCATGCCACCCCTAGACTTGTATGTTAGGGACTTGCACCCTTAGGATTTGTGCATGAGCCGTGTATCATGTCACCCCGTTATCATGCTAGGAAAGCCCTGACCTGAGCATGCGTCCTATTAGTTTGATTTATTTATTTAAATGCAAACTGCGATATATATATTAGCATGCCTTGGGAATATAGGGGGCCTTGCGAGGTTAACATTGAGACCCGGGTTAGGGTACTCCGTGTTCCTTGTTTGGTTGTCGGATGTCCTACATCGGGACCTCAGGTTACCCTCCCAAGGTCTCTTTTCCCCTTTTTTGTATTATTTATTTTCCCCGCATCCTGGTTATGCGCGCTGGTGGAATTCAGAGGAATTCAAGACATTAGAGTTGTAGAGACGTGCTGTCAGCGGATCCGAGTGGATCATATGCGATGGATAGGCTGTTCTATTTTTCTCCGTTGGATCCGTGTAGAGACTACCCCGGCGTTAGAAAGGTTGTCCCGTGCAGGGGCTTCCATCAGTAGGCGCCTCCTGCTTTGGTAGAAGGACTGCGCCGAACGTGGAAGTGGCCAAACGACCTACGGAGTGGGGAGAGACTATCGGTGGACCAAGGGTGACCAACAGCCTAGTCAGTCCCAATATCCTATGTCACCATATTGAGGGGTGAGGGTGAGGGTGTGGTGGGTGGGCGATGCGACGACCCACAGGATTTGTGAATGGATGATTATCCACCCAATAAGTCCCAACATCCTAGGTCACCTATTGAGGGTGAGGGTGAGGGTAAGGGGTATGGCGGTTCGGCGATGTGACGAACCCCCGGATTTGTGATGTTATGCCGCTTGGGCTATTGGCTTGATTTAAATGTGGTTAATATGAACTGTATGCATGGGTTGTGCTATTCACTGAGCGTGTGGCTCACCCCTCGCATATTATCTTTTTCAGTGATTACTGAGGCGGACTTGAAGGAGGAGCTCCCCGAGCGACTGCATCAGTAGCAGAGTAGCGCCACGTCCCACGAGTTTTAGAGGCCATCAGCATCCTTTTTTATTGTATGTATATATTTCTGTGCTTGGGCACCCAGTTTGGATTGTATTTGGATGTATGTGTGTGTATATTGGCTCTCACAGAACATATGATTATGTATCGAGTCTGTAGTATGTTTTTGGATTACAGATTCAGTATTTTAGCTTCCGCTATCTGTGTATATATCATGTCAGCCCTGCTTTCATCTGTGTTGTCATATTTGTTGTTGTTTAGAGTATTTTATTGATCTTCTGTATAGACTGCTGATATCATGTATACACTTGCCGCGTCCCGGGGACGACCGCCCTGGGGCGTGACAGTTTGACCAGCTCCAGGGAGCGCGTGTCTTTTCCAAGATCGATCTCCGCTCGGGCTACTATCAGCTGAAGATCCGAGAGTCAGACATTCTGAAGATGGCCTTTCGTACCCGGTATGGGCACTACGAGTTCAGAGTACCGCCATTCGGGTTGACGAATGCGCCGGCGGCCTTCATGGATCTGATGAACCGGGTGTTTCGGCCCTTCCTCGACTCCTTTGTGGTAGTATTCATCGATGACATATTGGTGTACTCGAGGAGTCTTGAGGAGCATGCTCACCATCTTCGCAATGTCTTGGAGACTTTGGCCAGACATCAGTTGTTCACCAAGTTCAGCAAGTGCGAGTTCTTGTTGGAGCGAATGGCCTGTCTGGGCCATGTGATTTTCGGCGAGGGCATATCTGTGGACCCGGAGAAGACGCTCGCCGTGTCGAATTGGCGTCGACCGTCGAACCCCACAGAGATTCGGAGCTTCCTGGGCTTGGCGGGTTATTACAGGAGGTTTGTCGAGGGTTTCTCGAAGATAGCGGTTCCTTTTACCCGCCTCACTCGAAAGGATGTCCGGTTCGAGTGGTCCCCGTCTTGCGAGGAGAGCTTCTAGGAGTTGAAGCGAAGGCTCACCTCAGCGCCAGTTCTTACCCTTCCGTCTGGGAGTGGTGGGTTCGCAGTTTACACTGATGCATCGCAGTTGGGTGTGGGTTGCGTCCTGATGCAGCACGGTAAGGTTGTGGCTTATGCGTCGCGTCAGTTGAAGCCCCATGAGCAGAATTACCCCACCCACGACCTTGAGTTGGCAGCGATCATCTTTGCGCTGAAGATGTGGAGGCATTACCTCTATGGAGAGGAGTTCGAGCTCTTTACCGATCATAAGAGCTTGACATATTTGCAGTCCCAGCCGGAGCTCAACATGTGTCAGAGACGTTGGGTCGAGTTCCTGACGGACTACGATTGTGACATCGCTTACCATCCGGGTAAGGCGAATGTCATGGCAGATGCTCTCAGTAGGCAGCCCTTGGGCATGGCCGCCCATATGGCTGTCCGTCGTTGGAGGCTTCTAGAGGAGGCCGCTTGCTGGATCAGTGTTCGAGAGACTCCTACGGGTGGCTTTTTGGCCAGGCTGGTGGTGCAGCCCGTTCTTCTCGACGAGATCCGCACGGCTCAGGCTCAGGATCCGCATTTTATAGTCCTCTCTGAAGGCGTCGCCCGGGGCGAGCGTCCGGACTACCAGATTCACGCGGACGGGATCCTGCGGTTCAGAGGCCGAGTATGCATTCCCGACGACGCAGAGCTGAAGCGGAAGATTCTGGACGAGGCCCATCGTTCGAGGTACACAGTGCATCCTGGTGGCACGAAGATGTACAGGGGCCTTCGTCGTGGCTACTGGTGGCGCGGGATGAAGACGGATATTGCCTGTTTCGTTGCCCGATGCTTAGTATGCCAGCAGGTGAAGTCGGAGCATCAGCGCCCTACGGGGAAGCTGCAGTCCATTGAGATCCCTCAGTGGAAGTGGGAGCAGATCACCATGGACTTCGTCTCGGGTTTGCCGAGGTCACGTTCGGGTCACGATGCCATCTGGGTGATCGTCGACAAGTCTGCTCATTTCCTCCCCATCCGACTCACCGATTCTCTGGACACCCTGGCGCAGTTGTTCGTCTCAGAGATTGTTCGTCTCCATGGCACTCCCATCAGCATCATTTCCGATCGAGACGCGCGTTTTACTTCGAGGTTCTGGCGTAGCCTCCAGCACGCCCTTGGTACGAACCTCCATTTCAGTACAGCGTTTCATCCGCAGACGGACGGCCAGTCGGAGAGGACGATCCAGACCTTGGAGGATATGCTGTGAGCCCATGTTCTCGATTTTGGAGGCAGTTGGGAGAGGCACCTTCCGTTGGTGGAGTTTGCCTACAACAACAGCTACCACTCGAGTATCCGGATGGGTCCTTACGAGGCGCTCTATGGCCGCAGCTGCAGGTCCCCCTTGTGTTGGGACGAGGTCGGAGAGCGCCAGTTGGAGGGACCAGAGATCGTTCACCAGACCTCTGAGATGGTGAAGACGATTCGCGAGCGTATCCGAGTCGCTCAGAGTCGTCAGAAGTGCTACGCCGACCGTCGTCGCCGTGAGCTTGCCTTCGAGGTTGGTGACCATGTCTTCTTGAAGGTGTCCCCGGTGAAGGGCATCTTCCGTTTGGGTGTGTGGGGCAAGCTGAGTCCGCGTTTAATTGGGCCGTTCCTCATCCTCGAGCGAGTTGGGGAAGTGGCCTATCGCATAGCTCTGCCCCCACAGTTGGCTCAGGCTCATGACGTCTTCCATGTCTCGCAGCTGAGGCGCTATGTCCACGATCCTGCTCATGTCATCCCGTTCGAGCCGCTCGTCTTCGAGCCGGACTTGTCTTTCGTTGAGCAGCCGATTGAGATCCTGGACCGCCGCGAGAAGAGGCTCTGCACCAAGACCATCTAGCTGGTCAAGGTGCGATGGCAGCACCGTTCCGGTGTCGAGGCCACTTGGGAGCTCGAGGACGCCATGCGTGACGCGTATCCGCATCTTTTCCCTTCTTAGATGTTCTTGTATTTATTTTGAGGACAAAATTTCCTAAGGGGGGGAGAATGTTATATATGTGTCACTTTTTGCCTTCTGGTAACCATTGGAGCATTTTGACAGTTTTTTAATTTTTCGTTTTTCGATCGGAACCGCTAAAATTTTGGACTGTTAGCTATCATCCTGAGTTTGAGGACTCCGATTGAAAATCTAACTGCATATTATGTGTCCTGGTGCCATTCCAAGCCACTCACGAAAATTTCATCGAATTCTGGTAACGTTTCAGAATTTCACAGTTCCGTGGCGTATCCGGGTTTTGACAGTGCGAGAAGTCATTGGGAGACTTGACTTGGTCAATGTGGGCCCATGACTTGGTCAACTCTTTTGTCCTTTTGTGTGGTTGAGATGACTTAGGTCAGATTGCACTTAGACCCACTTAAACCCCCCTAAACCTAATTAGGGCTAATCTTATTAGGGGATTGAGTGTGTGTGGAGTGGGAGTGAGGATAAATAAATCCTACGACTTCAACCCCTCACTATTCATCATCTTCCCCATTTGTTTTCTCTCTCCCACTCTCTTTTTCTTTGTTTTGACCTAGTTCTTGAGGTTTAAACCAAAAACCCAAAGAAGAGAAAGGTTAGATCTTGTCCCGATCTATCCCCCGGTGGTCTCGGATTCGAGTTCCCACTTGTTTGAGCCCTTCTCACGCCCTCTTTTCTCCTCTGATTTCAGCCCCTTTGAAGGCTGAAAGAGATCTTGGTGGTGGAAGTCTTTGGGGAGGTGTTTCAGTGCCCGAAGAGCTCCCGGTCCCCTTCCCTTCCTTTCCTTCCTTGGGTAAGGCTTTCTTTCCTTCCTTTTCTTGCTTAGATGCATGTTAGGAGGTTGTTTTAGGGTGTGTGGTGGCTGTTGGTGGCTGTTGGTGGTGGTTGGTGGTGGTTAGTGGCCATTGGTGGCCGATGGGGGGTGGTAGGGTGGCTCGGGCAGGATGGCAAGCTGTCCCGGGTAGACTGGCAGGTAGACAGGGCAGCGCAGGCAGGCGCAGGGCTGGGCGCTGTCGGGCGTGCAGGCAGAGCAGCGCGGGTGTGCGCGCGGGCGTGCGCGCGGGCGTGCACGCGGGTGGAGCAGGAGCGTGCGGGTGCTGCGCGCTGGGCGCCGTGCAGGGCATGCGCGCGTGGCGCTGCGCAGAGGCGCAGTGCGTGCCGCGCGCAGGGGGCCGCGTGCGGATGCTGTGTGCAGGGCGCCGTGCGGGGGCTTGCGCGCGGAGCGCTGCGCAGAGGCGTATGCGTGCGGTGTGCGCGCGATGGGGCGAGCGATGGTGCGCGCGGGGCGAGACGTTGGGCGCAGGGCATGCGGTGTGCGCATGATGGCGCGAGCGGTGGTGCGCACGGGGTGCGCGCGGGGCGAGGCACTCGGCGCAGGGCGTGCAGTGTGTGCGCGGGTTGCTGAGCTGGGGCGCAGTGAGCGCTCGGTGCACCCGGGGAGCTGGGCGGCGTGTCCTGGCGTGCGGGCAGGGGCTCGACAATGCGCCTGGGTGCGCGGGCTGGGGCGCGGCGGTGCGCCGGGGCGGGTGGCCGGGCGGATGGCCGTGCGGATGGTTGCCCGGGGGTTCGGGAGTGAGTCGGAGTGCTCGGACTCGCGTGCGTACAGGCCGTATGTACGCTTGTCCGAGTATTGTGTATTTTTAGTGTATTTTGGGGGTATTTGTGGATTTTACTCACCTAGTTGGTTACCCTGCCTTGCAGATCTTGACGGACGGTCGCGCGACGACCCAGTTATCGGTGAGTGGTACAATCCAACCCAGTAGGGAGGCGCTATATGCACTTGGGCATATACCGTCCTCCCCTGGGGCACCGCAGTTGATATTAACTTGTTAACATGTAATCCATGCAAGCATGATTAGTGTGTAGAATGCATGCCACCCTAGACTTTGTATGTTAGGGACTTGCACCCTTAGGATATATGTAAGAGCTGTGCATCCTGTCACCTTGTTATCATGCTAGGAAAGCCTCGACCTATGCATGCATTCTATTAGTTTGATTTATTAAATTAAATGCAAACTTATGATATTGTTAGCATGCCTTAGGGAATATTAGGGGGCCTTGCGAGGTCAACATTGAGACCCGGGCTAGGGTACTCCGTGTTCCTTGTTTGGTTGTCGGGATGTCCTATATCGGGACCTCAGGTTGCCCTCCCAAGGTTTCTTTTCCTCATTATGTTTATATATATTCCCCGCATCTTGGTTATGCGCCCTGGAGGAATTCTGAAGAATTCAAGACATTAGAGTTGTTGAGATGTGTTGTTGGCGGATCCGAGTGGATCATATGCGTATGGATAGGCTGTTCTGTTCCCTTCGTTGGATCCGTGTAGAGACTGCCCCGGCGTTAGAAAGGCTGTCTCGTGGAGGGCTCCCATCAGTAGGCACCTCCTGATTTGGGACGGACTGTGCTGAATGTGGGAGTGGCCAAGCGGCCTACGGAGTGGGGAGAGACTATCGGTGGACCAAGGGTGACCAACAGCCTAGTCAGTCCCAATATCCTATGTCACCATATTGAAGGGTGAGGGTGAGGGTGTGGTGGGTCGGCGATGTGGCGACCCACTGGATTTGTGTAAGGATGATTTATCAGCCTATTAAGTCCCAACATCCTATGTCACCTATTGAGGGGTGAGGGTGAGGGTGTGGTGGTTCGGCGATGTAGCGACCCACCGGATTTGTGTAGTTCCTGCCACTTTGAGGCTATCGATTTGATTAAATGTGGTTAATATAAATTGTGATGCATGGGTTGTGCTATTCACTGAGCGTGTGGCTCACCCCTCGCATAATATTTTCTCTCCAGTGATTACCGAGGCGGACTTGGAGGAGGAGCTCCCCGAGCGACTGCACCAGTAGCGGAGTAGCGCCACGTCCCGCGAGTTTTAGAGGCCATCAGTATCCTTTTTTATTGTATGTATATATTTCTGTGCTTGGGCACCCAGTTTGGATTGTATTTGGCTGTATGTGTGTATATTGGCTCTCACAGAACATATGATTATGTATCGAGTCTGTAGTATGTTTTTGGATTACAGATTCAGTATTTTAGCTTCCGCTATCTGTGTATATATCATGTCAGCCTTGCTTTTATCTGTGTTGTCATTTTAGTTGTTGTTTAGAGTATTTTATTGATCTCCTGTATAGACTGCTGATATCATGTATACACTTGCCGCGACCAAGGGACGACCGCCCTGGGGCGTGACACTCTCTGCTGATGTCAACCTTCTTTTAAAACCTTTGACGGTTGGTCTGTCCATCTGATAAGACCATTTAAATTTGTTTAGTTTTGTTGTTGTTTGCATTTGATGTTGGTTTAATAGTTGGGCTTTGTATAGAGAATTTTTGGGTTGAACAAATCACATGTGTATTGTTTGGATTTGGAGTTGTGATGGATTTTGGGTGTAATTCTGTGTATGATATGAGGAATGAATTGTTGCATTGAGTATTTTAATTTACTCAATTTTCTTTGTTGTTTGAGTAATGCGTGTAGTTGGATTTGGGGTTATTGGTGTTTAAGAATGACAAATTTGAATAGATTCATATGATGATTGACAATCAATTGAATATGATTTCGTTAGATTTTTTTAAGGTGCATAACTAACATCTTGATCTTGAATCGAATATGATTTTGTTAGATTTTTGAGGTGCATGACTAACTTCATTATTTTTTTTCTAGTAATGGTAGTTTTGATTTGTCTAGTATTTAATTTAACTGAACTGTTTGGTTGTGATACATTTGGAGTTCACCTTGTTGTAATTATGTTCATGTTTTTTTTAATGTGTTAAAAGTTGAGTGAATATACTGTAAATGTTGAATGAAATGTGAATGTGAATGCATTTATATTTTAATGTACTTTGAATGTTGAATGTGGTTGAATGTGTCTCAGGTCGATAGACCAACTGTCGAAGGTTTTAAAGGAAGGTTGACAGAACGTCTGTCGAATATTTTAAATGGTGATTGATAGACCTACTGTCGATTGTTCTAAAGGAATGTTGACAGTGAAACTATCAAATGGTTGATGAAATTAGTATTGTTCAAATTATAATTTTTTTGTTTTTTTGATTGGTGAGATTAGTTAATTGGTTGGTGGAAGTAGCCGTGCCCCCAACCAAATGGTTCTCCGGCTGCATCTGTTTTTTATAAGTGTGGAGGTAAAAATTCTCACAACAACACGTGTCATGTCAGAGTTGACGCTGTTGTGCCTGTGTCATTCGGAGCGCTCTGATTGAAAATTTGGTTACATAATTTTTTTCTCTTTCCCATAGAAGTTATGTATTTCCAATTTGGTATTTGGATTTGATTTTGTTAAAATCCAAGATGAAGAGGTTTAAATATGATTTTATTATGAGATTTCCAGTTTTGAGTTAGCTTTCGTACAAAAGTGGAATTAGATCAATTGGACTCCTGTAGTAAAAGTTATGGGTATTTTTCCAATATACCCCGGGGATGAAAATTCTGGTAGCAGCCCTGCTCTATGTTTAGCTCTAATTTCAGAATAGCTGGAGAGATTATTTGATCTTGGCATAAACACAAAAGTTGTAGATAATCCTCTTGGCTTTCCAACAGAATTGGAATTGTGTAATTCGGAGCTACATTGAGGAAGTTATGGCTGTTCTAGTGAAGCATGTGCAGAATTTCTAGTCAATGGATGAATAGGTCATTTCCACCCCTCTTTAGATATTTATTTTCCCCAAACAAATATCTCTCTCTCTCTCTCTCTCCCTCCCATTCCCAACGTGGGATCCTAGCTCTCTCTTCCTCTCTCTCAAGCCCCCCAAGTGTTTGTTATATCTCCTCAATGAGATGGAGAAGGAGATGGTGCAAGTGCAAGAGGAGTTTGTGTAGGTTTTGTTGTTGTTGTTGATCTCCTCTCTCTCAAGCACCCTCTCATATCTTGTTCTCCCCCCCCCCCTGATTTTCAGCCAAGAAGGAGGCTGAGGAGGCTGAAGAGGTGGTGGTGGTGGTTGAGGTGGCCGTGGGCGCGTCGAGAGCCCCGCATCTCCCCCTTTCCGTTTCCCTCTTTTGGTAAGTCCTCTTCCCCTTCTTTTTTATTTTTAGGGTTGTTGGGATGCTTAGGGTGTTCATGCATGCTATGCATATGGGTTAGGGTGTGTGTGAGGGGTTGGGGAGGGTTAAAAAGGGGTAAAGGTAGGCTGGGCGCGCGCAGGCGAGCGCTAGCAGGCGCAGGCGGGCGCGCCGACGCGTGCGGGCGCGGGTGCGCGCGGAGTGGACGCGCGGGTGCTAGCGCGAGCGGGAGTGCGCGCGAGTGCGCGCGGGCGCGCGGGGCAGTGCGCCTGGGCGCGGGGCTAGGGGCCAGTGCGCGCGCGCGCGTGCGTGCGTGTGCTGGGGCATGCGCGGGGTTCCGAGCGAGGGCTCGCGGGCAGGCGCGCGACAGTGCGCCGAGGGTGCTGGGGCGCGTTCGTGCGTGCGTATGCGTGCGTGCGCGTGCGGGGGGCCATGCGTGTGGCTGCCCGAGGGTTCGGGTAGGTGTCGGGGAACTCGGACTCGCGTGCGTACGTGCGTGCTCGCAGGCGAGCGAGTCCGTATGCATGCTTGTCCGAGTATTTGGTATTTCTAATAATTTCTATGTGTATTTGTGTAGTTTACCACCATATTGAAGGCCCTTACCCTGCAGATCTCGTCGGATGGGATGCACGAGGTCTCGGGTAATGGTGAGTGGTTCGATTCCAATCCCTCCCCCCCTCTAGGGATGCGCTCGACGCGCGTAGTCGCGCGTCGCGCATCGATGGGGCCCCTTAAGCTATAATATGTAGATATCTTGCATGCTAGGCTCATATACAGGTATTGCATCTATGTACGAATGATTGTGTTGCATGCGCCCTCTCTAGTATGGGCATGTATGTTGTAAATGTGTATGGATGTATGGAATATGACATGTCTTAGGTAGTATTGCAATAATACTCCCACAATATTAATGGGAATATACACATGAATAAGTCTGGGTTAATAACGGGCAACTGCCTAATATTCCCTTGCGATAAGACTCGAGGGCGTGGCGTAGCTGTTGCACCCATGCTAATGGGGCAAAGCTATGACCAGCTGCATGAGATGATGATCTCTCTCGCCCTCTCCCTCTGAACGAACTGAGTAAGTAGATGCGATTTCCTACTCGACTCAGGTTCGTTTGGAATATTGGCATGCACCTGTTAGTGCGCGAGATCGCGCTTGACCCTTTCTTTTAAGTTGGCGATATCCAACGGATGTTAGAATATATTTTGTATGGTTATGTGATAAATGACCATGTATGCATGTTGTATGATTAATTATGATGTGAATCGATGATTAGGGAGTATCCCTATGATTAATTGATATGGGATTGTGCATATGGTTCATGCACATATCCAAGATTAAATTATCCTCTAAAATATATGCGCAAATTAAAACTAATTAGGCCTAGCTGGAATAGGCGTGGGTATGACCCGCTGTCGGGTTGTACCTTATTAGTTAGAGCGCTAGCGATGTAATCGCCCCGTGCATCCGAGCGATGCCCTCGTTTGGAATTCAGGAGAATTCATTAGCTTATGGGTTTACTTCTACGTGAGAGCAGAGGTAACCCCTTTGTGTCTGAGCAACGCAACGGTGTGGGAGTACAGTAGTATTCTATATCTCGATAAGTGATTATCGAGAGTAGTTGTTTTTCATTAGGTTCGCTTTGCGAACGTGGGATCGTTCTCCCCTTCGTTGGATCCGAGTAGGGACTCCCCGGCGTTGGAAAGCTGTCCTGACAGAGGGCTCCCATCTGTAGGTACCTCCGATGCGTCTGAGGGTGCTGATCGTGGGAGTATACTAGGGCGAGGCTACGGAGTGAGGGAGAGGCTACTGGTGGACCAAGGGTGTAGAGCGGTGTTGAGGGGGCTCGAGTGTAGCTGTCCTGACAGAGGGCTCCCACCCGTAGGTACCACCGATGCATTCGGGAGCGTACTGATCGTGGGAGTATACCAGGTAGAGGCTACCCGGGAGAGGGTTAACGAATGATGTTGCGAGCGTGGGATCATTCTCCCCTTCGTTGGATCCAAGTAGGGACTCCCCGGCGTTGGAAAGCTGTCCTGACAGAGGGCTCCCATCTGTAGGTACCTCCGATGCGTCGGAGGGTGCTGATCGTGGGAGTATACCAGGTAGAGGCTACGGAGTGAGGGAGAGGCTACCGGTGGACCAAGGGTGTAGAGCAGTCTAAGTCTCTTCCAAAAGTCCCAATAGTCTCCCTCTGGGAGTGAGGGTGAGGATGAGGTGAAGACACATCGCCGCATGACCCATTCGTTGTTCGACCGTTCCCATAGTTGTTGGGTCCGATCTCGTATTGATGTTGAAAGACATCGTGGGTCAATTATCTTGATGTAGATGATCCAGTAGTGTTGTGTAGACCAGTAATTCCAGGTCTCTTTGACCGACGGTATGGTGTCTCCCCAAAAGTCCCAAGAGTCTCCCTCCGGGAGTGAGGGTGAGGGGTGAGCTTGGTCGCGCCGCCGCGTGACCCAGTTATCCATGGGTTTCCACCCATGTTTTCCTTGAAAGGAAATTGATTATGTATTGAATTGTAGTATGGTGATTGGTTTCCAGCCACTCACTGAGCTTGTAGCTCACCTCTCGCATACTGTTTTTTTCAGGGGCAGTGTTGGGAGTGGAGCTGGAGCTTTCCTGTGGCGTGGTCTTATGGGCGTGGAGCGTTCTTCCGGCGGGTGGCGAGTGCGAGGTTGTCAGCATTCCTAGAGTCATTTTATGCTTTGTAAATCGTGCATGTGGCACAGGTTGTATTTTCTTTGGTCTAGACTTGGCTCTCACAGGACAGTGATTGTGTATTCGAGTCTGTAATAATGTTTTTGATTTACAAACATTGTTTATATATTATGCTTCCGCTTTTCAGTCAGTTATCATTATCTTGCTTTGCCGCCTTGTGTATTGTTGTTGGAGTCTTTATTGACCTCAGCTATTGATAGCTGATATTTTATTATTGCCACGTCTCGGGGATGCCTGGGGCGTGACAGACGTGTCACACCAAGACGGACATGGGCCGTCTGTGGGACCTGCAAATCTGAGTCTAGATCCTTAGTCATAATGACGCTTCCGAATGTGATTGATACGAGTAGTCTAAAGCACGACCAGATATGAGGTCTGGTCAGTCGACCTTACTCTTCAGAAACAAGTAGTCTAAGGCACGACCAGGTATGAGGTCTGGTCGGTCGACATTACTCTTCGAAGGCGAGTAGTCTAAGGCACGACGAGACATGAGGTCTGGTCGGTCGACCTTACTCCTCGAAAACGAGTAGTCTAAGGCACGACCAGACATGAGGTCTGGTCGGTTGACCTTACTCCTCGCAGGCGTACTATGAAACGTATGGGCGAGCACATCAAGAGACCCCGAGCAGAATGGAGAAATAGTTAGAAGACCACTAACGCCTATAACTGCCAAGTTGGCACTTAAGGCCCATTACCAGCAGAACGTGGGTAATCAAGAGCCGACGTGAAGCATAAATATTAGGGATGTTTCCCTGGAAGAAAGCCCACTAGACACTTAGTGGCAAGGCAGTTACAAAGGTCATTAAAGAAACTATGTGTGGCTTGATCCCCAATGTCACGCCCCAGGGCGGCCGTCCCCGGGACGCGGCAAGTGTATATATATGATATCAGCAGTCAATACAGGAAGTCAATAACATACCCTAAACAACATCCAAAATGGCAACACAGACAACAAAGGGGCTGACATGATATATACACAAATAGCGGAAGCTAAAAGACTGAGTCTGTAAATCAAAACATATTACAGACTCGATACATAATCAACTGTCCTGTGAGAGCCAATATATACAACACGACTTGCAATATAATACAAACGTGTGCCCAAGCACGGAAATATAATACATACAATCAAGAAGGGATGCTGATAGCCTCTAACACTCGTGGAATGTGGCGCTGCTCCGCTACTGCTGAGGTCCCTCGGGGAGCTCCTCCTCCAGATCCGACTCAGATGACACTGGAGAAAAAAATATGCGAGGGGTGAGCCACACGCTCAGTGAATAGCACAACCCATGCATCACAATTTATATTAACCACAATAATTATTCAAAGCCTCAAAGTGGCAGGAACTACACAATCCAGTGGGTCGCAACATCGTCGACCCACCACACCCTCACCCTCACCCTCCAATAGGTGACATAGGATATTGGGACTGACTAGGCTGTTAATCACCCTTGGTCCACCGATAGTCTCTCCTCCACTCCGTAGGCCGCCTGGTCTACTCCCACAATTCAGCACAGTCCGTCCCAAATCAGGAGGTGCCTACTGATGGGAGCCCTCTGTCAGGAAGGCCTGTCTAACGCTGGGGCAGTCTCTATACGGATCCAATGAAGGGAAAAGAAACAGCCTATCCACACGTATACGATCCACTTGGATCCGCGGTATTCCCTTAACTGGAAAAAGAAACCTTGGGAGGGCACCATGAGGTCCCGATATAGGATATCCCGACAACCAAACAAGGAACACGGAGTACCCTAGCCCGGGTCTCAATGCTGACTTCGCAAGGCCCCTTAATCTAGAGAAGGGAGATTCTAATGGTGTCATGAATTCTTCAGAATTCCTCCAGGGCGCATAACCAAGATGCGGGGAACATATACAATAACCATCAAGTTATAATACTTACTAAGGCATGCATAAATACCATAAGTTCGCATTTAATTTAATAAATTAAACTAATAGGACACATGCATAGGTCGAGGCTTTCCTAGCATGAAAACATGGTGACAGGATGCATGGCTCTTACACATATCCTAAGGGTGCAAGTCCCTAACATACAAGGTCTAGGGTGTCATGCATACTACATATTAATCATGCTTGCATAGATTACATATTATACAAGTTAATATTAAACTATGGTGCCCCAGGGGAGGACGGTATATGCCCAAGTGCATATAGCGCCTCCCTACTTGGTTGGGTTGTCCCACTCACTAATAATCGGGTCGTCGCGCGACCGTCCGTCAAGATCTGCAAGACAGGGTAATCAACTCGGTGAGTAAAATACACAAATATATACAAAAATACACTAAAATACCCAACACTCGGACAAGCGTACATACGGCCTGTACGCACGCGAGTCCGAGCACCCCGACTCAATCCCGAACCCCGGGCAGCCGTACGCACGGCCACCCGCCCCAGGCGCATAGCCGTGCCCCAGCCCGCACGCCCAGACGCACGCCGAGCCCCTGCCTGCATGCCTGGACACGCTGACGAGCCCCCCGGGTGCACCACGCGCTCACTGCACCCCAGCGCAGAAACCCGCGCGCACACCCGCACGCCCTACACCCCAGCGCAGCACCCCGCGCGCACCACCCACTCGCCTCACCGCGCGCGCACAGCATGCACTGCGCCTCTGCCCAGCGCTCCGCCCGCACGCCCCCGCACAGCCCCCTGAGCGCAGCACCCGCACGCGGCCCCGTGCGCATAGCACGCACTGCGCCTCTGCGCATCGCTCCGTGCGCACGCCCTCGCACGGCGCCCAGCGCGCAGCACCCGCACACTCCTACTCCACCCGCGCGCACGCCCGTGCGCATGCCTGCGCGCCCGCGCGCGTGCCCTGCCAGCCTGCTCTGCCCGCCCTGCCTGCCAGCCCGCCTGCCTGCGCTGCCTGCGCTGCTAGCCTACCCGAGACAACCCTACCACCTCCCCGACGGCCACCAATGGCCACCAACAGCCACCAACCGCCACCAACAGCCACCCAAACCACCATGAAAGCCTTACATACCCAAAAACACCTCCTAATCAAGCATCTAAACAAGAAAGGAAGGAAAAGAAACTCACCCAAGGAGAGGAAAGGAAGGGGAGGATGATCGGGTGCTCTTCGCGCACCGAAACACCGCCTCCAAGACTACCACCACCGAGATCTCCAACTCAGCCAAAGAGGGGCTGAAACAGAGGAGAAAAGAGGGTATGAGAAGGGGTCACACATGTGGGAATTCGAATCCAAGACCACCGGAAGGTAGATCGGGTTCTTACCTATCCTTTCTCTTCTTAGGGTTTTTGATTTCCACCACTAGAACTAGGTCAAAAGGGGGGATTAAAGAGAGGGAGAGAGAGAGAAATTTTGGAGAAGATGATGAATAGGAGGCTTATGTTGTCGTGGGATTTCTTTATACTCACACACCCACCACACACTCTCACACCCACACTTAGATTAGCCCTAATTAGGTTTAGGCTAGGATTAGTGAGGTTTAAGTGCACTTTGACTTGGGTCAACCCATCCACACTAGAAAACAAAAGAGTTGACCAAGTCATGGGCCCACATTGACCAAGTCAAGTCTCCCAATGACTTCTCGCTCGGTCAAAACCCGGATACGCTTCGAAACTGTGAAATTCTGAAACATTACCGGAATTCGATGAAATTTTCGTGAGTGGCTTGGAATGGCACCAGGACACATAATATGCAGTTAGATTTTCAATCGGAGTCCTCAAACTCAGGATGATAGCTAAAAGTCCAAAATTTTAGCGGTTCCGATCAAAAAATGAAAAAGCTGAAAAACTGCCAGAATGTTCCAATGGTTACCAAAAGGCTAAAAGTGACACATATGTAACACCCAAGGGGTATGTAGGCAGCCTATAAAGTGGTCGCGAGATAGCACTCTAAAGGCCCAGTCAGTGATTGAGTCAAAGACAGTCATAAATTCTTATACTCCAAGTTTATTTTACCACAAAAAGATATAAAAATTTAACTAAAGGGGGTAAATATCCACCTCAATTTGGCGTCGTTTGTGGGATACTGAAACAAAAAGCCAATGTCCGCAATGTCAGATCCCAGTGACACCAATGCAGGGGAACGACAAGAACAAGACGTTCTCCCATCTGACTCTGCTGATGGCTCACCGGAGACCCTGGTTAGTCAAGTCCAGGACCTCAGGCGGATAACAGAGTCCACCCAAGAAACTCTATTTACCTGTCTACAGGGATCCATCCAGCAGATGATCGAAGCCTCAATGTGTTATGCCTGTGTCATTTGGAGCCATTTCGGTTAAGCCTTGGTCACATCTAGGTCATTCAGGGCCTTTTCTTTTTTTCGATCGGAGTCGCTAAAATTTTGGCTTTTAGCCACCTACGGGAGTTAGAGTACTCTGATTGGAAATCTAACTATATATTATGGGTCCTGGTACCGTTTAGTATTACCCATAAAAATTTCATCAAATTCTGGTAACGTTTTAAAAAATATGCAGTTCCGAATCGCATCCGGGTTTGGCCATTACTGGGTTTCGGTGGGCGAGATATTTTTGAGTGTGTGGTGCTTCTCCGCACGCTTCCCAATAAAGCAAAAATAAGTGACTCTCACAGGACATTAGAGGCCATCAACATCCTTCCTTTTGATTGTATGTATATATTTCCGTGCTTGGGCACCGTTTGCATATTATTTGGATGTGTGTGTGTATATTGGCTCTCACAGGACATTTGATTATGTATCGAGTCTGTATTATGTTTTTGAATTACAAACTCAGTCTTTTAGCTTTTGCTATCTGTTTATACATCATGTCAGCCTTGCTTTCATCTGTGTTGTCATTTTAGTTGTTGTTTAGAGTATTTTATTGATCTCCTGTATAGACTGCTGATATCATGTATACACTTGCCGCGTGCCGGGGACGGCTGCCCTGGGGTGTGACAGCGGGAGTGTGTCGAGGCGCTCGGACTCGCGTGCGTACGGGCCCGTATGCATGCTTGTCCAAGTGTTGGGTATTTCTAGCATATTTCTTGTGTATTTGTGTATTTTACTCACCATTTTGGTTTCCCATGTCTTGCAGATCTTGACGAGCGGTCACGCGACGACCCGGGTATTGGTGAGTGGGACAATCCAACCCAGTAGGGAGGCGTTCGATGCACGTAGGCGTGCATTGCCCTCCCTTGGGGCACCATAGTTGCATATTAGCTACTATTAACTGTAAACTATGCCTTGCATGAATATTATGTTGTATCCATGCCCCCCTTAGACCTGCATGTTAGGGATATGCACCCTTATATTGATTATTATGATGTGTCCATGCCACCCTAGATTTGTATGCTAGGGATATACACCCTTACATCATGTTAGAGGCCCGTGCCTGCCTAGACACCTTGCCCGACCTGTGCATATTCCCAAGTAGTTTAATTTGATTAAATCAAATGCGAGCTTATGGTTATTAGCATGCCTTAGAGAATATTATAACCTCAATGTTATAATATATGTCTCCCCGCATCTTAGTTATGCGCCCTGGAGGAATTCTTGAGAATTCATGACCTTAGTAGAGTTACAACCGGTGTCGACGGATCCAAGAGGATCGTATCCGCGTGACTAGGCTGTCTTCTCCTTATTGGTTGGGATCCGAGGTAGGAACTCCCCGGCGTTAGCTGGCCTGGCAGAGGGCTCCCATCTGTAGGTACCTCCTGATGTGTTTCGGACTGTGCTGATCATGGGAGTATACGAGGTGAATGCTACGAGCGTGGGAGAGGCTACCCGGTGGGACCAGGGGTGGGAAGCGGTCTAGTATGCCCCAAGAGGCCCATATCACCCCCAGGAAAGGGTGAGGGTGAGGGGGGGGGGGGTGGGAGGTGGGTTGGCGATGAAATAACCCATTAGAATGTTGATGTTGCGCCCGTGTTAGGGGCTATGAATTGTATAAGGTTGATATGAATTGTGCTGCATGGGTTGTGCTATTCACTGAGCGTGTGGCTCACCCCTCGCATATATTTTTCTATAGTTATATCTGAGTCGGATCAGAAGGAGGAGCTCCCCGAGGCACATCAGCGGTAGCGGAGCAGCGTCACGTTCTGCGTGTGAGAGGCCATCAGCATCCCCCTTTGATTGTATGTATTGTATTCCGTGCTTGGGCACATGTTTGTATTACATTTGGATGTCGTTGTATATATTGGCTCTCACAGGACAGTTTATTATGTATCGAGTCTGTAATATGTTTTTGAATTATAGATTCAGTCTTTTAGCTTCCGCTATTTGTGTATATATCATGTCAGCCTCCTTGTTGTCTGTGTTGTCAGTGTTGATATTGTTTAGAGTATATTATTGACCTCTTGTATAGACTGCTGATATCATATATACCATTGCCGCGCCTCGGGGACGGCCGCCCTGGGGCGTGACATGCGGGGCTCTCGACGCGCCCACGGCCACCTCAACCACCACCACCACCACGCCTCCTCTTCAGCCTCTCTCCAGCCCTCATTGGCTGCAAATCAGGGGGGGGGGGACAAGATATGAGAGGGTGCTTGAGAGAGGAGAATCAATAACAACAACAACACCTACACAAACTTTTCTCTTCCTCCTTCACCTTCTCCTTCTCTTCTCTTTGAGGAAATAACACAAACACATGGGAGGGGATTGAAAGAGAGAAAGAGAGACCCAAGAGAGTCCACGTGAGAGTGAGAGGGAGAGAGAGAGAGAGATATTTTTTGGGCCAATAAATATCCAAAAGAGGGATACAAATGACCAATTCATCCCTGACTAGAAATTCTGTACATGCTTCACTAGAACAGCCATAACTTCCTCAATATAGCTCCGAATTGCACAATTCAAGATCCACTGGAAAGCCAAGAAGATTATCTACAACTTTCATGTTTATGCCAAGATCAAATAATCCCTCCAGCTATTCCGAAATGAGGGCTAAACATTGAACAGGGCTGCTGCCAGAATTTTTCATCCCCGGGGTATACTTGGAAAAATACCCATAACTTTTACTACATGAATCCAGTTGATCTAATTCCACTTTTGTACAAAAGCTAACTCAAAACTGAGCATCTCATAATAAAATCATATTTAAACCTCTTCATCTTGGATTTTAACAAAATTAAATCCAAATACCAATTCGGAAATACATAACTTCTAGGAGAAAAATTATGTAGCCAAATTTTCAATCAGAGCGCTCCGACTCCTGCAGGTGGCTAAAAGCCAAAATTTTAGCGACTCTGATCGAAAAAAATAAGGCTCCAAATGACACAGGCATAACATTTTGCTCCCAAGTGGTCTTATGCACCAGACTGGTGCTACCGACACACTTTAATCAAAGGAATGGTCTTAGAATGGAGCTTCTTCACACGTTTGTCCATGATCTCGATCCACTGCTACACGAACGACGAAACCAGCTCAAGGGTGAGGCAGTCGAACGGAATAACATGAGAAGGACCGAGGACATAACGCCTCAGCTTCGAGACAAGGACGACGTCGTGGGCATGAGCCAACTTTGGGGGAAAGGCTACATGTCAAGCCACCTCCCCAATCCACTCAAGGATGAGAACTTTTCCGAAGAAGGGCCGACTCAGCTTGCCCCAATGTCGAAACAGAGGATGCCCTTAAACTGGGACACCTTCAAGAAAAACATGGTCGCCAAACCCGAAGGTAATCTCCTAGAGACGATGACTTGCGTAGCCCTTTTGTCAGTTCCGGGAGGTGCGGATGCACACACTAACCAATCGCAAGGTAAAAAAAATAACTTATGGCCGCTCCAACTGGCGCTCGTAGAGTGCCTTTTACAGTTCCATCTCGAATGGCAGTCGTCTTGCAGGCATACCCCACCAAATGGGTGGTGCCTCACCCAACTGTCCCAACTCGAGCATGCAAGCACTTAACATGTCCTCCAAGGTCTGAATCGTCCTCTTTGCCTGGCCATTCGTCGGCGATGAAATGCTATACCTTAAAATGGAGGCTTGCGCCTAAGCCTACCAAGGCTGCGCCACAACCTAAAAGTAACCCTCGCGTCTCAATCCGAAATAGCACCGGCCAGAGTGCCATAAAGACGAAAAATCAAGAAGGCAAATACCCGCATCAAGGCGTTCAGAGACTCAGTCAGTCAGATAGGGAGGAAAGCGCGGACTTAGTCAGTCGGTCAATGATCAGCTAGACGGTGTTGCGACCCGAATGTGACTTTAGTGAGCCTGCAACAATCCATGATAACTCACTCCCACGTCCACTAAGGAATCTCGATGAACTAACACTTTCCACGCAATAATAATTCTTGAACTTTGCCTGAGGGCATGCCAACCAAGGGGCAACGAAGTTACCCATATCGCCTTTACATTGATAACCTCAACGAAGACTACCTCAGAGTAGTCCACGGAAACCCAATAAAACTTTTGAGGTCCCCGAAGGCATCCAGCGCATTCGTCAACCTTGACGGCAATACTTAGAACTCGTAGTGCCTGAAACGGTCATCAACGGAATGCCCGACTCCCAGATCTCCAATTGTGGTACCCCGCGCGAAGATCGATCTAAAAGTAGACATTGACTCCATAGCTGGTCAAACAGATCATCAATTCGTGGCAAGGGGTACCTGATCTTCAACCCCTATAGGAAGATCAAAACAACTCCTCAAATGATTAAGTCTGAATTCCGCTCCTCGAGCATCTCAATGCTCCTCGGCCTGGCGCTCATGATGACCTTGACACTCTAGGTAAGCCGATCAACCGCACTTAATCCGCAAGATGCGCAACCAAAGGTCGTTGAACCCTGACAACGCCTATGCGACATCATCTACCTGATATGGCGGTTGAGTCCCATCACGAACGCTAGCATCGCGTCTCCTCATTTGCGACCAATGTGGGGGCAAAACGTGACAATATCGAAAACTGTGCTTCACATGCTGCCACTAACTGGTCGCCCAACTACAATCATTAGAACTCCAGCATCCTGCACTCAATGGGCAGATTCATCACATGGATCCACGCCCTCGACATCATCCGGTAGCACTCCCCCAGCGTGGCCTCTACCTGGTAGCCTCCCATGCCCACTATCTCTGCCATATGGGCGCACCAACAAGCATCCTGGATAGTATCTCGGAGCACCTCACAGGGCTCTAGTCTCTATCGGGTAGCCTCAACACGTGATGATATATTGAAGCGACTCCAGATGTGTCACGCCCCAGGGCGGCCGTCCCCGGGACGCGGCAAGTGTATATAAAATATCAGAATCTACACAGGAGGTCAATAATATATCATACACAAACAACCAGAATGACACACAGACAACAAAGAGGCTGACATGATATATACACCAAATGCGGAAGCAAAAGACTGAATCTGTAAAATAAAAAATCTTCCAACAGACTCGATACTCAATCATCTGTCCTATGAGAGCCAATATACACTAATACAACTGAATATAAACAGACGCGTGCCAAGCACGGAAATAAAATACATACAGCCAAGACGGGATGCTGATAACCTCTGGCACTCGCGGAACGTAGCGCTGCTCCGCTACTGAAGGAATCCCTCGGAAAGCTCCAACTGCTGCTCCGGCTCCAGCTCAGGCTCAGTGACCACTGGGGAAAACATATGCGAGGGGTGAGCCACACGCTCAGTGAACAGCACAACCCATGCATCACAGACAATATTTACCACAATTCCATTATTTATCCAGCCTCTAAGTGACATAACAACATGATCTGGTGGTTCGTACATCGCCGAACCACCACACCCTCACCCTCACCCACCAATGGGTGACATAGGCTATTGGGACTGATAATCACCCATAGACAAATCCAGCGGGTCGCTCATCGCCAACCCACTACACCCTCACCCTCACCCTACCACGGGTGACATAGGATTTTGGGACTGACTAGGCTGTTGGTCACCCTTGGTCCACCGATAGTCTCTCCTCCACTCCGTAGGCCGCTGGCCTTCACCCATAACTTCAGCACAGTCCGTCACAAATATCGGGAGGCGCCTACTGATGGGAGCCCTCGAAAGGGACGACCTTATCACGCTGGGGCAGTCTCTACACGGATCCAACGAAGGGAAACAGAACAGCCTATCCATACGCATATGATCCACTCGGATCCGCCAACAACACATCTCTACAACTCAAATGTCATGAACTCTTCAGAGTTCCTCCAGGGCGCATAACCAAGATGCGGGGAAACATGTACAATAAAAGCAAGGTTGGAATATCATTGGGGGAAAGAAACTCGGGAGGGCGGCGTGAGTTCCCGATATAGGATACCCCGACAACCAAACAAGGAACACGGAGTACCCTAACCCAGGTCTCACCGCTGTCCTCGCAAGGCCCCTCCCCTATAATATTCACTAGAATTGCTAATAATCATACCAGTTATAACATTACTTATAATATTACTGGGACTAGAAACCTTGGGAGGGCAGCATGAGGTCCCGATACAGGACATCCCGACAACCAAACAAGGAACACGGAGTACCCTAACACTTGTCTCAATGTTGACCTCGCAAGGCTCCTCCCTATAATATTATCTAAGGCATGCAATTTAACATACACTAGCATTTAATTTAATAAATAAACTAGCAGGACGCATGCATGGGCCAAGGTTTCCTTGCATGAAAATAGGGGGCATGGTGCATGGCTCTTACACCTATCCTAAAGGTGCAAGTCCCTAACATACAAAGACTAGGGTAGCATGCATTCTACATTTAAATCATGCAAGCATGGATTACATATTACTGCCGGTTAATATACATCCATGGTGCCCCAGGAGAGGTCGGTATACGCCCAAACGCGTATAACGCCTCTCTACTGGGTTGGATTGTCCCACTCACCGAAGATCGGGTCATCGCGCGACCGCCCGTCAAGATCTGCAAGACAGACATTTATACGGTCAGTTAAAATCCACAACTACTACCAAAGACATCAAAAATACACAAAACCCACAAACAAACACCCAACACTCGGGCAAACGTGCATACGACCCGCACGCACGCTAGCCCGAGCACCCCGGCACACTCCCGCACCCCCGGCAACCACCCGCACGGTCACCCGCCCTCGGATGCGCCGCCGCGCCACCGCCCGCGCACCCAATCGCACCGTCGGGCCCCTGCCCGCCGCCTGGACACGCCGCCTAGCCTCCCGGGTGCACCGCGCGCCCACTGCGCCACAGCGCAGCAGCCCGCGCGCACCCCGCACGCTTCGCGCTGGCCAGCGAGCACCCCGCACGCCCCGCGCGCACCTCCAGCCCCCTATCCGCGCGCACTCCGCGCGCACCTACCAGCCTCTACCCGCGCGCACCACGCGCGCACCACCCGCTCGCACCCACTGCACCGCGCGCACGCCTGCGCCTCAGCCCAGAGCCCGTATCCGCGGCCCAGCACCCGACGCTCAGCGCCCAGCACCCGGGACCCTCACCCAGCGCCCACGCGCACGCCCGCGCAACACGCGCCTGGCAGCACGCGCCCAGCGCGCCTGCCTGCCTGCGCGCGCTGCTGCCCGCGCTGGCTGCCTGCGCGCGTCGCCGAGTGGCCCGAGCACCGCTCGCCCTGCACGCCCAGCCACTGCCCGCCTGATGCCCGAGCACCCCTGCCAGCTGCCCGAGCATGGCCTGCCCAGCCGGCCTGCCCTGCTCGC
The DNA here is from genome assembly GCA_030737835.1 of Acorus gramineus. NCBI lineage: Eukaryota > Viridiplantae > Streptophyta > Magnoliopsida > Acorales > Acoraceae > Acorus > Acorus gramineus. Next base: position 2,496,671 of record JAUJYN010000022.1, read on the forward strand.
ACAGCCCGCAGCCAGCCTACCCGCATGCCTCCCCCGCACCCCCCGAGCGCACGCCGACGCGCGCGCCCGCGCGCACGCGCTGGCGCGCCTGCTCCCAGCCTACCCGGCTAGCCCCCTCCCAGCGTGCCTAGCACGCCTGCGCACAGCACGCCCAGCCTGCCTGCAGCACCACCCGAGCGCACGCCGCGTGCACGCCTGCGCGCACGCACATGCGCGCCCGGCACCTGGTGCCCCAGCCTGCTGCGCCTGCTTCCTACTCTCCTGGAACAGCCTCCCAGCCTACCCGGACAGCCCAGCACCCCTACCCGAGCACCCAACCTCCTACCACCGGCCACCCCAAGGCCTCCGACCACCACCACTGCCCTCCGACGGCCAGCCCACCGCCGCCGACCACCCCCCAACCACAAATCCGACCTCCTAACAAGCACCTATGCAAGAAAAGAGGGGAAAGAGGGCTTACCGAGGGGAAGAAGGGAAGTCTGGATGCTCTCCGCGCACCGAAACCTTTCCCCAAGGGCTTCCAACGCCCGGATCTCACTCGGCCTTCGAAACAGCCCAAAATAGAGGAGAAGAGAGGGGGGATGGAGGGGCAAAACTCGCCGGAATTCGAATTTGAAAGCACCAGGGTGTAGATCCCGATCTACACTTCTATGCTTTAGGTTTTTAGGTTTGAGGGGTCTAGGGGCTCAAAAGTGAGAAAAGGAGAGAGGGGACAGAGAGAAATCACTTGGTAGGGATGATGAATAGTGGTCAACCAATTTTAGATCACCCCTTATATAGTAAGTGACTTAAAATACCCGGATACGCCCCGAAACTGTGAAATTTCAGAAACGTTACCGGAATTCGATGAAATTTTTGTGAGAGGCTTAAAATGGCACCAGGACACCAAATATGCAGTTAGATTTCCAATCGGAGTCCTCTAACTCAGGACGATAGCTAACAGTCCAAAAATTAGCGGTTCCGATCGAAAACTGAAAAAAATGAAAAACTGCCAGAACGCTCCAACGGTTACCAGCAGGCTAAAAGTGACACATATATAACAATATGCCACTATGGAACCCAGTCCATAAGCGATCGCCAACCAAGCTGCAATAGGATGCACCCAATCCTGATCGTACACATCACCACTCGCTACAGCAACTTCCAAGTGAAAGGAAAAATCAATCATCAAATAGATGTTTCAAAGATTTTCCCTGACTGGGGGAAAAAGAACACCTTGGGAGGGCACCATGAGGTTTCGATATAGGATATCCCGACAACCAAACAAGGAACACGGAGTACCCTAGCCCGGGTCTCAACGATGACCCCGCAAGGCCCCTTAATCCTGAGCAAGAAAATGGAAGAAGACATCGCCCATTAATGAACAATATGCCACATCCTCAAAACTTGAAACGAGCACCGTACGTGAACTCCACGGTTACCAGCAATACCGATGCATGGCAACGAAGCTCCAATATTCCATATACTAGGGGACGGCCGGAGTATACCAGGTAGAGGCTACCCGGGGAAAGGGCTACCGGTGGACAAAGGATGTAGAGCGATGAGTTGAGGAGATCGGGTTGTAGATACTACCCGGGAGAGGGTTAACGAATGATGTTGCGAGCGTGGGAATCGTTCTCCCCTTCGTTGGATCCGAGTAGGGACTCCCCGGCGTTGGAAAGCTGTCCTGACAGAGGGCTCCCATCTGTAGGTACCTCCGATGCGTCGGAGGGTGCTGATCATGGGAGTATACCAGGTAGAGGCTACGGAGTGAGGGAGAGGCTACCGGTGGACCAAGGGTGTAGAGCGGTCTAAATCTCTTCCAAAAGCCTATGTCACCCCTAAAGGGTGAGGGTGAGGATGAGGTGAAAAATATCGCCGCGTGACCCATTCGTTGTTCGACCGTTCCCATAGTTGTTGGGTCCGGTCTTGTATCGATGTTTAAAGGCATCGTTTGAGCAATTATCTAGATGTAGATGATCCAGTAGTGTTGTGTAGACCAGTAATTCCGGGTCTCTTTGACCGACGGTATGGTCTCTCCCCAAAAGTCCCAAGAGTCTCCCTCTGGGAGTGAGGGTGAGGGTGAGGTTGGTCGCGCCGCCGCGTGACCCTGTTATCCATTGGGTTTCTACCCATGTTTTTCCTTGAAAAAGGGAATTGATTATGTATTGAACTGTAGTATGGTGATTGGTTTCCAGCCACTCACTAAGCTTGTAGCTCACCCTCGCATACTATTTCTTTTCAGGGCCAGTGTTGGGCGTGGAGCTGGAGCTTTCCTGTGGCGTGGTCTTATGGGCGTGGAGCGTTCTTCCGACGGGTGGCGAGTGCGAGGCTGTCAGCATTCCTAGAGTCATTTTATGCTTTGTAATTCGTGCATGTGGCACAGGTTGTATTTTCTTTGGTCTAGACTTGGCTCTCACAGGACAGTGATTGTGTATTCGAGTCTGTAATAATATTTTTGATTTACAGACATTGTTTATATATTATGCTTCCGCTTTCAGTCAGTTATCATTATCTTGCTTTGCCACCTTGTGTATTGTTGTTGGAGTCTTTATTGACCTCAGGTATTGATAGCTGATATTTATTATTGCCACGTCTCGGGGACGGCCGCCCTGGGGTGTGACAAAAAGTTGGTATCAGAGCCTGGTCCTGTCAGAGCCTAAGTCTAGTCGTATAGATGATGAGTCGTAGGATTGTCATCCGAGTACTCTTGTTTTAGAAGTTATCTTAGGTTGCTGACATGCCTCCTCGCATCCGTTGACGTGGACGTGACCCCCTGGACCCACCCTTAAGTTGTCGACTGGGTTAGGGTCAGTTGTTGGATCCCTTGTTGTGGGATTAAGGCTTGGGTAGGAGATTCTAGCCTAGTAGTGTGATAATGATGAATTGGTCAAAATTTCTAAGGTATGGATTGCGTCTTGAAAATGGAGCTTCTTTCCCGTGTATCGGTATTGCTGGTAACCATTGAGTTCGCGTGCGGTGCCAGTTTCAAGTGTTGAGGATGTGGCGTATTGCTCATTAAGGGTGATGTCTTCTTCCAGTCTTCCTACTCAGGATTAAGGGGCCTTGCAGGGTCAGCGTTGAGACCCGGGCTAGGGTACTCCATGTTCCTTGTTTGGTTGTCGGGATATCCTATATCGGGACCTCATGGTGCCCTTTCGAGGTTCTTTTCCCAGTCAAGGAATACCTTAGAAGCATCAAATTGATGATGGATTTTTCCTCTCACTTGGAAGGTGCTGTAGCGAGTGGTGATGCATACGATCGGGATTGGGTGCATCCTATTGCAGCTTGGTGGGCGATTGCTTGTGGACTGGGTTCCATAGTGGCATCTGGAGTCGCTTTGATATATCATTGTGTGTTGTAGCTGCCCGGTTGAGGCCAGAGCCCTGTGAGGTGCTCCCAGATGCTATGCTTGTTGGTGCGCCCATATGGTAGAGATAGCGGGCTTGGGAGGCTACTAGGTAGAGGCCACACCGGGAGAGTGCTACTGGATGATGTCGAGAGCGTGGACTCCCTGTGATGAATCTACCCATGGAGTGCAGGATGCTGGAGTTCCAATGGTTATAGATGAGCGACCTATCTCTGGTGGCATGTGAAGCACAGTTGTGGATACTGTCGCATTTTGCCCCGCATTGGTAGCAAATAAGGTGACGCGATGCTAGCGTTCGTGATGGGACTCAACCGCCCTATCGGATAGATGACGTCGCATAGGCATTGTCGAGGTTCGACGACCCCTTATTGCATGTCTTGTGGATTAAGTGCGGTTGAGCAGCTTACCAAGCGTGTAAGTGTTATCATGAGCGCCAGCTATGCTCGAGGAGCAGAATCTGGACTTAATTGTTCAAGGTGTTGTTTTTATCTCCCGTGGAGGTTGAAGATCAATTACCTTTGCCGCGAATCGATGATCTGTTTGACCAACTCTGGGAGCGAGTGTCTGCTGTTAGATCGATCTTCGCACAAGGGTACCACAAGTCAGAGATCCGGGAGTTAGACATCCCGTAGATGGCCTTTCGTGACCGTTCGGGCACTGTGAGTTTTAAGTACTGCCGTTGGGGTTGACGAATGCGCCGGATGCCTTCGTGGATCTCAAAAGTTTTATTGGGCTTCCGTGGACTACTTTGGGGTAGTCTTCATTGAGATTGCTGTGGTGTGATGAAAAGGTGATGTGGGTGACCTTGTTTCCCCAGGTTGGCATGCCCTCAGGCAAAGTTTGAGAATCATCATCATCGCGTTGGAAAGCGTCAGTCCATGGAGATTCCTCAGTGGACGTGGGAGTGGGTTATCAGGGATTGTTGCGGACTCGCTAATGTCACGTTCGGGTCACGACGCCGTCTAGGTGATCAATGACCGACTGACTAAGTCCACGCTTCCCTCCCTAATCCGACTGATTGAGTCTCTGGACGCCTTGACGTGGGTTTTCACCTTCGCGATTGTTCGTCTTCATGGCACTCCAGTCGGCGCTATTTTCGGTTGAGACACGAGGGTTACTTTGAGGTTGTGGCACAGCCTTGGCAGGCTTTGGCGTGAGCCTCCATTTAAGTATAGCGTTTCATCGCCGATGGACAGCCAGACAAAGAGGACGATTCAGACCTTGGAGGACATGCTAAGTGCCTGCGTGCTTGATGATGAGGGCAGTTGGGTGAGGCACCACCCATTTGTTGGGGTATGCCTGCAAGACGACTGCCATTTGAGCATCCTGATGGTACTGTGAAAGGCACTCTACAGGCGCAGTTTTATACCTCCCTTGTGTTGGGACGGTTGAGGAGCGCCAGTTGGAGGGGCCACAAATTATTTATTTGACCTTGTAGTGGCCAGGTTGGTTCATGTGTGCATCCCTTGTGTTGGGATGCTCAAATGGCAAGACGGCTGCCATTTGAGCATCCTGATGGTACTGTGAAAGGCACTCTACAGGCGTAGTTTTATACCTCCCTTGTGTTGGGACGGTTGAGGAGCGCCAGTTGGAGGGGCCACAAATTATTTATTTGACCTTGTAGTGGCCAGGTTGGTTCATGTGTGCATCCACACCTCCCAGAACCGACAAAAGGGCTACGCAGGTCATCGTCGCCAGGAGGCTTACCTTTGGGTTTGGCGACCATGTTTTCATGAAGGTGTCCTAGTTTAAGGGCATCCTATGTTTTGACTTTCGGGGCAAGCTGAGTTGGCTCTTTAATGGGACTGTTTCTCGTCATTGAGTGGATTGGGGAGGTGGCTTGTCATGTAGCCTTTCCCCCACAGCTGGCTCATGCCCACGACGTCGTCCTTGTCTCATGGCCGAGGCGTTATGTCCAAGATCCTGCTCATGTCACTCCGTTTGACCGTCTCATCCTTGAGCTGGATTGGTCGTTCGCGGAGCAGTGGATCGAGGTCAAGGACCAACATGAGAAGAGGCTCCACGCTAAGACCGTTCTTTTGATTTGAGTGTGTCGGTAGCGCCAGACTGGTGCATGGACCACTTGGGAGCAAAAGGTCTATGCGAGATACTTGCTATATGCGGTCTTCCCTTTGGGTTTCCTTAAATTTCAAGGACTAAATTTCCTAAGGGGGGAAGAATGTTATGCCTGTGTCATTTGGAGCCATTTTGGTTAAGCTTTGGTCACTTCTGGGTCATTCAGGGTCTTTTTAATTTTTCGATCGGAGCCGCTAAAATTTTGGCTTTTAGCCACCTGCGGGAGTTAGAGTACTCTGATTGAAAATCTGACTGCATATTATGGGTCCTGGTACCATTTGGTATTGCCCACAGAAATTTCATCGAGTTCTGGTTACGTTTTAGAAAATTTTGCAGTTCCGAATCGTATCCGGGTTTTGACCGATTTTAAAGTGTCAAAGGGTGACTTTGACCAAGTCAAGTGGACTTGGACCAAGTCAAGGAAGACCATTGACTAGGTCAATGGGTTTTGTCTTCTAGTTTGGTTGGGTTGACTCAAAGTCAATCCCCACCCACCCCCTTTTTCTCTAATAAATGGTGTGTGTGTGTGTGTGAGTGTGTGAGTGTGCTTGAGGTGGGCGTCCCCTTCATTTCCCTCTCCCTCTCACTCTCTCCTTCACTCCCTGGTTTTCTTTGTTTTTTGGGTTAAATAAAAGAAGAACAAGAAGGAGAAGAAGAAACATTAAAAGGAAAAGGGAAAGGTATGTGTGTGCAAGCTTTGGGTGTTGTAGTTGTTGTTGTTGTTTCTCTTCTCATTAGCTCCTTCTCATGCCTTCCCCCCCCCCTGTTTTCAGCCAAGGAAGGCTGGTGGAGTGGCTGATGAGGTGGTGGTAGTGGTGGTGGTGGTAGAGGTGGTCGTGGGTGTGTCGAGAACCCCACATCTCCCCATTTCCCTTCCCCTGTTTTGGTAAGGCAGCACACTGTCTTTTAAAGATCTCAGTGAATCTAGTATTTAGAGACATATTGTTAGCATTATGACTTCTTATGATTTGATCAGCTATGTGTCTAGATGTTATATATGAAATTTGGGGTCATTATGATATCTGTGGTGTAAGTTAGAACCAGTTTTGCATGACCTGTCCAGATTCGCGCAGGAATTGACCTGCTTCGGGAAATGATTTGTTTCGGGCTTGTAGAGGAAAAATTAGGTTCTAATGTCCTCATGGATTATGCTCCCAGCATATCATAGAATGTGCATGATTTATTTCATAATTTTTGGAAGTGTATTGGGTGCTGTGAAGACCAATTAGTAGGGCTGGTTGCAGCAGGTTTAGCAGTTTTGCTTGGTTGAGTGTCAAGAAGTTGGTTGCATGTGTCTTGGGTGATAATATGGAAGTATCAGGGGTTAGGGTTTTCATGAAGTAAGCTTATATGTGTGATAGGAGGTTCCATAATTTAATTATGGATCATTGGTTGTGTTTTGCAGATCTCGTAGACCGGACGCGCGGCGATCCGGGTATCGGTGAGTGGTTCGATCCAATCCCCCCCCCCTCTCGGGATGCGCTCGACGCGCGTAGACGCGCGTTGCGCATCGATGGGGCCCCCTAGCTATACTACTTGTCTAGATAAGTAGTATGGCCATGCTTAAGCTATAATATGTAGATATCTTGCATGCTAGGCTTATATACATGTATTGTATCCATGTATGAATGATTGTGTTGCATGCGCCCCTCTAGTATGGGCATGTATTTTGTAAACGTGTATGATGTATAGAATATGGCATGCCTTAGGTAGTATTGTAATACTACTCCCACCATATTAATTGGAATATCGAACATGATTAAGTCTGGGTTAATAACGGGCACCTGCCTAATATTCCCTTGCGATAAGACTCGAGGGCGTGGTGTAGCTGTTGCGCCCATGCTAATGGGGCAAAGCTATGACCAGCTTCATGAGATGATGATCTCTCTCGCCCTCTCCCTCTGAACGAACTGAGTAAGTAGATGCGATTTCCTACTCGACTCAGGTTCGTTTGGAATATTGGCATGCACCTGTTAGTGCGCAAGATCGCGCTTGACCCTTTCTTTTAAGTTGGCGATATCCAACGCATGTTAGAGTATATTTTGTATGTTTATGTGATTAATGACCATGTATGCATGTTGATGATTTATTATGATGTAAATCCATGATAGGGAGTGTCCCTATAATTATTAGATGATTGTGCATATGGTTCATGCACATAGCTGATATAAAATTCTCCTGGATATATTTATATGCGCATGTTAAAAGCTGATTAGGCCTATCTGGAATAGGCGTGGGTATGACCCGCTGTCAGGTTGTACCTTATTAGTTAGAGCGCTAGCGATGTAATCGCCCGTGCATCCGAGCGATGCACTCGTTTGGAATTCAGGAGAATTCATTATCTTATCGGATTGTTAAGCCGGTAGTTGGGGTGTGACACCCCCCCTGTGTCCGAGCGACGCAACCGTGTGGGAGTACAATAGTGTTCGCTATCATCGATATGTGATTATCGAGTGTAGTGTTTTTCCATTGGGTTTGCTTTGCGAACATGGAATGTTTACTCCCAATGTCGTCTGTGTTGAAGAGGCCCGGGTTGTAGCTATCCTGACAGAGGGCTCCCATCCGTAGGTACCACCGATGCGTTCGGGAGCGTACTTATCGTGGGAGTGTACCAGGTAGAGGCTACCCGGGAGAGGGCTAACGAATGATATTGCGAGCGTGGAATCATTCTCCCCTTCATTGGATCCGATGTAGGAACTCCCCGGCATTGGAAAAGCTGTCCTGACAGAGGGCTCCCATCCGTAGGTACCACCGATGCGTTTGGAAGTGTACTAATCGTGGGAGTATACCAGGTAGAGGCTACGTGGGGAAAGGGCTACCGGTGGACCAAGGGTGTAGAGCAGTCTAAGTCTCTTCCAAAAGTCCCAAGAGTCTCCCTCCGGGAGTGAGGGTGAGGATGAGGTGAAGACACGTCGCCTCGTGACCCATTCGTTGTTCGTCCGTTCCCATAGTTGTTGGGTCCGGTCTCGTATCGATGTTCAAAGACATCGTTGGACAGTTATCTCGATGTAGATCATTCAGTGGTGTTGCGTAGACCAGTAATCTCAGGTCTCCTCGACCAACGGTATGGTCTCTCCCCAAAAGTCCCAAGAATCTCCCTTCGGGAGTGAGGGTGAGGGTGAGGTCGGTGATTCAGTAGTGTTGTGTGGACCAGTAATTCAGCGTCTCTTTCACCAACGGTATGGTCTCTCCCCAAAAGTCCCAAGAGTCTTCCTCCGGGAGTGAGGGTGAGGGTGAGGTTGGTCACGCCGTCGCGTGGCCTTGTTATCCATTGGGTTTCTACCCATGTTTTCCTTGAGAGGAAATTGTTTGAGTATTGAACTGTTGTATGGTGATTGGTTTCCAGCCACTCACTGAGCTTGTAGCTCACCCCTCGCAACTGTTTCTTTTCAGGGGCAGTGTTGGGCGTGGAGCTGGAGCTTTCCTGTGGCGTGGTCTTATGGGCGTGGAGCGTTCTTCCGGCGGGTGGGGAGTGCGAGGCTGTCAGCAGTCCTAGAGTCAATTTATGTATTGTAAATCGTGCATGTTGCACAGGTTGTATTTTATTTGGTCTAGACTTGGCTCTCACAAGACAGTGATTGTGTATTCGAGTCTGTAATAATGTTTTGGTTTACAGACATTGTTTATATATTATGCTTCCGCTTTTCAGTCAGTTATCATTATCCTTGCTTTGCCACATTGTGTGTTGTTGTTGGAGTCTTTATTGACCTCAGGTATTGATAGCTGATATTTCATTATTGCCACGTCTCGGGGACGGCCGCCCTAGGGCGTGACACTCCCTCCGGGAGTGAGGGTGAGGGTGAGGTTGGTGATCCAGTACTGTTGTGTGGGCCAGTAATCCCGGGTCTCCTCGACCAACGGTATGGTCTCTCTCCAAAAGACCCAAGAGTCTTCCTCCGGGAGTGAGGGTGAGAGTGAGCGTGACCCTGTTATCCATTGGGTTTCTACCCATGTTTTTCCTTGAAAGGAAATTGTGTTAGCATTGAACTGTGTAATGGGATTGGTTTCCAGTCACTCACTGAGCTTGTAGCTCACCCTCGCATATTGTTTCTTTTCAGGGGCAGTGTTGGGCGTGGAGCTAGAGCTTTCCTGTGGCGTGGTCTTATGGGCGTGGAGCGTTCTTCCTGTGGGTGGTGAGTGCGAGGCTGTCAGCAGTCCTAGAGTCATTTTTATGTATTGTAAATTGTGCATGTGGCATAGGTTGTATTTTATTTGGACTAGGCTTGGCTCTCACAGGACAGTGATTGTGTATTCGAGTCTGTAATAATGTTTTTGGTTTACAGACATTGTTTATATATTATGCTTCCGCTTTTCAGTCAGTTATCATTATCTTTGCTTTGCCACCTTGTGTGTTGTTGTTGGAGTCTTTATTGACCTCAGGTATTGATAGCTGATATTTCATTATTGCCATGTCTCAGGGACGGCCGCCCTTGGGCCTGACACGATGCAACAGTTCTATACAAACATGCATCAACAACAGCCAGTCCAGGAGGGAATTCGATCACCACCTCCTGTACTGCCCAACCCCCCAACCGTCAATGCTCAAGGTTCGGAGGGAAGTACCTCTTCCTCCAATCAAAGGCAGTGGTCCCGTCGACGTTCTCGCACTCATCGAGCAGGTGGACGGCTTCATGAAGAGTAGAGGCGCGAACGTTCACCTCATGGAGAACACTCCGCTCGGTGGGAGGCTTCGCGGAGAAAAATACACCCAAGAGCGCTCGACTTTACGTGAAGTACCCGAAGGGCCTCGGCTTGACTCACCACCCCACTAGCAAGCTGGGGGAGCAGTCATGTGGCCTCATTACACCTTGCGCTCTGAGGTACGGCGCATTCTGAGTTACGAAATGGTGGAGCATGCAATACGGGGATTCGCCTCCCCGTTTTGCGTAGAGATTCTCAGATAACGACTTCCCCGAAAGTTTGTTCAACCCAAATTCAAGATACACAATGGTACGACGGATCCCTACGATCATATCTTGGTGTTCCGTCATTCAATGGCATTGTACGAGCTTTATGATGGGTTGATGTGCGCCTCTTCCCCTGCAACCTGGAAGGGGTCGCATTGACTTGGTTCCATCTCCTTCCACCTGCGACAATAAGAATTTTTGAGGAGCTCGACACTATGTTTGCTGAGCGCTTCATCTGTAGTCGACGCAGGAAGAAGGATCTCGGTGATCTGATGAAGATCCAGATGCAGTCAGGAGAGACGATTTGGCAGTACGTCGATCGCTTCCGTATCTTGAAGTTTGAAGTCGAAGACTGCAATGAAGACGCTGCAATCATGGCTTTCCGGAATGGTCTTCCATCTGAAAACGGCCTCAAGGAGTCGCTTATCAAGCGGATTTGATGGGGCGTGCTGAAAAGTACGCCAAGGTGGAAGAAGAATCCAAGATTCTTAAGCAGGCAGCGGCTGCACCCCGGTCTTCACGAAAGGCTGCTACCTCATTACCAGCAACAAAACGCCAGCAGGAGCTATGTCAAAAGGACCAGCGGAGCAAGAAGGGCAAGAAGCCTGGTGCCTCAACTAATGAAGTGTGAGAAGGACGGGGATGTTCTTTGAGATCCCTCTGTCGCAGATCCTGTCCAGGATCCAGGGGGAGCCTTGGTTCAGATGGCCTGTGCCCATGAGAAGCAACGAGTCAAAGCGGGATCAAACTCTTCACTATGATTACCACAAGAGTGTGGGCCATACTACCGACCAATGCCGTATCCTCTGAGGTTTTTGGAAAGCCAGGTTCAGAAGGGGCACCTGAAGGAATATGTTCCTATTGAGAAGACCCCAGCTCCCAGTGAGCAACATGTGACTAATATTGACCCCAACACTTCGGCGGGGGATTGACATCATTTTGGGAGCGTACCACACTTTGTCACGCCAAAAAGCACCCGACGAGATTCGAGGAAGTTGCAGGTCTCCTTCGAGATGATGCAGATTGACCAGGAGCCAAAGCTGGTCGTGAAGAGACCAAGAAGTGGTGATGAAGGGGCCATCACTTTCTCTGACGTCGACCTGGAAGGAGTCCAAGCCCCGCACTCGGATGCACTAGTAATCACTTTGCAAATCTCTAACTTTGATGTTAAGAGGATTCTTGTCGACATAGGAAGCTCGGCCGACATCCTCTTCATGAAACCCTTTCCTCGGATGGGGTTGAAAGCCACTGATCTCACCCCAATGAAAGATCCTCTGATTGCATTCAATGGAGCACGAGTCGTCCCAGTCGGACGTATTACATTACTAGTCCGAGCAGGGAACTAGACCACCATGACAGAGTTCAGCATCATGGACCTCCAATCCCTGTACAACGCTATCGTCGGACGCACCTGGATGGCTACGATGAAGGCGATCCCGTCCACTTACCACCAACGTCTCCGTTTCCCCACGGCCGAGGGGATAATGGAAATTGGGGGAGACCAAGTTGTCGCGAAGCGTTGCTACATGGCTGCGATGGGAGGGAAGTCAGCCTTGCCCTAGTTCGAGGAGCACCCTGAGGACGGAGAGATTCATCCAAAATGGTAGCAATTACTTTAGGACCGAGTCAAGGCCGATGAGCGCCGACCCGGTCCTGAAGACATGGTTCTTGAAGACCTCGAACAAGTTCTGATAGATCCCCTAGACCCCAAGAAATACTTTCTCGTCGGGAGTTTACTCTCTGCAGAAGAGAGAAGGGCAATACTTGACCTCCTTGTTGAGAATAAGGACATCTTTGCCTGGAAGCCTCAAGACATGCCGGGGATCGACCCCGAGGTGGCAAGCCATCGGCTGTTCATCTCGCCCACCATCCGTCCAGTTTGACAGAAGCAGCAATGAATGGCCACAGTACACGCTGAAGCAGTACTCGACCAGGTGAACAAACTCCTAGCCGCCGGATTCATCCTCAAAGTGCAACACCCTGAGTGGTTGGCCAACACCGTAGTGGTTCCCAAGAAGAATAAGAAGTGGCGGGTCTACGTGGATTTCACCAACCCGTCCGAAGGACAGCTTCCCATTTCTGAAGATTGACCAGCTGGTGGACTCCTCATCGGGTAATGAGCTAATGAGTTTCATGGATGCTTATTCAGGCTATCACCAGATCCCGATGTATGAGCCCGACCAAGAAAAAACGATGTTCATAACTCCCACTGGCATTTATTGCTATAAAGTAATGTCGTTCGGGTTAAAGAACGCTGGGGCCACTTATCAGAGGCTGGTGACTAAGGTCTTCCAACGCCAGATCGGCAAGACCGTGGATGTCTACATTGACGACATGATGGTCAAAAGCGAGCGCCGAATTGACCATTCGGCCCACCTGGAGGAAGTCTTCGCTGTGTTGCGTAAGTACCGCCTAAAACTGAATGCGACGAAATGCTCCTTCGTAGTTACCTCGGGTAAGTTTTTGGGTTATCTGACGACACGGCGAGGAATCGAAGCCAATCCTAATCAGATCAAGGAGATCATAGAGATGGAGCCTCCACGAAACAAAAAGGAGGTGCAGAAACTAGCAGGGAGGTTGCCCTCACTCAATCGGTTCATCTCCACGACCACCAATCGATGCCAGCCATTCTTCCAGCTGCTGCGCAAAACTCAGAGGTTCGAATGGACTCCATAATGTCAAGAGGCGTTCGAGGAAATAAAAAATTACCTTAGCACGCCACCACTTCTGGTAAGCCCTTCCTTAGGAGATATCCTACTTCTTTACATTGCAGCCTTCGAGTATGCTGTTCGCTCCGCGCTACTGAAGGACATCGACCGGGCATAGAGGGCTATCTACTATGCAAGTAAGGCACTCAGCGGGGCAGAAACAAGGTATTCTCGCATCAAAAACTTGTGTTCGCCTTGCTCATCTCTGCCCAGAAACTGCGCCATTACTTTGAAGCCCATACGATCCATGTCATCACCGACTCGCCTCTCAAAGCTATGTTGCGAAAGGTGGATGTTGCAGGACGGTTGCTCAAATGGGCAGTGGAACTTTCAGCTTTCGATATCTACTACCAGCCCAAGAATGCAATCAAAGGACAAGTGGTCGTAGACATCATCGCTGACCTCACACCTGCAGAACAACAGATCTGTGGTGTGTCTGACTACAGACAAATTTCTTGGACACTCCATATCGATGGGGCGTCCAATCAAAGAGGGTCAGGAGCAAGGCTGATCTTGCATAGTGAAGATGGATTCCTATTTGAGCACGCGATCAAGCTTGGCTTCAAGGCTTCTAACAACGAAGCTGAATACGAGGCTCTCATCGCGGGCTTGGAATTCACAGTAGATCTCGCTGTCCGTAAACTGGCGATCTATAGCGACTCTCAGCTCGTGGTATGTAAGAGCACTAGAGAATATCAGACGAAGGACAATCGTATGGTGACTTACCAGGGCTACGCACGTACTATACTCACACAAATCGGTTATTGGGAAATCCATGCAATCGATCATGAGCATAATACTCAAGCTGATACCCTGGAAAATTTGGTGAGTGCGCTAGAAGGAGAACCATCCCGGGTAATTCAGGTCGAGTTCTTAGGCTAACTGAGTATCGCCCACCTCGAGCATGTTATAGCAGTGGAGTCGGAACCCCGTGAGACGACTTGGATGGATCCCATCCTTTCTTACCTGAAAGATAAATTCCTCTCGCTCCGCTCGATTCTTGATTTCTGATCAAGGAGTTCTACACAAGCAAAGCTTCAAAGGTCCACTCTTCAGGTGCATCACCCTGGAGGAGGCCAAGGAGGTGTTGGAAGAGATGCATTCGAGAATATGCGGGATCCATACGGCCTCAAGGTCTTTGGTGAAATGTGTATTGATTGCCGGATACTTATTGCTGACCCTCGCAATAGACTCACCTGACCTGGTGAGGAAATGCGACAAGTGTCAGCGATTCGGTCCTTTGATTCACCGACCAACCAGGGATTTGAATACACTGTGAAGTCATTGGCCGTTCGCACAATGGGGGTTCGATATAGTCGGACCTATGCCCTTGGCGCCATCCCAGAATCGATTCCTCCTAGTCGCCACTGACTATTTCACCAAATGGGTGGAAGCTGTGGCCCTGACCAGAATCCGTGACATCGAAGTACGAAGTTTCCTTTGCAAGGAGATTGTGTGCCAGTTTGGAGTACCGAACACCATAATCTCCGATAACGGGACGCAATTTGATAACGCCGCCATAAGGGAGCTTTGCGAGGAGTTGGGGATAAAATACCTTTTCTCCTCACCGCGCTATCCCCAAGGAAATGGTCAGGCAGAGATCACCAATCATACCATCCTAGATGAGAACAAGAAGCGACATGACGCTACCAAAGGCAACTGGGCGGACGAACTTCCCTTGGTGTTATGGGCGTACCGGACCACAACGCTGAGGACCACAGGGGAGACTCCATTTTGGCTAGCCTTTGGCATCGAGGCTATAATTCCCACAGAGCTCAGGATCCCAACCTTCCGGAGAACTTTGAGCCACGCACTAATGAAGAAAATTTTGCGTCTGACCTGGACCTGAGGGACAAGTGAAGGGAAGCAGCCTCCATCAGAATGGCAAACTACCGGAACCAGATCGCTCGCAGCTACAACAAAAGGGTTTCACGATAAAACTTTTGAATTGGAGATCTGGTCCTGCAAGAGGTATTTCCCAAATCCTGAAAATGATCTAATGGTAAGTTCGGACCCAGTTGGGAGGGACCATATAAGGTCATCGGACTAGGTCCCAAAGGAGCTTATTATCTAGAACGAATGAATGGAGAGGCACTCATAAGACCTCGTAATGTAATGCATTTGAAAAAGTATTACTTTTGAAATAAAATGTTTTTTTGCTTGGTTTCTATTCGTTATGAATATTTTATGTGAATGAAAGCCCGTTCTTTGTCGCACGTGAATAGCATTCTTAAAGAGAGATTGCGAGAATAGCACTCTCGTCGACAAAGAGGTCACGAGAATAGCACTCCAAAGAGGTTGTGAGAATAACACTCTAAGGAGGTCACGCGTTGAATCAGTTCAGGTCGGTCGGATGAGCACTCTTTGCATAAGAGGTCACGTGGGGGACACCCCATCCATTGATAAGCACTCGAGTAAAAGGCATGCGAAAGTAAGGCACATAGGTTACACTCAAACGATGAGGTCGTTAAGAAGTACAAGCTTCCCCCTATGCTCACTCGGTCTCAAAGAGCCCAGTCTCTACGACAAAAAATTGGAGGTCGCTAGGAAAGGATGAGCAGAATTAGTCCGCAGACTTAAAATTCTAAAAGGGTACTACCCTCTTGTCCTAAGCACTCCATCTTCAAAGCTCTCAAACGCGAGGAGAAGGGATGCACAAGACACCCTCACACGATGAAGACGAAAGAAGGATAATCTTTCCCTATGTTTACCAGGTCTCGAGGGGCCCCGGCCCTACAGAGGTTGCGATGACGGGATAAACAAGAGTTGGTCCATCGAGTGGGCACAAAACTATGAAAAAAGCACGACCCTATGACAATAAGCACTCCAAACATTCAGACCATGCGAAATACAAATAAACATGTAAAAGACAAGTTGTTTATGAAAACATTGTTATTTACAAAAACATCTAGATCTGAGACGCATCACCAAGGCTAGAATCAAAACCAGAAGGAGGAGTGGCAGTGATGCGAGGAAAGACATTGTGGGATCTATCTTCATAACCTTGACGATATCCGCAATTGTAGTTCTTCTCGGCACAGGTCATCAATGAATCTGAAATTTCCTTCATTTGGTCCCTCATAGTCGCGAAGGCTTCTGCTCGACCCTTTGACAGACATGCTGCTCTTGCAACTCGCTCATCAGGGCCTCAACTCGCTTTTTTGCATTGTGTGCCCACAATGAGAAAGAAGCCTGATCGAAAGATTGGGAGAGCTTCAGCTCGAGGAGCTCTCTCACATGCTCTTCAGCAGCAACAGCCCGAGCTTGTGCAGCAAACAAGTCCCGACGAGCAGAGGATTCGGCGAGCTTCGCGGCAAGGTGAGCTCGCTTCACGATCATAGTTTGTTCCTCAGCTGACTTCGGTTGTGCTTCCCTACGATGAGCGATCTCTTGGGCTGACCTCAAGAGATCTTCAGACCTCATTGCATCCAGGCTTAGCTCATTGAGCACCTGCCAGATGACAGAGTTCTGGAAAGCAAATGGTTAAAACCTTGAAGAAGAAACTTCAAGAAAGAAGTTGAACACTTACGTTGTAAATGCTCGAGCCTAGCTGGGTGAAAAGCGCCTCCGTCGTAGCCCAATGAGGACAATCCAGGTCGCCCTCGAGAAGACAGCCCCTGAGTTGAGTACTGGCTAACTCTTTGCTGGCACAATCGGCAAGAGGACCTCCTGAATGGGTACCAGTCGAAGCTGCAGGAGCAGGGGTCGAAGGGGTCTCCAAGGATGCTGAATGAGGAACCCCAGCATCCATGGCAGCAGGAGAAGGATCCACGGACGTCACAACAAAGGGTGCATCCAAGCGAGGAGAGCCCGAAGAATCAACCGCAGTAGAAACACCGGCGGCATCCCAGCGGAAGTCGAAGCGACTAATGGTGCCCTTGGAGGAGAAGCCATTGTGGAAGTATTCTCCAACCTTTCTGTCACGCCCCAGGGCGGCCGTCCTCGAGACGTGGCAATAATGAAGTATCAGCTATCAATACCTGAGGTCAACAAAGACTGCAACAACAACACACAAGGTGGAAAAGCAAAGATAATGATAACTGACTGAAAAGTGGAAGCATCAGATATCAACAATGTCTGTAAACCAAAAATATTATTACAGACTCGAATACACAATCACAGTCCTGTGAGAGCCAAGTCTAGTCCAAATAAAATACAACCTGTGCCACATGCACGATTTACAATACATAAATGACTCTAGGACTGCTGACAGCCTCGTACTCGCCACCCGTCGGAAGAACGCTCCACACCCATAAGACCACGCCACAGGGAAGCTCCAGCTCCACGCCCAACACTGCCCCTGAAAAGAAACAGTATGCGAGGGGTGAGCTACAAGCTCAGTGAGTGGCTGGAAACCAATCACCAATACAACAGTTCAATACTAAAACAATTTCCTTTCAAGGAAAAACATGGGTAGAAACCCAATGGATAACAAGGTCACGCGGCGGCGCGACCAACCTCACCCTCACCCTCACTCCCGGAGGAAGACTCTTGGGACTTTTGGGGAGAGACCATACCGTTGGTCGAAGAGACACAAAATTACTGGTCCACACAACACTACTGGATCACCAACCTCACCCTCACTCCTGGAGGGAGACTCTTGGGACTCTTGGGGAGAGACCATACCGTTGGTCGAAGAGACCCGGAATTACTGGTCTACACAACACTACAAGATCATCTACATCGAGATAACTGCCCAACGATGTCTTTGAACATCGATACGCAACCGGACCCAACAACTATGGGAACGGACGAACAACGAATGGTCACGCGGCGACGTGTCTTCACCTCATCCTCACCCTCACCCTTTAGAGGTGACATAGGACTTTTGGGGAGATTAGACTCCTCTACACCCTTGGTCCACCGGTAGCCCTTTCCCCGGGTAGTCTCTACCTGGTATACTCCCACGATCAGTATGCTTCCGAACGCATCGGTGGTACCTACGGATGGGAGCCCTCTGTCAGGACAGCTTTTCCAACGCCGGGAAGTTCCTACATCGGATCCAACGAAGGGGAGAACGATTCCACGCTCGCAATATCATTTGTTAGCCCTCTCCTAGGTAGCCTCTACCTGGTATACCCCCATGATCAGTACATCTTCCTGCATGCATCGATAGTACCTAAAGGTAGGGGCCCTCTGTCAGGACAGCTACAACCTGGGCCACTTCAACACGGATGACATTGGGAGGAAACACTCCATGTTCACAAAGCGAACCCAATGGAAAAACAACTACTCTCGATAATCACATATCGATGATAGCGAATACTATTGTACTCCCACACAGTTGTGTCGCTCGGACACAAGTGGGGGGGGGGGTTGCCTCTGCTCTCACGCAGAAATAATCCCAAGGCACATAACCCAACAGGCGGTTCATATACTCGCCTAGCACGGGTAGGCCTAGCTTAATGCCACAACTACCGGCTTAACAAAACCGATAAGATAATGAATTGGTTTGAATTCCAAACGAGTGCATCGCTCGGATGCACGGGGGCGATTACATCGCTAGCGCTCTAACTAATAAGGTACAACCCGACAACGGGTCATACCCATGCCTATTTCAGATAGGCCTAATCAGTTTTAACATGCGCATATATATCTAGGAGAATTATATCTTAGTTATGTACATGAACTACATGCACGATAACCTATCAAATAATTATAGGGATACTCCCTAACATGGATTTACATCATAATAATTCATACAACATGCATACATGGCCATTAATCACATAAGCACACAAGGCATAACTTAAGCATGCGTTGGATATCACCAACTTAAAATTGAAGGGTCAAGCGCGATCTCGCGCACTAACAGGTGCATGCCAATATTGCAAACGAACCCGAGTCGAGTAGTAAATCGCCTCTACTTACTCAGTTCGTGCAGAGGGAGAGGGCGAGAGAGAGATCATCATCTCTTGGAGTTGGTCATAGCCTTGCCCCGTTAGTATGGGCACAACTACACCACGCCCTCGAGTCTTATTGCAAGGGAATATTAGGCAGGTGTCCATTTTTAACCCAGACTTAATCATGGTGGATATTCCAATTAATATGGTGGGAGTAGTATTACAATACTACCTAAGGCATGCCATATTCTATACATCCATACACATTATAGAAATACATGCCCATACTCAGAGGGGCGCATGCGATACAATCATTCATACATGGATACAATACATGCAATATAAGCCTAGCATGCAAGATATCTAACATATTAGTTTAAGCATGGCCATACTACTTATCTACACAAGTAGTATAGCTAGGATGCCCCATCGTTGCGCGGCGCACGACTACGCGCGTCGAGCGCATCTCGAGGGGGGGGATTATATCAAACCACTAACCACAACCCGGGACGTCGCGCATCCCTTCCGACGAGATCTGCAAGGTAAGGGCATCAAATTTGGTGAGTAACATCACATTATAAGACTTAGAAATCGCTAGAAATACAAAAGACTTAGACATGCACGCATACGGGCTCGCACGCATGCGAGCACGCGCGTACGCACACCTGCCTGAGTGCCCCAGCACCTACCCGAGCCCCTGGGCAGCCCCATGCGTGCCCCTGCACGCGCACGCACGCGAGCGCGCGCAGTGGTACCCAGCCGCTCGCCCAGACGCGCTGCCCCGTGCGCACACCGCGCGCGCTACCACGCGCCCGCCTACGCACCCGTTTGCGCCTTCCAGCGCCCCTCTGCGCGTGCACGCGCGCGGACAGACCCGCCTGCACGCCCAGCACCCTTTAACCCCTTTTAACCCCTCCCCAACCCCTCACACACACTCTAACCCGTCTACCTATCATGCAAGACCTCCCCAACCATCCCAACAGCCATATAAAATCAAAAAGAAGGGGAAGAGCTCACCTAGGGAGGGAGAATGAAAGGGGGAGATTCGGGGGCCCTCAATGCACCCGCGACTACCTCAACCACCACCACCACTACGACCACCTCCACAGCCCTCCTCAGCCTTTTTTGGCTGCAAAACAGGAAGGGGAAAGACATGAGAGGGAGCTTGAGAGAGGTGAAACCACAACAACAACAAAGGCACCCACACACACACACACCTTGCTCTTCCTCCTTCACCTTCTCCTTCTTTTGCTTCTTCCTCCTCCTTCTCCACACACACAAAGAGGGGAAAAAGAGACCAAGAGAGGGAGAGAAAGAGAGATCCACGAGTTGGGAGAGAGGGGGAGAGAGAGAGAGGGCAAAAAGGTCATTTCCATGCCCGAATAGTGTTTAGGGGTGACCATAAGGGGGTGGTGAGGTTAGGGTTAGGCTCACCCACTCACATATCAAAAAACCAATGGTTTCTTCATCCCTAAGGAAGGTGGGGGTAAGGTTACCAAAGGTCACCACATCCCCAAAATATCTCACACTATTCGACCAACCAGGAACTCTCAAAACCCGGATACGGTTTGGAACTGCATATTTTTCAAAATGTTACCGGAATTCAATGAAATTTTTATGGGTAGTACAAAATGGTATCAGGACCCATAATATGCAGTTAGATTTCCAATCAGAGTACTCCAACTCCCGCAGGTGACTAAAAGCCAAAATTTTAGCGACTCCGATCAAAAATATAAGGCCCTGAATGACCCAGAAGTGACAAAGGCTTAACCGAAATGGCTCCAAATGACACATGCATAACACTTTCGCCTGGGGGCACTTTCAATGAGGCAACAACCACAGGCATCGAGCCTACCGTAGCAACTGAAGTAACACCAGACGAGGGGGCTAAGGAAGCCATGGTCACTACCTCCTCAGCAGGGGAGGGCTTAACATGAGTCTCTCCAACCGAATCTCCAGAAGTAGCAACAGGAAGATCGGAGATGAGATTCGCAACCGCCTAGATTTCTTGAGAAGAGGGAACCTCCATCGTATCTGGTACGCGAATGATTATGGGATTTGGTGGGTGTCCCTCTTCGTTGGAAGGCACGAGAGGCTCAACGGCAGCCACACTGACAACATTCGAAGGCAAATCACTCTCTGCTGGGGGAGCTAGGGAGACATTCGGTAGGGCATTGACTCTGCCTTCAGGGTCCGCTTCTTAAACCATTAAAGCCGGGCGAGCAGCCTTGGTCCGCCATTTCGAAGGAAGTGGCAACCTAGGCCTCCTCTTCAAAGCTGACTTGCCTTTGGGGGCAGCAGACTACTCACCCACTTCTTCGGAAACGGCAGGGGAAGAAGCTTCAGGGAGGGCAGAGGATGCATCAACTCCCGGAGACAAGCCGGCAACCTTTGACGTGGAACCAGGGGCCCTGGTTGCGGGGAGGTTGAGGATTTTGCGAAAATCCTTTTCCTCCAACTCTTGGGCCCGAGCGATCTGATTGAACTTCACCACTGATGGGTCTGGGGTCGCACGCTCCAAGTCATCTGCAAGGAGCAAATGAGATTCATTGGCTATGGAAGAGAAGGCAAATAAGGCATAAAAGTCCGATGATTCTTATGCTCACCCAATTTTGCCGGACGGAGGCAACATGGCACCCTAGGCTCACCGCCCAGAGTGGGGGCAGGAAGCACCCACGGGCCAATTAATTGCACAAGGTATTCATCCAGCCCTCTATTGTTGGATGAAGGAAGCTTTTCCACGAGAGGAACCACGCCCGGTCTCGCCCTCAAATAGTAAGCATGCTCTGACTTCCTCAAATCATACAGATGATAGATGTCATCTACCCCGAGTCGAAGCTGCAGCTTGCAATTGATCATGACAACACACATCAAGACCCTTAGCAGGTTGGGGGAGCATTGTACCTGGTGAAGCTTGAATCGGCGGATGAAGTCCCTGACCAGCTTGGGGAGAGGAAAAGAAAGAGAGCTTCTCAACATCTGAGAAGAATACATATAGAGCTTCTCAGTGTCACGCCCCAGGGCGGCCGTCCCCGAGACGCGACAATATATATAGTATCAGCTATCAAGTACAAGAGGTCAACAATGACTCCAATAAATAACACACAAGCTGGCAAAGCAATGATAACTGATAACTCAACTGAAAAGGCAGAAGCATAAAATATCAATAAGTCTGTAAACCAAAAATATCATTACAGACTTGAATATACAATCAATGTCCTGTGAGAGCCAAGTCTAATCCAAATAAAATACAACTTGTGCCACATGCACGATTTATAATACATAAATGACTCTAGGACTACTGACAGCCTCGCACTCACCACCCACCGGAAGAACGCTCCACGCACATAAGACCACGCCACAGGGAAGCTCCAGCTCCACGCCCAACATTGCCCCTTAAAAGAAACAGTATGCGAGGGGTGAGCTACAAGCTCAGTGAGTGGCTGAAAACCAATCACCATTACAACAGTTCAATGTTAAGGCAATTTCCTTTCAAGGAAAAACATGGGTGGAAACCCAATGGATAACAAGGTCACGCGGCGGCGCAACCAACCTCGCCCTCACCCTCACTCCCAGAGGAAGACTCTTGGGACTTTTGGGGAGAGACCATACCGTTGGTCGAAGGGATGCGGGATTACTGGTCTACACAACACAACTGGATCACTGACCTCACCCTCACCCTCACTCCTGGAGGAAGACTCTTGGGACTTTTGGGGAGAGACCATACCGTTGGTCGAAGAGACGCGGAATTACTGGTCTACACAACACTACTGGATCATCTACATCAAGATAACTGCCCAACGATGTCTTTGAACATCGATACACAACCGGACCCAACAACTATGGGAACGGACGAACAACGAATGGGTCACGCGGCAATGTGTCTTCACCTCATCCTCACCCTCACCCTTTAGAGGTGACATAGGACTTTTGGAAGAGACTTAGATTGCTCTACACCCTTGGTCCACCGGTAGCCCTTTCCCCGCGTAGCCTCTTCTTAGTATACTCCCACGATAAGTACGCTTCTGAACGCATCGGTGGTACCTACGGATGGGAGCCCTCTGTCAGGACAGCTTTTCCAATGCCGGGGAGTTCCTACATCGGATCCAACGAAGGGGAGAACGATTTCACGCTCGCAATATCATTCGTTAGCCCTCTCCCGGGTAGCCTCTACCTGGTATACTCCCACGATCAGTACGTTCCCGAACGCATCGGTAGTACCTACGGATGGGAGCCCTCTGTCAGGACAGCTACAACCTAGGCCGCTTCAACACGGATGACATTGGGAGGAAACACTCCATGTTCGCAAAGCGAACCCAATGGAAAAATAACTACTCTCGATAATCACATATCGATGATATCGAATACTATTGTACTCCCACACGGTTGCGTCGCTCGGACACAAGGGGGTTGCCTCTGCTCTCACGCAGAAATAAGCCCAAGGCACATAACCCAACAGGCGGTTCATATACACGCCTAACTCGGGTAGGCCTAGCTTAATGCCATAACTACCGGCTTAACAAAACCGATAAGATAATGAATTCTCCTGAATTCCAAACGAGTGTATCGCTCGGATGCACGGGGGCGATTACATCGCTAGCGCTCTAACTAATAAGGTACAACCCGACAACGGGTCATACCCACGCCTATTTCAGATAGGCCTAATCAGTTTTAACATGCGCATATATATCTTAGTTATGTACATGAACTACATGCACGATAACCTATCAAATAATTATAGGGATACTCCCTAACATGGATTTACATCATAAACAACAAATCATACAACATGCATACATGGTCATTAATCATATGTCATGCCCCAGGGCGGCCGTCCTCGAGACGTGGCAATAATGAAATATTAGCTATCAATACCTAAGGTCAACAAAGACTCCAACAGCAACACACAAGGTGGCAAAGCAAAGATAATGATAACTGACTAAAAAGCGGAAGCATAAGATATCAACAACGTCTGTAAATCAAAAACATTATTACAGACTGGAATACACAATCACTGTCCTGTGAGAGCCAAGTCTAGTCCAAATAAAATACAACTTGTGCCACATGCACGATTTACAATACATAAAATGACTCTAGGACTGCTGACAGCCTCACACTCACCACCCGTCGGAAGAACGCTCCATGCCCATAAGACCACGCCATAGGAAAGCTCCAGCTCCACGCGCAACACTGCCCCTCAAAAGAAACAGTATGCGAGGGGTGAGCTACAAGCTCAGTGAGTGGCTGGAAACCAATCACCATACAACAGTTCAATACTAAAACAATTTCCTTTCAAGGAAAAAATTGGTGGAAACCCATGGATAACAGGGTCACGCGGCGGCGCGACCAACCTCACCCTCACCCTCACTCCTGGAGGAAGACACTTGGGACTTTTGGGGAGAGACCATACCGTTGGTCAAAGAGACACGGAATTACTGATCCACACAACACTACTGAATCATCAACCTCACCCTCATCCTCACTCCCGGAGGGAGACTCTTGGGTCTCTTGGGGAGAGACCACACCGTTGGTCGAAGAGACCCGGAATTACTAGTCTACACAACGCTACTGGTTCATCTACATCGGGATAACAGCCCAACGATGTCTTTGAACATCGATATGCAACCGGACCCAACAACTATGGGAAAAGACGAACAACGAATGGGTCACGCGGCGACGTGTCTTCACCTCATCCTTACCCTCAACTTTTAGAGGTGATATAGGACTTTTGGAAGAGACTTAGACTGCTCTACACCCTTGGTCCACCGGTAGCCCTTTCCCCGGGTAGTCTGTACCTGGTATACTCCCACGATCAGTACGCTTCTGAGCGCATCGGTAGTACCTACAGATGGGAGCCCTCTGTCAGGACATCTTTTCCAACACCGAGAAGTTCCTACGTCAAATCCAACAAAGGGGAGAACGATTCCACGCTCACAATATCATTCGTTAGCCCTCTCCCGGGTAGCCTCTACCTGGTACATTCCCACGATCAGTACGCTCCCGAACACATCGGTGGTACCTACGGAAGGGAGCCCTCTGTCAGGATAGCTACAACCCGGGCCTATTCAGCACGGATGACATTGGGAGTAAACATTCCATGTTCGCAAAGCGAACCCAATGAAAAAACTACTCTCGATAATCACATATCGATGATATCAAATAGTATTGTACTCCCACACGGTTGCGTCGCTCGAACACAAGGGGGGGTTGCCTCTGCTCTCACGCAGAAATAATCCCAAGGCACATAACCCAACAGGCGGTTCATATACACGCCTAACACGGGTAGGCCTAGCTTAATGCCACAACTACCGGCTTAACAAAACCGATAAGATAATGAATTCTCCTGAATTCCAAACGAGTGCATCGCTCGGATGAACTAAGGCGATTACATCGCTAGCGCTCTAACTAATAAGGTACAACCCGACAACAGGTCATACCCACGCCTATTTCAGATAGGCCTAATCAGTTTTAATATGCGCATCATAACATATGCTTAACTATAGGGGTTCTCCCTAACATGAGTATATGGCATAAACAACACATCATGCAACATACATAGAAGGCAAGGCATAACTACACATGCATATGAGGGCACTAATCGTATAAACATACAAAATATACTCTAACATGTGTTGGATATCGCAAACTCAAAAGGGAAGGGTCAAGCACGATCGCGCACAGTAACAGGTGAATGCTAATATTCCAAATGAACCCGAGTCGAGTAGGAAATCGCCTTTACTTACTCAGTTCGTGGTGAGGGAGAGGGCGAGAGAGATCATCATCTCATGAAGCTGGTCATAGCTTTGCCCCCATTAGCATGGGCGCAACAACTACACCACGCCCTCGAGTCTTATAGCAAGGGAATATTGGCAGGTGCCCGTTATTAACCCAGACTTAATCATGCTGGATATTCCAATTAATATGGTAGGAACAGTATTACAATACTACCTAAGGCATGCCATATTCTATACATCCATACACACTACAGGAATACATGCCCATACTAGAGGGGCGCATGCAACACAATCATTCATACATGGATACAATACATGCAATATAAGTCTAGCATGCAAAATATCTAACATATTATAGTTTTAAGAATGGCCATACTACTTATCTGCAGAAGTAGTATAGCTAGGGTGTCCCATCGATGCGCGACGCACGACTACGCGCGTCGAGCGCATCCCGAGGGGGGGATTGAATAAAACCACTCACAGATACCCAGATCGTCGCCCGTCCGGTCTACGAGATCTGTAAAACACAACCAATGATCCATAATTAAATTATGGAACCTCCTATCACACATATAAGCCTACTTCATGAAGGCCCTAACCCCTGATACTTCCATATTATCACCCAAGACACATGCAAACAACTCCTTGACACTCAACCAAGCAAAACTGCTAAACCTGCTGCAACCAGCCCTACTAATTGATCTCCACAGCACCCAATACACTTCAAACAATTATGAAATAAAACATGCACATTCTCTGATATGCTCGGATCATAATCCATGAAGACATTAGAACCTAAGTTTGCCTCTACATGCCCGAAATAAATTATTTCCAGGAGCAGGTCAATTCCTACACGAATCTGAACAAGCCATGCAAACCAGGTTATAACATACACCACAGATATCATAATGACCCCAAATTTCATATATAACAACTAGACACATATATGATCATATCATATGAAGACATAATCCTAGAAATGTGCCTCTAAATACTAGATTCACTGAGATCTTTAAAATACAGAGTGCTGCCTTACCAAAACAGGGGGAGGGAAATGGGGAGATGCGGGGTTCTCGACACACCCACGACCACCTTAACCACCACCTCCACTACCACCACCTCATCAGCATCTCCTCAAGCCCTTCATGGCAGAAAACAGGGGTGCAAAGGGGCATGAGAAGGGGATAGAGAGAAGAGAAACAACAACTACAACAACAACAACACAAACTCACCCTTTCTCACTCTTTCTTGTGCTTCTTCTTCATCTTTTCCTTCAATTGCTTCTTCCTCCTCCTTCTTCACACACAAAGAGGAGAAAAAAAGAGACCAAGAGAGGGAGAGAAGGTGTTCCACGAAATGGGAGAGAGGGGGAGAGAGAGAGAGGGCAAAAAAGTCATTTTCATGCCCAAATAGTGCCTAGGGGTGACCTTAAGGGGGGGTGAGGTTAGGGTTAGGCTCACTTACTCACATATCAGATAACCAATGGTTTCTTCATCCTCAAGCAAGGTGGGGGTACGGTTACCAAGGGTCACTACATCCCCAAAATATCTCACACTATTCGACCAACCAGGAACTCTCAAAACCCGGATACGGTTCAAAACTGCATATTTTTCAAAACGTTACCGGAATTCGATGAAATTTTTATGGGTAGTACGAAACAGTACCAGGACCCATAATATGCAGTTAGATTTTTAATTAGAGTACTCCAACTTCCGCAAGTGGCTAAAAGCCAAAATTTTAGCGACTCCGATCGAAAAAGAAAAAGGTCCTGAATGACCCAGATGCGACCAAGGCTTAACCAAAATGGCTCCAAATGACACAGGTATAACATATAAGAAAACTCAAGGCATAACTTAAGCATGCGTTAGATATCATCAACTTAAAAAGGAAGGGTCGAGCGCGATCTCGCGCACTAACAAGTGCATGCCAATATTCCAAACGAACCTGAGTCGAGTAGGAAATCGCATCTACTTACTCAGTTCGTGCAGGGGGAGAGGGTGAGAGAGAGATCATCATCTCTTGGAGTTGGTCATAGCTTTGCCCCATTAGCATGGGCGCAATAACTACACCACGCCCTCGAGTCTTATCGCAAGGGAATATTAGGCAGGTGCCTGTTATTAACCAAGACTTAATCATGCTGGATATTCCAATTAATATGGTGGGAGTAGTATTACAATACTACCTAAGGCATGCCCTATTCTATACATCCATACACATTACAGAAATACATGCCCATACTAGAGGGGCGCATGCGATACAGTCATTCATACATGGATACAATACATACAATATAAGCCTAGCATGTAAGATATCTAACATATTATAGTTTAAGCATGACCATACTACTTATCTACACAAGTAGTATAGCTAGGATTCCCCATCGATGTGCGACGCACGACTACGCGCGTCGAGCGCATCTCGAGGGGGGGGATTGGATCAAACCACTCACCAATACCCGGATCGCCGCGCGTCCGGTCTACGAGATCTGTAAAACACAACCAATGATCCATAATTAAATTATGAAACCTCCTATCACACATATAAGCCTACTTCATGAAGGCCCTAACCCCTGATACTTCCATATTGTCACCCAAGACACATGCAAACAACTCCTTGACACTCAACCAAGCAAAACTGTGAAACCTGCTGCAACCAGCCCTACTAATTGGTCTCCACAGCACCCAATACACTTCAAACAATTATAAAATAAAACATGCACATTCTCTGATATGCTCGGATCATAATCCATGAAGACATTAGAACCTAATTTTTCCTCTACAAGCCCGAAATAAATTATTTCTAGAAGCAGGTCAATTCCTACGCGAATCTGGACAGGCCATGCAAAACAGGTTCTAACTTACACCACAGATATCATAATGACCCCACATTTCATATATAACAACTAGACACATAGATGATCATATCATATGAAGACATAATCCTAGAAATGTGCCTCTAAATACTAGATTCACTGAGATCTTTAAAATACAGAGTGCTGCCTTACCAAAACAGGGGGAGGGAAATGGGGAGATGCGGGGTTCTCGACACACCCACGACCACCTTAACCACCACCTCCACTACCACCACCTCATCAGCATCTCCTCAAGCCCTTCATGGCAGAAAACAGGGGTGCAAAGGGGCATGAGAAGGGGATAGAGAGAAGAGAAACAACAACACAAACTCACCCTTTCTCACTCTTTCTTGTGCTTCTTCTTCATCTTTTCCTTCAATTGCTTCTTCCTCCTCCTTCTTCACACACAAAGAGGAGAAAAAAAGAGACCAAGAGAGGGAGAGAAGGTGTTCCACGAAATGGGAGAGAGGGGGAGAGAGAGAGAGAGAGAGAGGGCAAAAAAGTCATTTTCATGCCCAAATAGTGCCTAGGGGTGACCTTAAGGGGGGGGTGAGGTTAGGGTTAGGCTCACCCACTCACATATCAAATAACCAATGGTTTCTTCATCCCCAAGAAAGGTGGGGGTAAGGTTACCAAGGGTCACCACATCCCTAAAATATCTCACACTATTCGACCAACCAGGAACTCTCAAAACCCGGATACGGTTCGGAACTGCATATTTTTTAAAACGTTACCAGAATTCAATGAAATTTTTATGGGTAGTACTAAACGGTACCAGGACCCATAATATGCAGTTAGATTTCCAATCAGAGTACTCCAACACCCGCATGTGGCTAAAAGCCAAAATTTTAGCGACTCCGATCAAAAAAGAAAAAGGCCCTGAATGACCCAGATGTGACCGAGGCTTAACCGAAATGGCTCCAAATGACACCGGCATAACACTCAGAGCTGCTACCCTTCCGCTCGTCTATGTTCTTGAAAGGGGTCGGGATGATAGTGATGGAGTCTGGACTGAGCAGGGAAGTCCGCAGTTTCTGGACAATGTCAATCGACACGGTGGCGCAAGAGGGAAAACGAGGAGAAGCAAAGTGTGAAAATGGCGAGGGGATTTGATTTTTGAATTCTCTCTCCTCTTCTCGTCAAATGATGAGTGATTATGGGGCAGCTCTTCCTCAAGAGCTCCCCACAATCATGACAAAGGCGCAAAAATCAAAATCGTGGACGATTTACCGCCGAAATCTTATGCAAAAATCAAGGAACAGCTGGCGTGAAAAACGAGGTGACAGTTTTGAAAACGTGGTAAGCTCATAATTCCAACCTTCTTACGTGGCACGGAGAAAAGGCGGATTGACAAGATAGTTTTTACAACCAGACGGGCAGAATCCTATTCGAGAACTCTGTTCGTCAAGCCTGCTCGTGAATTCTATTTGTAAATTTGGTTCGTGGATGTTCATGGTTATGGCAAGGTACCTCTGCTCATTCAAACGTGATTACTCCACTTATTTAATATGTGGTAATTACAAAGTGGATCGAGGTGCCTTGGCTTTTGGAGCTTTGCGATTTAAAAGTGGAAACGTACAACGAGGAGGGACATTATGCAAAATACGAGCAAGGTTGGGCAGAGAAAGTATTTTTTTATTCATTGATTGGATAAAGATTACAAAAAAAAAATACGGGTTCAACCCTCTTTTCAGTCTTCTACTCGGCCCTTCCCACGAAGTCTCCTCTCCCTCGTAGCTTGGTGCAGCCCGGGCAGCTCCTCATTGCTCATCTCTCAAAAACCATGTGAGTGGTCAAAATAGCCAAGGCGGTAGCCGCTGATGAAGTCTAGAAGGCGATCTTCTTCATCACCCTCGCAAGCTTTGCGGAGGGACCGCAACTGATGGTCTATGGAGAGAGCGGCGGCATAAACTGAGGCTTGCAAGTTCCTCGAAGGACCACCAAGAGGGAGGGGGACACCCTGAAGACGGTCCTCAGGAATTGGAACAGCATCTGCCCTGACACCTAGGGTCACCGGGGGCACCTTTTGCGGGGTGTTGAACTCCATGCAACATGTGGAAGGAGCGGTACCCCTAGGGACGACAGAGGATGAGGAAGACGATGAAGAAGAAGAAGAAGAAGAAGCGGACGAGGAAGACGATCGAACGGCAGATGATGGAGGTGCTAAGACTGAAGGCGGTCGCGATAAGGTTAAATCCACCGGTAGGGCAATGGAATTTGATCCAAAACCTAACCAGAGAAGCCTAGAAGAGCGCCGCCTCGCCCCATTATGCGGAGCAGATGAAGGAGGAACCGAACCGAGGCCACCAGCTGGGGCAAACCACATCGCCAGGAAACGTAGCGACGGGTGGTGCGCGTCGCGGTTCCTCCAATCCGAGCAGCCCACACCATGATCGGTCCAAATACTCCATCACCCGGGAGATGTCATCCTTCTTGACCTCCTCGACATCCGGCCTGGGGGCATCCACTTCCTCCTTCCGGGGACAGCATAGGTGGCGGCGGGTAGAGTCCCAGCCATCTGGCATCCAGGGACCCCGAACCCGGATCTTGCTATCTTTCCAATCGGAGATTTCGCACTGGGACATGCCAAGGATCAGTTCTGGCAGCCTGGCTCGGTGGGAGATGTAGTAGGACGGGGACCGTCCGAAAGATGAATCCTTGACCTGATAGATCCAGCGGATCTCGGTCAAGCCCAGTTCAACCCCAGTCCTCCTTCCCAACGCGACCACACACATCAAGATGATGTACACATTGGGAACAACCGAGATAGGGTGGAGGCCGAAGAAGTCAAGAAACTCTGCCACCAAGTGTGGCAGAGGAAGAGAAAGACCCCCATCCTTGAAATAACTAGGATAGAAGAGAACGGAATCGAGATAGAGAGTGGGGACCTCATCCTCGGCCAACTCGTCGATCGCAAAGTCTGAAGAGATGCCCAATTCTCTGTGAAGGGCAGCGGTAATAGCAGTTTTCATCATGATAGTGGCAATGTCCATGGAGTTTTCAAAGACCAAAAGGAAAAAGCGAGATGGGATGAGGAGTGCCTCCCTTTCGACCCTTAAATACCGACAAAGCGACACCTCGAAAAGATGGCAGCACTTATTCGCTACAGATGTCAAGGAGCAATCCATGCCTGTGAAAGGGATTTCTTGAAATCCAAAAAGGCGCTGACGCTTGGATGTTCCAAGCATCACAGGAGGCCGCGCCATTAATGTTGACATAGCAAATCAGCCGTCGAATCCTGAACAGATCGGAGAATCCCGAGGAGACAGGCGAGCAAATCTGTGACCCCTCGAGAGGGGCGGAGGCGAATTTTTTTTTTGATATCTCTTGCTCTCTCGACAATTCAAAAGAACAAGAGAGGGGGCATCTGTGGAGGTAAAAATTCTCACCACGACACTTGTCATGTCAGGGTTGACGTGTCACACCAAGACGGACATGGGCCGTTTGTGGGACCCGCAAATCTGAGTCCGAATCCTTAGTCATAATGATGCTTCTGAATGTGATTGATACAAGTAGTCTAAGGCACGACCAGACATGAGATTTGGTCGGTTGACCTTACTCCTCGAAAATGAGTAGTCTAAGGCACAACCAGAGATGAGGTCTGGTCGGTCGACTTTACTCCTCGCAAGCATACTACGAAACGTACGGGCGAGCACATCAAGAGACCCTGAGCAGTAAGGCATGACCAGACATGAGATCTGCTTGGTCGACCTTACTCCTCGCAGGCATACCATGAAACATACGGGCGAGCACATCAAGAGACCCCGAGCAGAATGGCGAAATAGTCAGAAGACCACTAACGCTTGTAACTGCCAAGTTGGCACTTAAGGCCCACTACCAACAGAACGTGGATAATCAAGGGCCGATGTGGAGCATAATTACTAGGGACGTTTCCCTAAAAAAAAGGCCCATTAAACACTTAGTGGCATGGCGGTTGCAAAGGTCATTAAAAGAACTACGTGTGGCTTGATCCCTAAGAGGTACGTAGGCAGCCTATTAAGAAGTCGCGAGATAGCACTCTAAAGGCCCAGTCAGTGATTGAGTCAAAGATAGTCACAAATTCTTATAGTCCAAGTTTATTTTACCACAAAAAGATTTACAAATTTTACTGAAGGGGGGAAATATCCACCTCGATAAGAATGACAAAATTTTAAAGAATTCTGTTATACTCAATTCTTTTTACCGTCTATAATACAATATTACATACCTCATTAAACTCTCCACTCACTATATCGAGATATATATTTTGTTGAAAAGTTTTTATATTTTTATATAAATAATATTATTTAATTAATTGAAATATGTACATTCAGTTTATGATTTTGAAAAATATAAAACCATATATAACTATGTTTTGGACTACAAAATAATTTTTGTGGATTATTTTTCAATTTTCAAAACACATCATCCCCCATCTACTATCACTGCTTTGAATATAATTCTCTCAACCCCGGTTCAACAACTTCCCTTCTTGTGCATTTGGCAAAAAAAAGATTTGGACATTTTAACTTCTTAAAAAATTAAAAGTTAAAAGTTGTTACATGCATTATCATTATTAGATTTTGTCAAAAAACTTTATTTTAAAATCCGTGTTTTATAAAACAATTATCATCATTATATCCTTCAAAATTATACATAAAGAAGTTAAAAGTTAAAAATTATTTTTAAACTGTTTTTTCAAATGCATCACTAATAATTGAAAAAGAAAAAAAAAATTTGATAAGTCCTCCCAATTAAAAAAACAAAAATGAACTCTCACACGCGTTCTAAACTCTGACCGGCCACCACCCATCAACAGCCACCTCTACTGAAGCTGGGCCCCACCTCCTGCTCCTCCTCCTCCTTACCCCATTCCCTCTCTCTCCTTAGCCTTCTCTCGAGCGTCCCTTTCTACCTTTTTATAAAGTGAACGAGATACAAACAAAAACATTCCCCCTCGTCTCTCTCCTCTCCCTCCACTGTGTCTCTCTCTTGAATAAAAGAAATGATCTGTTGCTAGCTTTTATTCACCTTTCCTTCCATTCTTTCACTTTCCGATCCCCAAAGAAGATCCGTGGATTGTTTACTTCCTCAAGTAGGGGCACAAGAAGAAGAGAAATTCAGGCAACACACCTGTCCTTCCTTCTCATCATGGACTCAGGCAACAGTGGAAGCCTACAGTCGTCAAGCGGCGGCGGAGACGAAGAGTACGATTCACGCTCCGACACGATATTTACCTTCTTCGGTGATGGTGGTGGTCCTCCTCCTCCGTCGAACCACCCATTTTACGATCAGGCCTCCGGGTCGTCTTCGATCGTCTTCGACTCCCTATCCAACTATCTCGACCCCTTCTCCCGCTCCCAACCCTCAAACAATCCCCTCCTCGATTCCAACTCCATCTGGCCCCTCCGATCCCAACAACCCAATCCCAGTACAGACTCCATCGCCGCCGCTCTATTGGCTCCTTCTCACCGAGCCTTTAACGTTGATGTCAACCCACCTCCTCGGCCCCCTCCCCCACCCTTCGCCGCTCCCCCTCCGCCGACACGAAACTCGAAGAAACGCTCAAGGGCATCCCGTCGGGCTCCGACCACCGTGCTCACCACCGACACCACGAACTTCCGCGCGATGGTGCAGGAGTTCACCGGGATCCCCGCGCAGCCCTTCTCCGCGGCGGCGCCGATGTTCCAGAGACCGGGTCGGCTCGACCTCTTCTCGGCCATCCGATCGTCGACCGAATCGCAGTTTCTGCTGAGACCCAGGGCCATGCCTTCCCCTTCTGCTGCAACAACAAATGCTACAACTAGTATTTCTTCAAACCCTATTATGGTTACGACTTCTACCAGTACTAATAACTACCAACCGTCGTCCTCGCAAAGCCAATTCAATGTGCAGAACCAGATGTTCTCTCTCCAATCGCTGCTTCAACCCAATGTTAATTCTAGTCAGCAGAACAATTACTCGCTGTCGAATATGCCCGTCTTTGGGTCGTCGAAATCAATGTCGCAGCCGTCGATGGCTACATCGTCAGATCATCCACAACTCAAGATGGGTGACTGCGCAGCGGGGACATCGACGACGTCGGAGTTCGAGGCGGAGAAGGAGGTGGCGGAGAGCGGTACGGCGAGAGGATCTGGGGAAGGTACGGGGGATTATTGGATTTGCTCCTCGGATTAGAATTTTTTTTTTTTCGTAGTTTTTTTCTGGGAAGGGCGTGCGAACTCGGAAGAGACAGTTTTTCACCTTTTTATCCTCTTCACAACCTACAATGAGATATAATATACAGATTCCCTCCTTCTACTCTTCTTTTTTCTTTTCTTTTTTTTCTCTGCCGCCTCTATTGTTGATTTTGATCTTCTCTATCTCCTTATTATTCTGTTCAATTTTATTTTTATTTTTTTACGGGGTTGGCTTTTGGTGGTGGTTTTTGTGTCTTGGAGTGATTGCTGGAAAGATACGGCGATCATTAGCCGCCAAAATCTTGAATTAAGAGCTGATGATAAACAAATTAAATCTTCCATGGCCTTTCTCAACTATACAATAAAAGGAGCGGGTCCGTTGAAGGGAACCTATTTAGTATATATAGGTCCCAAGTCCCAACTGCTCCACATGAATTTCCTCAAATAAAACAAATTAAATGGATTAGGGTGGACCAATTTTAATATCCTCCGATCCCTACCTACTAAGGAGTAAGAACAGTATGCTATTCTGGTTTAGGATGCATTCCCACTCACGATTCTCTTCAAATACACCCTGATTATACTATAAGATAGGTTTTCAGTCATAGGTTCCACGATGTGTACGTGATTGAGACACAAGCGTGTTCATACAACGTGGTCTTTTATTGACTGTCCTCCTGTTAGTCGTCATCATTTATTCGTTGTTCGTCTTATTCTACTCTTTTTTATTGTATACCATTTCTTTCCCACAGTTGACTAAGTAGATCTTGTGACATTATAGTTCTTGTGACATTATAGTAACGAAGATTGATGTTCTAGATCAGTTTGTATATTCCTTCGTTTATATATACATCTGATATATGTTTGTAAATTCTTTCGTTTGTCTTTCTTTTTGGTTATCCGAGAGATTAGAAGAATGATAATTAGTCATGTACATGGAAGGATCAGATTTTTTTTTGAGGTAGTTATAATTACGTCTAGGTTTTGTTGATCAAGAATAGAAAAGAAAAAAACAAATTCTAGGTTTTGTTGATCAAGAAAAGAAAAGAATATAAAAAATATCTAGGTTTTTTTTTTTTTTTTATCAAGAATAGGAGGTTTTAAAAAGTAGAGGGTGATTTTCGCGTTTGCTTTGGACACATTTCACATCGAAATACATTGGTGTTGTATGCGATGGTTAACACCGTTTTGCACCCCTGTTACTTCAATTTAGGAACCGCCTATGTTCAAGCCCCATTTGGTTTGTATTTTTTTTTTGGAAGAATTATCCAAATGCCCCAGGATCAAACCTTATATTTTTTCCACCTCCCTTGACTGGAGAAATTTTTTTTTTACCCTTGCCTTCTTGTTTCCTTTTTTCTGTGCCCCTGTTTTTTTTAATACCTTATCTACCCTGTCACAAAAAAACAAAAAAAAAACAAAAAATCACAAGCCCCCTTCTTCTTCTTCCTCCCATAGAAAACCCAATTTTTAATCTTCCTTTCTCTTCCCTTCTTCTTCCTCCCACATGAGCACTCACCGATCTTCACCGTTGCCACTTACCGATCTCCCAACGGCAAAGTTCCCACTGCCCGATCTCACCGTCCGATCACACAGCTTGATCTTCCACCGCCCAATCTTACTGTCTAATCACCGAACGAGCCCTCGCCGATCCAACTCTCTGATGTCTTCACTGCCTACCCTTTGTAAATACAAAGATGATGCACATGTGGAAAATGTTGGAAAAGGTACTAAGTTCTAGAGTTTCAATGTGGGGTTGTGTTCAAGATGGAAGTTAGATCCACAACAAACCATGATGAAATACTCTATTCCCGGGTGCGATAAAAGAGTTCGCGACAATCATTGATGACTGCGATATCAGGCAAATGGTTCAGCTTCAGCTGCATTTTCACTTCAATGCAAAACTCATACATATTTATATTCAAAAGTCTATCACTCACGGGTATGTATCTAATCTTGTAAATTTTATCGTACAATATATAATTAAGTACATGAAAATTGTAATTTATACATCTTTTTCCAATTCATGTATATTTTTCACATTAGATTTTGTATGCATGATTAGGTATTGTAACTTCTATGTTCATGCTTTGCGTATTAGAGATTCAAGAATCAGTGAAACCCTAATAAAATTCAAACTACAAGTGTACTTTATGATAGTATAAGAGCCACACATGCCTGCTTTTTTGCTTGGGGCAATCCATTTCAAATTTCATGTTCCAATCTGCAATATGAAGACGTTTGATGCTCTTGGCAAAGTACTTCTTGATGCATTGTACCCAATCAAATACACATTTCTTGTAATGAACTAGGGATAACGAGTTGTAAGAGTGAAAGGATTCGTCCATAAGGTCCAACACCAACAAGTGCAAATGATGATCATTATTGAGGGACCATAAAATATATATCCACCTCAGTAATAATATCATCCTTACACTCACTCATGTACTGGGACATCATAACCATTTGATTTGCCTCCAGAGCTTGTATAGAGAGGCTCCAAAATTTTAAGATAAAGCATACAATCAATTATAAATATGCAAACTATTCGTACAAAATTGAACAATTGTCACATACAGTATTTATATTTATAATTATATGTATTATATTGTATCTATAACAAATGAATCTATATCTGTAACTAATGAGAATATATATGTAAATAAATGTATTGTTTATGTAACTACATATATTTTTTCTGTATTTATATATTTTATCTCTGTAAGTACAAATATTGTTAATGTAACTATATATTGTTGATATAAGTAAATGTAATGATTCTGTAAGTACATATATTGTTTCCATAAAACAAACATCTAATTACACTAAAACAAATTATCTGTGCAAAATGATTCTCAAACAAGTAGGCTATGTGGACTTCGGGGTTCTCATTAATCCTCGCCTTTAATAAGTCAAAGAACGCATCAATGACGTACCCCCCAGTCATTCCCCCATCAAAAAAACATGTCGTGGATGTGACACCTAATGACATCTGTGTTTTTGTGCGTTCTCAACACTATTTAATATGTGATGGGAGAATTTAAGAAACTTTCAATATGCAATTTGTCATCTTTCAACAACAAATCATGCCCAACATAATCTCTTCTGACTTCAATGAACCCAGCCTCTCCAAGTTCAACGAAATCACTATCCTTCAAAGAATCATTATCAATATTGCACACAACATGGGGGTTTGATTCACTATGCAGTTGACAAAACACAAATACAATAAATATTGATTACAGATTGACAAATAAAAACATATACAAGTATGTAATATACATGAATATGAACTACATTTACAAAAATATTATACCAAAATACAGAAGGTATATATATGATTACAGAAATTAACATGTAATGTACAATCGTCCCATGTGGCCTTTAGATCATCAACGTATTTGACCAAGTTGGAGGGACATGCATACCCTTTGTTGGATATATAGTAGAAAAGTGGAACACATGTGGAGTATCAAGATCCGCACAAAGTCTTTGATGTCCTCTCTCTCCTTCGACGAAAAGAGCTCTTTCAGCTTCGATTGAGTTATAGAATTCTCTAGCACACAATGAACAAAGCATATATATATCATTGATGACATTACAAAATTTATATTGAACAACTATAAATTGTAAACCACTACAATTTATATAAGTGAACAACTACAAAAAATAAACTAAGGTGTATAAACACTAAACAAGAAACTATGTTAGTTGCGCTGTTTCAAAAATTTTATAAATCATTCTCAAGTGACTTACACTTAGAACATGAATAATTACATAAACTTGTTAAACACAGAAACACAGAATGGAAGATAAGAGTTATAGACACAAGAGGAAAAATATGGAGTGATTGACAAATTATTTAAAGATGATTCAAGTGATATTGGAAAATTATCTAAATAACCATATCCACCTCCTCTGTTTATATATACAGGAAATTAGTACACAAAAATCTAATGATGCTCTTACACTGAGTGAATAACTATTTATAGATTTGTAAAAAAACATTACAGAAATATAATAACTACGAATAGAATAGTACAAACCGACCAATTACAGAATACTACTATAAATGAACAGCTACATAAAGGAAAATACACTTATGCACAATTTATATTCACTTGAAAAGTTTAATAGTTGTCCTCTCTTAAAGAATTTCTAAATTATACAATCGAAATATGAGTACTTACACTGAACAGGAAAGTAAGGAGTGATTGAAAAATTATTTACACTAAAAAATTATTTAAATTATCATATTCAAAGATATATCCATGACATTAGTACACAAAAATCTAATCATCATATACAATGAATAATCAGTTACAGATTTATAATAACACATTATAGAAATTGAAAAGACACTTACAGAATATGACAAACCACTTACATAATAATACTATAAATCAACAACTATAGAAAGAAAATGCAACGAATAAGCTGGCCGGACAGATGCAACAAAGAAGGTGCCTAGAGATGTGAAACGAAGGGGTGCAGTTGCCGGAGAGGGAAAGATGGAGGTCGCTGATTGTGGGTGTTTGGTTTCGATGAAAGGGGATAAGAGGGTTTGCAGAATGAGAGGGTGAGACGCCTCCGCTTATGAAGGAGCGATTTCATAACTGCAGTGGCCACCGGAAAATAAGGGGACGCCAAAGGGAGGGTTGTCGAATCGATTCGGTGCTTTGGGAGGGGGGGGGGGGGGAAGGTGAGAGGTTTTGAGGAGGAGTTTGGTTGATTTTGGGGAGAAATAGGAGAGAATGGTAGAAGTGGAAGGAAAATGTGAGATGTGAGTTGGCTGTGAGGTGGCAATAGTAGGGGTACAAAAAAAAGGAGACCAAAATGCAGTGGCAAAAAAAAAAAAAAAATTCCCAAGTCAAGGGCGAAATGAAAAAAATGAAGGGTTTGGTCTAAGGGCATTTAGGCAATTCCCCCCTTTTTTTATGGAATTACTTTATCGGAAATCATTTTACCAGGAATCCAAATTCCATTATACTACTAGTTAACTTCTCCAAAGAATCACTTTTGAGTTTTTGGTTCACATATGAAAAATGTTGAGAAATTTGGTTTAAATATCTAAAATACTCTTACCATTATACATATAATACCCATATCAAAATTATAAAAGAGAGTAATTTTTTATAAATATTTAACGAATGCAAATAAATAAACAACCAATTAGATAATTAAACACATCACATATTATACCAATTATAAGAAAGGAAAATGACCAAAAAAATCTCCTTAAAAGTTAAAAATACCAAAATCAGCCATTTTTTAAAATTATACTAAAAAAGTCTTATTTCATATGTTTGGAAACTCAAAAGACTAACCTACCCTTATGTAATTTTAAAACTCTCTTTAATCATATTTAAAATTTTTCATAACCATCATCTAATTGAAAAATGATATTAATATAAGAAATAATTTTTATTTGCGAGTGATTTTACATGTTATTAAATTTTTTAACTATGCTATAAAAAATGTTAAAATTGTCATTCATAATAAATTGACAATATTTTTTTTTTTGGATTTTTCTTAACTTTTTAAGGTTTTTTTTTTCAATTTTTCGTTATTTATATTTTAACAAAATTAAGAGGTGTGAATTATTTTAACAAAGTCACACTACAAGAAATCCAGGCATTAGCTGCGAAATATTTCGTAGCAAAAACCATCAATTTCGTAGCCAAAAGTCTTTCGCAACGAAAAATATCCGTTGCAATTATCAATTTCGTAGCCAAATGTCACTTTTAGCTATGAAATTGGTTTCGCAACAAAATGTTAACTTTCGTAGCAAAATGCCACCTTTTGCTAAGAAAATAATATTCGCAGCAAAAGATGATATTTTGCTATGAAGTTATTTCGCAGCTAAAAGTGTATAAATTTAATAAAAAAAAAGAAGATAATAGACCTTTTCCCTGTGATATGTTTCCTCTATGCATAGACTATTGTTACTTAAAATATTAATTCTTGGAATTTAACTCACTCAGATGCAGTCATGAAAACTACAAGCTACCACTAGCAGGAGAAATATCCTCGCTGTATTAACCTTTTTGTGGGACAGTGCCAAATTATTATACATGATAGATATTGAAGAGAACTAAACTTACAATATTCACTGTGAAGATAAAATATCTTAAGTAACAATAGTCCAGGCATAGAGGAAACATAAAAACATACTTGAGGGATTAAAGAGAGTGAACAGGAAAAGATGAGGCGAGTGAACCTTCCATGGTCTGAAGGTCATGAAATTAACCCTACTAAAGAAAGAGCAAATTCTAGCAAATTCTAAGCATGATTAGAAAAAGGTTCTTGCAAAAATTTAAGTTCAGATATAAAAACTAGAAAACAATTATAAAGCCACGAAAGACATGGTCAGAATGCCTGACCTTTTCAGATGGAAGTCAACTTTGAAGCAAAATCCTCTTCATTATGTTTCTTATTTGTGTTTCTTATTGTGTCAGAATCATCTGTATTGGAGATGCCACCAAGATCTTGAATCTGAATTAGGTAAAAGAAAACACAACAAAAAAAAAATGATAGATGCAAATGATTACTGAAGCCATGCATATATGACAGTTGTTCTTCACAATAAAAGTTGGCATTGAATTGACAAATGGGACTACATACCAAAGCCTGGGTTAATAACTGGGTTCACATTTAATATTCCCTGGTCATAAGACTTGAGGGTGTGGTGTAGTTGTTGAGCCCATGCTAATGGGGCAAAGCTATGACCAACTTAATGAGATGATGAGCTCTCTCTCGCCCTCTCTTTTTGTACGAACTGAGTAAGTAGATGTGGTTCTACTTGACTCAGATTTGTTTGGGAATATTGGCATTGCACCTATTAGTATGCGAGATCGCGCTTGACCCTTCTTGTTTTTAGTTGGTGATATCCAATGCATGTTAGAGTATATTTTGTATGTTTATATGATTAGTGCCCTCATATGCATGTGTAGTTAGGCCTTGCCTTGTATGTATTGTCACGCCCCAGGGCGGCCGTCCCCGATGCGTGGCAAATATATATAATATCAGCAGTCCATACAAGAGATCAATAAAAGACTCTAAACAACATCAAAAAAGACAACACAATCAATAATATTGCTGACATAATATATATACATATAGCGGAAGCTTAAACGACTGAGTCTATAATTCAAAGACATATTAGAGACCAGAATACATAATCAACTGTCATGTGAGAGCCAATATAAACAAACACATCTAAATACAAGTGTTGTGCCCAAGCATGGATAACAATACATACAAGCAAAGAAGGGGATGCTGATGGCCTCTCACTCGCAGAACCCAAAACGTGAACGCTGCTCCACTACTGATGTGATGCCTCGGGGAGCTCCTCCTTCAGATCCGACTCAGTAACAACTGGAGGAAAAGAATATGCGAGGGGTGAGCCACACGCTCAGTGAATGGCACAATCTATGCAACACAACTCATATTAACCTTATAATAATTAAAGTCCCTAAACGGGAGTAACTGTACAAGCTAGTGGGTCGTAACATCGCCGACCCACCCCACCCTCACCCTTTAAGGGGTGACATGGGCCTTTTGGGACAGACTAGACTGCTCTCCACCCTTGGTCCACCAATAGTGTCACGCCCCGGGCGTCCCCGGTACGCGGCAAGTGTATATATAATATCAGAATCTACACAGGAGGTCAATAATATCATACACAAGCAGCCAGAATGACACACAGACAACAAAAGCAGGGCTGACATGATATATACACCAAATGCGGATAACTAAAGACTGAATCTGTAATCAAAACACACTACAGACTCCATACATAATCACATGTCCTGTGAGAGCCAATATACATACAAAGACGTCCAAATACAACACCAACGTGTGCCCATGCACAGAAAATAGTACATACAAGCTCAAGGGATGCTGATAGTCTCAGAAACTCGCGGGACGTGGCGCTACTCCGCTACTGATGAAGTCCCTCGGGGAGCTCCTCCTCCAGATCCGACTCAGATGACACTGTAGAAAAATATTGTGCGAGGGGTGAGCCACACGCTCAGTGAACGGCGCAACCCATGCAACACAGACAATATTGACCACAACCAGATAATCTTTAACATCCACAACCACATTACCATAGCCACAATTAACAACAATTCCTCAAACTAGTGGGTCGCTACCGCCCACCCACTACACCCTCACCCTCACCCTCACCCTCAATGGGTGACATAGGATATTGGGACTAACTACACCAATCCAGCAGGTCGCTATCGCCAACCTACTACACCCTCACCCTCACCCCTCATCAGGAGTGACATAGGATATTGGGACTGACAATCATCCATTGACAAATCCAGCGGGTCGCTCATCGCCAACCCACTACACCCTCACCCTCACCCTACCACGGGTGACATAGGATTTTGGGACTGACTAGGATGTTGGTCACCCTTGGTCCACCGATAGTCTCTCCTCCACTCCGTAGGCCGCTTGGTTTTTACCCACAACTTCGGCCCAGTCCGAAACCAAATCAGGAGGCGCCTACTGATGGGAACCCTTGGAAGGGACGACCTTTCTAACGCTGGGGCAGTCTCTACCGGATCCAACGAAGGGGACAGAACAGCCTATCCATCGCATATGATCCACTCGGATCCGCAGACAACACATCATAACAACTCTAACGTTCTGAATTCCTCAGAACCCACCAGGGCGCATAACTACGATGCGGGGAACATGCATAAGGTTATAACAGGGTGGAATATCGTTGGGGAAAGAAACTTGGGAGGGCAGCGTGAGTTCCCGTTATAGGACACCCCGACAACCAAACAAGGAACACGGTGTACCCTAACCCGGGTCTCACCGCTGTCCTCGCAAGGCCCCTCCCCTATAATATTCAATATAACATGCAATTTAACAAAATACTAGCATTTAATTTAATAAATAAACTAGTAGGGCACATGCATCGGTCGGGCTTCCTAACATGGAACCAGGGGACATGCTGCATGGCTCATACACATTTCCTAAGGGTGCAAGTCCCTAACATGCAAAGTCTAGGGTAACATGCATTCTACAATTAAATCATGCTCGCATGATATACATATTACACATGCCAATATCTATCCATGGTGCCCCAGGAGAGGTCGGTATACGCCCAAGTGCGTATAACACCTCTCTACTGGGTTGGATTGTCCCACTCACCAGAGATCGGGGTCGTCGCGCGACCGTCCGTCTAGATCTGCAAGACAGGCATTATATGGTGAGAACAACACATAAATACTATAAAAATACCCAAACATACAAAACCCACAACTAGACACCTAACACTCGGGCAAACGTGCATACGACCCGCACGCACGCTAGGTCGAGCACCCCGGCAACCACCCGCGGCAACCACCCGCACTGCCGCCCGACCCCTCGAGTGCGCCGCCGCGCCTCAGCCCGCGCGCCCAGGCGCCGCCGGGCCCCTGCCCGCCGCCTTGGACCCGCAGCCGAGCCACCCGGTGCGCCGCCGCCCACTGCGCCCCGCCGCAGCAGCCCGCGCGCACCCCCGCGCTCCCCGCGCACACCACGCGAGCACGCCGCACGCCCCTCGCGCACCGCCAGCTCCCCCCCGCGCGCACCGCCAGCCTCTATCCGCGCGCACTCCGCGCGCACCACAAGCCTCAACCCGCGCGCACCACGCGCGCACCACCAGCCGCCTCGCCGCGCCCCGCGCGCACCCCGCGCGCACCCTGCACGACGCCCCGCAGCGGTGCCCAGCGCCCAGCGCCCAGCACCCTCGGCCAGCACCCGGTACCCGCGACCCAGCTCCCAGCACTCAGCGCCCAGCACCCGGGACCCTCACCCAGCGTCCACGCGCACGCCCGCGCAACACGCGCCCAGCGCGCCTGGCAGCACGCGACCCGCGCGCCTGCCAGCCTGCCCACGCTGCTGCCCGCGTTGCCTGCCTGCGCGCGTCGCCGAGTGGCCCGAGCACCGCTCGCCTGCACGCCCGGGGCACTGCCCGCCTGATGCCCCAGCACCCCTGCCCTGCTCGCCTGCGCGCCCAGCCAGCTCGCCCGGCCCGCCAGCGCGCACAGCCCAGGAACCTGCTCCGCACGCC
The DNA here is from genome assembly GCA_030737835.1 of Acorus gramineus. NCBI lineage: Eukaryota > Viridiplantae > Streptophyta > Magnoliopsida > Acorales > Acoraceae > Acorus > Acorus gramineus. Next base: position 2,541,372 of record JAUJYN010000022.1, read on the forward strand.
TCTCCCTGCACCCCCCGAGCGCACGCCCGCTCGCGCACCCGCGCGCACTCGCTCGCGCGCCCAGCAAATTGGTGCATCTGCTCCCAGCCTACCCAGCTAGCCAGCGCTCAGCACCCCCGCTCGCCCAGCACGCCCAACGCCTGCAGCACCACCCGAGCGCACGCCGCGCGCACGCCTACGCGCACGCACCCGCGCGCCCGACCATCTGGTGCCCCACGCTGCTGCGTCTGCTGCCAGCGCTCCTGGGACAGCCACCCCACTTACCCGAGCAGCCTAGCTCCCCTACCCTAGCACCCACTCACCACCACCGGCCACCCAGGGCCTCCGACCACCACCCCAGCCCTCCGACGGCCACCCACAGCCGCCGACCACCACCCAACCTCATTTCCCACCTCCTAACATCCATCTAAACAAGAAAAGAGGGGAAAATAGGGCTTACCAAGGGAGGAAGGGAAGTCCGGACGCTCTCCGCGCGCCGAAACCTTTCCCCAAGGGCTTCCACCGCCCGGATCTCACTCGACCTTCGAAACAGCCCCGATCAGAGGAGAAGAGAGGGTGGATGGGGAGGCTAGGATCGCCGGAATCGGGATTTAAAGACACCGGGGTGTAGCCCGATCTACACTTCTTGTGCTTTAGGTTTAAAGCTTTGAGGGCTCTAAGGGCTTCAAATGGGAGAAAAAGAGAGAGGGAGGAGAGAGAGAGATTTGGTAGGGATGATGAATAGTGACATAAGATATTTTCTCACCCACTATTTATACCAAGTCACTTAAAAACCCAGATACGCCCCGGAACTGTGAAATTTCGGTAACGTTACCGGAATTCGATGAAATCTTCGTGAGAGGCCTCAAGTGGCACCAGGACACCAAATATGCAGTCAGATTTCCAATCGGAGTCCTCTAACTCAGGACGATAGCTAACAGTCCAAAAATTAGCGGTTCCGATCGAAAACCCTAAAAATTTTAAAAACTGCCAGAACGCTCCAACGGTTACCAGCAGGCTAAAAGTGACACAAGTATAACACGCGTAGGCTGTACCTGGTATACTCCCACGATCAGTACCCTCCGAACGCATCGGTGGTACCTACAGATTGGAGCCTTCTATCAGGATAGCTTTCCCAACGCCGGGGAGTCCCTACTCGGATCCAACGAAGGGGAGCAAACAGCCTACTCACACGGATACGATCCTCTTGGATCCGTCGACAACGATTTCTAACACTACTAATGTCATGAATTCTCAAGAATTCCTCCAGGGCGCATAACTAAGATGCGGGGAAACATGTATTATAACAACAAGGTTATAATATTTTTTAAGGCATGCTTATACCAATATAATCTCATTTGATTTAATTAAATTAAACTAAATGGGAAACATGCATAGATCAAGGCTTTTCAAGCATGGGACATGGTGTCTAGGCATGTATGGCCTCTATACATGATACATGGATGTATATCCCTAGCATACAATGACTAATATGGCATGGTTACATCATAGTAAAACATGCATTAACATCATTTTTCATTGACACAAGTTAATATACAATTATGGTGCCCCAGGGGAGGGCAATGCACGCCTACGTGCATCGAACGTCTCCCTACTGGGTTGGATTGTCCCACTCACTGCAAGCCTAGTCGTTGCGTGACCGTTCGCCAAGATCTGCAAGACATGGGCATTCAATATGGCGAGTAAACTACACAAATACACATGAAATTTACTAGAAATACCAAATACTCAGACAAGCATGCATACGGACTCGCACGCATGCGAGCACGCACGTACGCGCGCGAGTCCGAGTGCCCCGACACCCACCCGAACCCTCGGGCAGCCACACGCATGGCCCCCCGCACGCGCACGCACGCGCCCCAGCACCCTTGGCGCACTGCCGCGCGCCCTCGCGCGCACTGCGTGCCTGTGCAGAACCCCGCGCGCACGCCCGCGCACTGCCCGCGCGCACCCCCGCTCACTCCGCGCACACCCACGCGCTCGCGCGCACTCGCCTGCACGCGTCTGCGCGCCCGCCAGCGCCCTCCTTCCCTAACCCCTTTTTAACCCTCCCCAACCCCTCACACACATTCTAACACATCTACCCAACATGCATGACCTCCCCAACCATCCCTAAGCCATAAAAACCAAGAAAAGAAGGGGAAAAGGACTTACCAAAAGAGGGAAAGGGAAAGGGGGAGATGCGGGGCTCTCGACGCGCCCACGGCCACCTCAACCACCACCACCACCACCACCTCTTCAGCCTCTCCTCAGCCCTTCTTGGCTGAAAATCAGGGGGGGGGGAGAACAAGATATGAGAGGGTGTTTGAGAGAGAGGAGATCAACAACTACAACACCTACACAAAGTTTTCTCTTCTTCCTTCACCTTCTCCTTCTCTTCTCTTTGAGGAAAAATCACAAACACATGGGGGGCATTGAAAGAGAGAAAGAGAGAACCTAGAGAGGTAGACATGGGAGTGAGAGGGAGAGAGAGAGAGAGAGAAGATATTTTGTTTGGGCAAATAAATATCTAAAAGAGGGGTACAAAATGATCAATTCATCCTTGACTAGAAATTCTGGACATGCTTCACTGGAACAGCCATAACTTCCTCAATATAGCTCCGAATTGCACAATTCAAAATCCGTTGGAAAGCCAAGAAGATTATCTACAATTTCATGTTTATGCCAAGATCAAATAATCCCTTCAGCTATTCCGAATGTGAGCTAAACATTGAACAGGGCTGCTGCCAGAATTTTTTCATCCCCGGGGTATACTTGGAAAAATACCCATAACTTTTACTACATGAATCCAGTTGATCTAATTCTACTTTTGTATGAAAGCTAACTCGAAACTGAGCATCTCATAATAAACCTCTTCATCTTGGATTTTAACAAAATCAAATCCAAATACCAAATTGGAAATACATAACTTCGAGGAGAAAAATTATGTAGCCAAATTTTCAATCAGAGCGCTCCAAATGACACAGGCATAACATGTATGTTGCATGATGTGTTGGTTTATGCCATATACTCACTCATGTTAGAGAGAATCCCCTATCATTACTCATATGTTATTGTGCATGTGCATCAAGTTCCTTCAATGATATAATTCTCCTGTGATATATAAGCGCAAGTTATAACCGATTAGGCCTATCTAAAATAGGCACGGGTGTTATGCCTGTGTCATTCGGAGCCTTATATTTTTTGATCGGAATAGCTAAAATTTTGATTTTTAGCTACCTACGGGAGTTGGAGTACTCTGATTGAAAATCTAACTGCATATTATGGGTCTTGGTACCGTTTTGTACTACCCATAAAAATTTTATCGAATTCCGATAACGTTTTGAAAAATATGCAGTTCCGAACCGTATCCGGGTTTTGAGAGTTTCTGGTTTGGTTAGTCGAATAGTGTTAGATATTTTGGTGAATATGGTGACCTTTGGTAACTTCGCCCCCCCCCTTGCTTAGGGTTAAGCAACCTTCGATTATTTTTGAGTGTTAGAGGGTGAGAAAAGGCTTAAGTTCACCCCCCTTTACTTTCCTTCTCATCACCCCCCCCCCCCAAGTGAGAAAAATCCCTCACTCTTTCACTCTCTCTCACTCTCGTCTCCTTCTCCCTCTCTGTTTTTTTTTTTTTTTTGTGTGTGTGTGTGTGTTGTTAAAGGCGGAAAAGAAGAAGAAGAAGCACTAGAGAGAGTGAAAAAGGGTGAGTGTGTGTGTTGTTAAAGGAGGAAAATAAGAAGAAGAAGCACTAGAGAGCGTGAAAAAGGGTGAGTGTGTGTGTTGTTGTTGTTGTAGTTGTTGTTTCTCTTCTCTCTATCTCCCTCTCATGCCCCCTTTACAGCCCTGTTTTCAGCCATGAAGGGCTTGTGGAGATGTTGATGAGGTGGTGGTAGTGGTGGTGGTGGTTGAGGTGGTCGTGGGTGTGTTGAGAACCCACCCCGCATCTCCCCATTCCCCCCCCCCCCTTCTTTTGGTAAGGCAGATCTCTGTCTTGTAAAGATATCTGTGGAACTAGTAATTAGAGGCATATTTTTGGGTTTGTGCCCTCATGTTATATGATCATCTATGTGTCTAGTTGTTATATATGAAATTTAGGGTCATTATGATATTTGTGTTGTAAGTTAGAACCTATTTTGCATGGCCTGTCCAGATTCGCGTGGGAATTGACCTGCTTCTGAAAATAATTTATTTCGGGCTAGTAGAAAAAAAAAGAGGTTATAACGTCTTCATGGATTATGATCCTAGCACGTTAGAGAATGTGTATGATATATTCCATAATTTTTGGATGTGTATTTGGTGCTGTGGAGATCAATTAGTAGGGCTGGTTGCAGCAGGTTTAGCAGTTTTGCTGGATTGTGTGTTAGAGAATTGTTATGCATGTTGTGGAAAGTATCAGGAGTTAGGGTCTTCATGAAGTAGGCTTATATGTGTGTCAGGAGGTTCCATATTTTAATTGTGGATCATTGGTTGTGTTTTGCAGATCTCGTAGACCGGACACGCGGTGATCCGGGTATCGGTGAGTGGTTCGATCTAACCCTTCGGGAAGCGTTGGATGCATGTAGACGTGCGTCGTGCATCCGTTGGGCACCCTGACTAACTACTTATTTAGATAAGTAGTATGGTCATGTCTAACCCATAATATGCTAGATATTTGCATGCTAGGTTAGTATAGCTCGTATATTGTGTAGAACCCCCTATTCCACCATATACTTGCCTATGTATCATATTCATGTGTCAATTATTATGTTTGCATACGCCCTTCATGTATGGGCATGTGTGATGTGTGTTTATATGAATGTATAGAATATGCATGCCTTAGGTAGTTCCTATTTATAGTACTACCTCCCTATGTTAGTAATATCTAGCATGATTAAACCTGGGTTAATAACCGGGTGCATACTTGATATTCCCTGGTCATAAGACTGGAGGACGTGATATGGTTCTTGCACCCATCTTGTTGGGGGGAAAAGCTATGACCAGCTTCTAAAGAGAATGAGACTTTCCCTCTCTCTCGCCCTCCCTCTTTGTGTAAACTGAGTAAGTAGATGTGGCTCCTACTTGACTCAGGTCCGCTTGGGATTATAGGCATGCACTGGTTGGTGCGCAAGATCGCGCTTAACCCTTCCCTCTTAAGTTGGTGATACCCAATGCATATTAGGGTAATGCTTGTATGCGTGTATGCATATTATTTAGGCCATGCCTAGTATTTATATTGTATATATATATATACTGTTTATGTTTTATCCATGTCAGGTAATATCCCTATAATTAATTGTTATGTTATCGTGCATGTAAGTTCATGTAAATAACTATGATATAATTCTCCTCTAATGTATATGCGCATGTTAAAACCGATTAAGCCTATCTGAAATAGGCGTGGGTATGACCCGCCTGTCGGGTTGTACCTTATTAGTTAGAGTGCTAGCGATGTAATCGCCCCCATGCATCCGAGCGATGCACTCGATTGGAATTCAGGAGAATTCATTATCTTATCAATTTTGTTAAGCCGGTAGTTATGGCATTAAGCTAGGCCTACCCATGTTAGGCGAGTGTATGAACCGCCTGTGGGGTTGTGCCTTAGGGCTTATGTCTGCGCGAGAGCAGTGGTAACTCCTCGCGTCCGAGCGATGCATCTGTGTGGGAGCTCAAGAGTATTCGATATCATCGGTATGTGATTATCGAGAGTAGTTGACTTTTCCATTGGGTTCACTTTGTGAACATGGAGTATTTTCCTCCCAATATCGTCCGTGTATAAGCGGCCCAGTTTGTAGCTGTCCTGACAGAGGGCCCTCACCTGTAGGTACTATCGATGCATGCAGCAAGATCTACTGATCATGGGAGTATACCAGGTAGAGGCTACCCGGGAGAGGGCTAACGAATGATATTGCAAGCATGGAATCGTTCTCCTCTTCGTCGGATCTGTGTCGATGCTGCCTGGCGTTGTAGCTGTCCTGACAGAGGGCCCCCACATGTAGGTACTATTGATGCATACAGCAAGATGTATCGAACATGGGAGTATTCCAGGTAGAGGCTACCCGAGAGAGGGTTATCGGATGACGAAGGGTGTAAAGCAATCGGATTAATCCCAAAAGTCCCTAGGGTCACCCCTTCGGGGCCTAGGGTGAGGAAGAGTTGAAGTCACGTCGTCACGTGACTCTTATACCCATCGAGTATACTCTGGGTATGTTCCTCCTAACGCTTGAGGTATCGAAGTATATCTCTACCTCGTAGCGGATGGACTCGTTGTAATTGTTATCCAGTAATACCAAGTGTTATGGTTAACAGTTATTTCCTCCCTGAGTGTCCCAAAAGCCTCCCTCCGGGGAGTGAGGGTGAGGTTCGGCCGCGCCGTCGCATGACTTTGTTATCCATTGGGTTTCTACCAATGTTTTGTTTTTCTTGAAAGGAAATTACCTTAGTATTGAATTGTTGTAATAGTGTTTGGTTTCCAGCCACTCACTGAGCTTGTAGCTCACCCCTCGCATACTGTTTCTTTTTAAGAGGCAGTGTTGGCGGGGTTCGAGTGCGTGGAGTGTCCCGACTAGCGGTTGGCGAGCGCAAGGATGTCAGCAGCCCTAGTGTCATTTATGTATTTGAAATCGTGCGTGTTGCACTGGTTGTACTTTATTTGGACTAGACTTGGCTCTCACAGGACAGTGATTGTGTATTCGAGTCTGTAATAATATTTTTGGTTTACAGACTTATTGATATTTTTATGCTTCTGCATTTTAGTTGAACTATCAGTTATCATTGTTTTGCCAGCTTTGTGTGTTATTTATTAGAGTCATTGTTGACCTCTTGTACTTGATAGGTGATACTTTATATATTGCCACGTCTCGGGGACGGCCGCCCTGGGGTGTGACAATGGGTATGACCCGCTATCGGGTTGTACCCTATTAGTTAGAGCGCTAGAGATGTAATAGCCCCCTTGCATCCGAGTGATGCATTTGATTGGAATTTAAGAGAATTCATTGTCATATCGGTTTTGTTAAGCCGGTGATTATGGCATTAAGCAAGGCCTACCCGTTCTAGGCGTGTGTATGAACCGCCTGTTGGGTTATGCCATTGGCTTATTTATGCACGAGTATATAGTTAACTCCTTGCGTCCGCGTGACGCAACTACTTGGGAGTTCAAGGGCATTCAATATCATCGGTATATGACTATCGAGAGTAGTCGACCTACGTGGTTTGCATTGTGTGCATGAAATCGTTCTCCCCTTCTTTGGATCCGCGTTGAAGCTGCTCAGCGTTGAAGCTATCCTAACAAAGGGCTTGTTATATATGTGTCACTTTTAGCCTGCTGGTAACCGTTGGAGCGTTCTGGCAGTTTTTCGTTTTTTTCGGTTTTCGATCGGTACCGCTAATTTTTGGACTGTTAGCTATCGTCCTGAGTTAGAGGACTCCGATTGAAAATCCAACTGCATATTTGGTGTCCTGGTGCCATTTTAGGCCTCTCACGAAAATTTTGTTGAATTCCGGTAACGTTTCTGAAATTCCGCAGTTCCGGGGCGTATCTGAGTTTTTAAGTCGCTTGCTTTATAAGTGAAAGCTAAAAATAGAATTGTACTATTCATCTTCTTCCTCCTTGAGCTCCCTCTCTCCCCTTCTCCATTTTTCTTGATTTTGAGCCCCTTAAACCCCTCAAAGCTTAAAACCCAAAACCTAGGAAGTGTAGATCGGGTACACACCCCGGTGCTTTCAAATCCGGATTCCGGCGAGTTTTGCCCCTCCGTCCCCCCTCTCTTCTCCTCTGTTTTGAGCCATTTCGGTGGTGGAGGTAGATCCGGGCGTTAGAAGCCTTTTGAGAGAGGTTTCGGTAAGCGGAGAGCAACCGGATTTCCTTTCCTCCCCTTGGTAAACCTCTTTTTCCTCTCTTTCTTGCTTAGACGTATGCTAGGAGGGTGGAAATGGGGTTGGGTGGCGGTCGGCGACGGTGGGTGGCCGTCGGAGGGCTGTGGGAGGTGGTCGGAGGCTGTGGTGGTGGTCGGAGGTGGGTGGAAGAGGAGCTCGGGCTGGCAGGCTTGCAGCTCGGGCTGGCAGGCTGCTGTCTCGGGCAGGGCAGCAGCGCAGGGTGGTGCAGGCGCAGTGGCTGGCGCGGGCGCGCGCGCGTGCGCGCGGGCGTGCACGCGTTCGTGCGCTCGGGCGGTGTTGGGGGCCAGCAGGGCTGGGCGTGCGGGCGCTCGATTGGCGCTGGGGGCCAGCAGGGCTGGGCGTGCGCGCTGGGCAGGCTGGCAGGGTTAGCTCGGGTAGGCTGAGAGCAAGTGCACCAGTTTGCCGGGCGCGCGAGTGCGTGCTCGCGGGTGCGCGCGCGGGCGTGCGCTCGGGGGGTGCAGGGAGATGCGTGCAGGTAGGCTAGCTGGGCTGTGCGCGCTGGCAGGCCGGGCGAGCAGGCAGGGCGCGCAGGCGAGCAGGGCAGGGGCGCTCGGGTATCAGGCGGGCAGTGCCCCGGGCGTGTAGGCGAGCGGTGCTCGGGCAACTCGGTGACGCGCGCAGGCAGGCAACGCGGGCAGCAGCGTGGGCAGGCTGGCAGGCGTGCTGGGCGGTGCTGCCAGGCGCGTTGGGCGCGTGTTGCACGGGCGTGCGCGTGGGCGCTGGGTGAGGGTCCCGGGTGCTGGGTGCAGAGCGCTGGGCGCTGGGTCGCGGGTACCGGGTGCTGGCCGAGGGTGCTGGGCGCTGGGCGCTGGGCACCGCTGTGGGGCGTGCGCGCGGGGCGCTGGGCAGAGGCAGGCGTGCGCGCGGTGTGGGAGCTGGTGGTGCGCGCGGAGTGCGCGGGTGGAGTTGGTGGTGCGCGCGGAGTTCGCGCGGGGTGCGCGCGGGGCGTGCGACGTGCTCGCGTGGTGTGCGCGGGGAGCGCGGGGGTGCGCGCGGGCTGCTGCGGCGGGGCGCAGTGGGCGCGGTGCACCGGGTGGCTCGGCTGCTGGTCCAGGGCGGCGGGCAGGGGCCCGGCGGCGCCTGGGTGAGCGGGCTGAGGCGCGGCGGCGCACCCGAGGGGTCGGGTGGCCGTGCGGGTGGTTGCCGGTGGTGCGGGAGTGAGCCGGAGTGCTCGGGCTAGCGTGCGTACGTGCCGTATGTACGTTTGCCCGAGTATGGGGTATTTTTAGAGTATGTTTAATGTATTTTTGGGTTTTTGGGGTAATTGTGGATTATAAAGATTATCTGGTTGTGGTCAATATTATCTGTGATGCATGGGTTGTGCCGTTCACTGAGCGTGTGGCTCACCCCTCGCATAATATTTTCTTCAGTGTCATCTGAGTCGGATCTAGAGGAGGAGCTCCCCGAGGGACTTCATCAGTAGCGGAGTAGCGCCACGTCCCGCGAGTATCAGAGGCTATCAGCATCCCTTGTGCTTGTATGTATTATTTTCCGTGCTTGGGCACGCGTTTGTGTTGTATTTGGATGTCTTTGTATGTATATTGGCTCTCACAAGACATGTGATTATGTATGGAGTCTGTAGTATGTTTTGATTACAGATTCAGTCTTTAGCTTCCGCATTTGGTGTATATATCATGTCAGCCCTGCTTTTGTTGTCTGTGTGTCATTCTGGTTGCTTGTGTATGATATATTATTGACCTCCTGTGTAGATTCTGATATTTTATATACACTTGCCGCGTACCGGGGACGCCCGGGGCGTGACAGGGCTCCCACTGGTAGGTACTACCGATGCGTTCGGCAAATGTACTGATCATGGGAGTATACCAGGTAGAGGCTACTCGGGAGAGTGCTACCGGATGACGAAGGGTGTAGAGCCGTTGGATTTTCCCCCAACAGTCCCATGTCACCCTTAGGGTGAGCGTGAGGGTGAGGGTGAGTTGAAGTTATGTGATCACGTGACCCTTTTACCTGTCGAGCGTACTTCAGGTAAGTTTTGCCTAACGCCTTGAGGTATCGTAGCGACATCTCTACCTCGTAGCGGAGGGACTGGTTGTTTAGGTTATCCAGTAACACTAGGTGTTATGATTAACCTTTGTTTCTCCTTGGGTGTCCTAGGAGTTTCCCTTCGGCACAGGGAAGGGGGATGAGGTGAGGTCAAGTCACTGCGTGACCCATTCAATGTTCGTCAATTCCCATAGTTGTTGGGTTCGGTTATGTATCGATGTTCAAAGACATCGTTGAACGGTTATCTCCATGTAGATAATCCAGTAGTGTTGTGTGGACTAGTAATTCCACGTCTCTTCGACAAACGGTATGGTCTCTCCCCAAGAGTCCAAAGAGTCTCCCTCCGAGAGTGAGCGTGAGGGTGAGGTTGGTCGCGCCGCCGCGTGACCTTGTTATCCATTGGGTTTCTACCCATGTTTTTCCTTGAAAGGAAATTGCCTTAGTATTGAATTGTTGTAATGGTGTTTGGTTTCCAGCCACTCACTAAGCTTGTAGCTCACCCCTCGCATATTGTCTCTTCCACAGGGGCGGTGTTGGGTGTGGAGCTGGAGCTTCCCTGTGGCGGGGTTCGAGTGCGTGGAGTGTCCCGACTAGCAGTGGCGAGCGCAAGGATGTCAGTAGCCCTAGTGTCATTTATGTATTTGAAATCGTGCGTGTTGCACTGGTTGTACTTTATTTGGATTAGACTTGGCTCTCACAGGACAGTGATTGTGTATTCGAGTCTGTAATAATGTTTTTGGTTTACAGACTTATTGATATTTTTATGCTTCCGCATTTTAGTTGAACTATCAGTTATCATTGTTTTGCCAGCTTTGTGTGTTATTTATTAGAGTCATTGTTGACCTCTTGTACTTGATAGCTGATACTTTATATATTGCCACGTCTCAGGGACGGCCGCCCTAGGGCGTGACACTTAATCATCTCTTGAACTGTACAGGTAGTCTTGGTGACTGGTGTTATGCCTGTGTCATTTGGAGCGCTCTGATTGAAAAATAGGCTACATAATTTTTCTCCTAAAAGTTATGTATTTCCGATTTGGTATTTGGATTTAATTTTGTTAAAATCCAAGATGAAGAGGTTTAAATATGATTTTATCATGAGATGCTCAGTTTTGAGTTAGCTTTCGTACAAAAGTGGAATTAGATCAACTGGATTCATGTAGTAAAAGTTATGGGTCATTCAGGGCCTTTTAATTTTTTTGATCGAAGTAGCTAAAATTTTGGCTTTTAGCCACCTGCGGGAGTTAGAGTACTCTGATTGAAAATCTAACTGCATATTATGGGTCCTGGTACCGTTTAGTACTACCCATAAAAATTTCATCGAATTCCGGTAACGTTTGGAAAAATATGCAGTTCCAAATCGCATCCGGGTTTGGATGTTACCGGATAGTGGGTGACTTTTCTCACCTACCCACTTTTGTGGCATTAAATACCCACTCACACCCCCCTCACTCCCACGTCAACATTCCTTGGGTCTCTCTTTCTCTCTTTTCACTCCCCCCCATGTGTTTGTGTAAGTTCCTCAAAGAGAAGAGAAGGAGAACAAGAAGCATGTAGTGCATGAAGAGGTGATCTTGAGGTGGGTAATAAGAGCTTGTGCTCCTAAGTGACTGCCCCTCTCTCTTTCCTCCCCTGGTTTCAGCCATCAAGAAGAGCTCCCAAGGATGGAAGTGGTGGTAGTAGTGGTGGTGGTCGAGGTGGTCAAGGCGCTTGCGAGCCCTACATCGCCCCCTCCCCTTCCCCCTCTCTTTGGTGAGTTTCCCTCTTGCTTATTTAGGTTTTTATGCATGGTTAGGTGTTAGGGAGGTCATGCAAGGTAGATGAATGAGTTAGGGTGTGTGTGGAGGGGTCAAAAATGGCTAGGCGTGCAGGGGTTTGTTCGCCCGCGTGCGCGCGCGCAGAGGGGCGCTGGCAGGCGCAAGCGGGCGCGTGCGAGTGCGCGCGGAGTGGGCGCGCGGGGTAGTGCGCCTAGGCATGTGTCTGGGTGCGCGGCTGGGTGCCAGTGCGCGCGCGCACGTGCGTGCGCTTGCGTGCGCGTGCTGGGGCATGCGTGGGGCTGCCCAGGGTCTCGGGTAGGTGCTGGGGCACTCGGGCATGCGTGCGTACGCACGTGCTCGCATGCATGCGAGCCCGTATGCGTGCATGTCTAAGTCTTTGGTAATTCTAGTGATTACTATGTGTTAAATTGTGATGTTACTCACCAAATTTGATGCCTTTACCATGCAGATCTCGTTGGAAGGGATGCGCGAAGTCCCGGGTTATGGTGAGTGGTTTGATCCAATCCCCCCCCCCCTCTCGGGATGCGCTCGACGCGCGTAGTCACGCGTCGCGCATCGATGGGGCCCCCTAGCTATACTACTTGTGTAGATAAGTAGTATGGCCATGCTTAAGCTATAATATGTAGATATCTTGCATGCTAGGCTTATATACATGTATTGTATTCATGTATGAATGATTGTGTTGCATGAGCCCCTCTAGTATGGGCATGTATGTTGTAAATGTGTATGGATGTATAGAATATGGCATGTCTTAGGTAGTATTGTAATACTACTCCCACCATATTAATGGGAATATACAGTATGATTAAGTCTGGGTTAATAACGGGCACCTGCCTAATATTCCCTTGCGATAAGACTCGAGGGCGTGGTGTAGCTATTGCGCCCATGCTAATGGGGCAAAGCTATGACCAGCTTCATGAGATGATGATCTCTCTCGCCCTCTCCCTCTGAACGAACTGAGTAAGTAGATGCGATTTCTTACTCGACTCAGGTTCGTTTGGAATATTGGCATGCACCTGTTAGTGCACGAGATCGCGCTTGACCCTTTCTTTTAAGTTGGCGATATCCAACGCATGCTTAAGTTAGGCCTTGTGATTAATGACCATGTATGCATGTTGTATGATTTATTATGATGTAAATCCATGTTAGGGAGTGTCCCTATAATTATTAGATGATTGTGCATATGGTTCATGCACATAGCTGGATATATTTATATGCGCATGTTAAAAACTGATAGGCCTATCTGAAATAGGCGTGGGTATGACCCGCTGTCGGGTTGTACCTTATTAGTTAGAGCGCTAGCGATGTAATCGCCCCGTGCATCCGAGCGATGCCCTCATTTGGAATTCAGGAGAATTCATTAGCTTATGGGATTATTTCTACGTGAGAGCAGAGGCAACCCCCCCTTGTGTCTGAGCGACGCAACGGTGTGGGAGTACAGTAGTATTCGATATATCGATAAGTGATTATCAAGAGTAGTTGTTTTTCCATTGGGTTCGCTTTGCGAACATGGAATGTTTACTCCCAATGTCGTCTGTGATGAAGAGGCCCGGGTTGTAGCTGTCCTGACAGAGGGCTCCCATCCGTAGGTACCACCGATGCGTTCGGGAGCGTACTGATCATGGGAGTGTACCAGGTAGAGGCTACCCGGGAGAGGGCTAACGAATGATATTGCGAGCGTGGAATCGTTCTCCCCTTCGTTGGATCCGATGTAGGAACTCCCCGGCGTTGGAAAAGCTGTCCTGACAGAGGGCTCCCATCCGTAGGTACCACCGATGCGTTCGGAAGCGTACTAATCATGGGAGTATACCAGGTAGAGGCTACGTGGTGAAAGGGCTACCGGTGGACCAAGGGTGTAGAGCAGTCTAAGTCTCTTCCAAAAGTCCCAAGAGTGTCCCTCCGAGACTGAGGGTGAGGATGAGGTGAAGACACGTCGCCTCGCGACCCATTCGTTGTTCGTCCGTTCCCATAGTTGTTGGGTCCGGTCTCGTATCGATGTTCAAAGACATCGTTGGGTAGTTACCTCGATGGAGATGATCCAGTAGTGTTGTGTGGACCAGTAATCCCAGGTCTCCTCGACCAACGGTATGGTCTCTCCCCAAAAGTGTTATATATGTGTCACTTTTAACCTGCTGGTCACCTTTGAGGCATTTCTGGCAGTTTTTCAACTTTTCTGTTTTCGATCGGAATTGCTAAAATTTTAGACTTTTGGCTATCATCATGAGCTTGAGAACTTCGATTGAAAATCTAACTGCACATTATGTGTTCTGGTGCCATTTCAAACCACTCACGAAAATTTCATCGAATTCCGGTAACGTTTCAGAATTTGGCAGTTCCGAATCGTATCCGGGTTTTGACCAAGTGGGAATGTCAAAGGGGGGACTTGACCAAGTCAAAGAATACTTTGACCAAGTCAATTTTGACCATTGACTTGGTCAAATGATTTTTTTTTTGTGTGGTTAGGTTGACTCAAAGTCAAGCCAACCAACAAAAATTGTTCCAAGTGTGTGAGTGTGTGTGTGTGTGTGTGTGAAGCCCTAGTTGTGGGCGTCCCCTTTCTTTCCTGTTCTCTTCATCTCTCTCTCTCTCACACACAATCCTTCTCACTCCCTTCCCTTTGTTTGTTCCATTAGAGCTAGTAGAAGAAGAAAAAATAGAAAGCCATTGAAGGGAAAAAGAAAGGTAGGGTTGTGATCTATCTTTCTATGGTCTTTGTTTGATTTTCCCCTTTCTTTACCTCCCTCTCATGGTTTTCCCACCCCCCTGTTTTTAGCCATTTTTAGGGCTGAGAGTGGCTGAGGAGGTGGTGGTCTTGGTGGTGGCGATTTGGTGCGCGAAGGGCACCCGAGCTTCCTCCCTTGTTCTTCCTCTCTTTGGGTAAGTCTTCCTCCTCCCTTAGCTTGTTTAGATGTTTGTTTAGGGTGTGTAAATGGTTATGCATGCTATGCATGGGTGTTAGGGGGTGTGGGTGGGCTGAGGAGGGGGTGGAAGGGGATCGGGGGTGCTCACGGAGCCATCCGCGCGCGTGCGCGCGCAGGCAGGAGCTGGCGCGCGCAGACGGGCGTCTTGGCGAGCGCACGCGCGTACGCGCAGACGCGCGGGCGTGCGCGCGGGGTCCTGTGAGGGCGCGCAGTGCGTACGGGTACGCGCTGGCTGGGTGGGCGATGCGCGCGGGCGCGCGCGGCAGCGCGTCTGGGCGCGCGGGCAGAGGCGCGACAGTGCGCCAGAGGCGTAGGGGCACGTGCGTGCGTGCGCATTAGTGCGTGCGCGTGCGGGGGGCCATGCGTGTGGCTGTCCGAGGGTTCGAGAGGGTGTCGGGGATCTCGGACTCGCGTGCGTACGCGCGTGCTCGCATGCGTGTGGGTCCGTATGCATGCTTGTCCGAGTATTGGGTATTTCTAGTAAATTTCTTATGTATTTGTGTAGTTTACTCACCATATTGAATGCCCATGTCTTGCAGATCTTGATGGACGGTCACACAACGACCCGGGTTTCGGTGAGTGGGACAATCCAACCCAGTAGGGAGGCATTCGATGCACGTAGGCATGCATTGCCTCCCCTAGGGCACCATAATTGTGTATCAACTTGTAATAAATGTAAAACTATGCAATGCATGATTAATATGATGTAACCATGCCACATTAGACTTTGTATGCTAGGGATATGCACCCATATATCATGTATAGAGGCCTATGCATGCCTAGACATCATGCCCCGAACTATGTATGTTCCCATCTAGTTTAATCTAATTAAATCAAAATGAGAGCATATAGTTATAAGCATGCCTTAGAGAATATTATAACCTTGTTGTTATAATATATGTCTCCCCGCATCTAAGTTATGCGCCCTGGAGGAATTCTTGAGAATTCATGACATTATTAGCGTTACAAATCGGTGTCGACGGATGCAAGAGGATCGTATCCGTGTGAATAGGCTGTCTTCTCCTTTTGGTTGGATCCGATGTAGGGACTCCCCGACGTTGGCTGACCTGACAGAGGGCTCCCGTCCGTAGGTACCTCCGATGCGTCGGACAGTACTGATAGTGGGAGTATACCAAGTGGAGGCTATGGAGTGTGGGAGAGGCTACCGGGTGGACCAGGGGTGGAGAGCGGTCTAGTATGCCCCAAGAGGCCCATGTCACCCCCAGTAAAGGGTGAGGGTGAGGGGGGGGGTTGGCGATGAAACGACCCACTAGAATGTGTAGTTGCTCCCATTTTAGGGACAAGAATTATTTAAGGTTAATATGAATTGTGATGCATGGGTTGTGCTATTCACTGAGCGTGTGGCTCACGCCTCGCATTTTCTTTTCCTCCAGTTATATCTGAGTCAGATCTGAAGGAGGAGCTCCCCGAGGTACCACAGTAGTAGCAGAGCTGCGTCACGTTCTGTGAGTGAGAGGCCATCAGCACCCCCTTTTTTATTGTATGTATTGTTATCCGTGCTTGGGCACACGCTTGTATTTGGATGTCATTGTGTATATTGGCTCTCACAGGACAGTTGATTATGTACCGGGTCTGTAATATGTCTTTGAATTACAGACTGAGTCGTTTAAGCTTCCGCTATTTGTATATATTATGTCAGCTACCTTATTGTCTGTGTTGTCATTTTCGATGTTGTTTAGAGTATTTTATTGATCTCCTGTATAGACTGCTGATATTATATATATTTGCCACGTCTCGGGGACGGCCGCCCTGGGGCGTGACAAAAAGTCCCAAGAGTCTTCCTCCAAGAGTGAGGGTGAGGGTGAGGTTGGTCGTGCCGCCGCGTGACCCAGTTATCCATGGGTTTCCACCCATGTTTACCTTGAAAGGGAATTGTTTATGTATTGAACTGTTGTATGGTGATTGGTTTCCAGCCACTCACTGAGCTTGTAGCTCACCCCTCACATACTGTTTCTTTTCAGGGGCAGTGTTGGGCGTGGAGCTGGAGCTTTCCTGTGGCGTGGTCTTATGGGTGTGGAGCGTTCTTCCGGCAGGTGGCGAGTGGGAGGCTGTCCTAGAGTCACTGTATATATTGTAAATCGTGCATGTGGCACAGGTTGTATTTTCTTTGGTCTAGACTTGGCTCTCACAGGACAATGATTGTGTATTCGAGTCTGTAATAATGTTTTTGGTTTACAGACATTGTTATATATTATGCTTCCGCTTTTCAGTCAGTTATCATTATCCTTGCTTTGCCACCTTGTGTGTTGTTGTTGGAGTCTTTATTGACCTCAGGTATTGATAGCTGATATTTTATTATTGCCACGTCTCGGGGACGGCCGCCCTGGGGCGTGACAAAAGTTGGTATCAGAGCCTGGTCCTGTCAGAGCCTAAGTCTAGTCGTATAGATGATGAGTCGTAGGATTGTCATCCGAGTACTCTTGTTTCAGAAGTTATCTTAGGTTGCTGACATGCCTCCTCGCATCCGTTGACGTGGACGTGACCCCCCTAGACCCACCCTTAAGTTGTCGACTGGGTCGACTGAATAGGGTCAGTTGTTGGATCCCTTGTTGTGGGATTAAGGCTTGGGTAGGAGATTCTAGCCTAGTAGTGTGATAATGATGAATTGGTCGCAATTTCTAAGGTATGGATTGCACCTCGATAATGGAGCTTCTTTCCCGTGCATCGGTATTGCTGGTAACCATGGAGTTCGCGTGCGGCACCAGTTTCAAGTGTTGAGGATGTGGCGTATTGCTCATTAAGCGATGATGTCTTCTTCCAGCCTTCCTACTCAGGATTAAGGGGCCTTGCGGGGTCATCGTTGAGACCCGGGCTAGGGTACTCCGTGTTCCTTGTTTGGTTGTCGGGATATCCTATATCAGGACCTCATGGTGCCCTCCCAAGGTTTCTTTTCCCAGTCAAGGAATACCTTTGAAGCATCAAATTGATGATTGATTTTTCCTCTCACTTGGAAGGTGTTGTAGCGAGTGGTGATGCGTACGATCGGGATTGGGTACATCCTATTGCAGCTTGGTGGGCGATTGCTTGTGGACTGGGTTCCATAGTGGCATCTGGAGTCGCTTCGATATATCATTGTGCGTTGTAGCTGCTCGGTTGAGGCCAGAACCCTGTGAGGTGATCCCAGATACTATGCTTGTTGGTGCGCCCATATGGCAGAGATAGTGGGCTTGGGAGGCTACCAGGTAGAGGCCACACCGGGAGAGTGCTATTGGATGATGTCGAGAGCGTGGACTCCCTGTGATGAATCTGCCCATGGAGTGCAGGATGCTGGAGTTCCAATGGTTATAGATGAGCGACCTATCTCTGGCGGCATGTGAAGCACAGTTGTGGATACTGTCACGTTTTGCCCCACATTGGTCGCAAATGAGGAGACGCGATGCTAACGTTCGTGATGGGACTCAACCTCCTTATCAGATAGATGACGTCGCATAGGCATTGTCGAGGTTTTACGACCCCCCTTGTTGCGTGTCTTGTGGATTAAGTGCGGTTGAGCGGCTTACCAGTGTAAGTGTCATCATGACGCTAGCCATGCTCGAGGAGCAGAATCTGGACTTAATTGTTTGAGGTGTCGTTTTGATCTTCCCGTGAGGGTTGAAGATCAGGTACCCCCCTTGATGTGAATTGATGATCTATTTGACCAGCTCTAGGAGCGGGTGTCTTCTGTTAGATTAATCTTCGCACAAGGGTACCACAAGTTGGAGATCCGAAAGTTGGACATCCCGTAGATGGCCTTTCGTGACCATTTCAGGCACTACGAGTTCTAAGTACTGCCGTCGGGGTTGACGAATGCGCCGGATGCCTTCGTGGATCTCAAAAGTTTTATTGGGCTTCCGTGGACTACTTTGGGATAGTCTTCATTGAGATTGCTAGTGGTGCGATGAAAAGGCGATATGGGTGACTTTGTTTCCCCAGGTTGGCATGCCCTCAGGCAAAGTTCGAGAATCGTCATCGCGTTGGAAAGCGTCAGTCCATGGAGATTCCTCAGTGGACGTGGGAGTGGGTTATCAGGGATTGTTGTGGACTCGCTAATGTCACGTTCGGGTCACGACGCCGTCTAGGTGATCAATGACCGACTGACTAAGTCCGCGCTTCCCTCCCTAATCCGACTGATTGAGTCTCTGGACTCCTTGACGTGGGTTTCCACCTTCGCGATTGTTCATCTTCATGGCACTCCGGTCGGCGCTATTTTTGGTTGAGACGCCAGGGTTACCTTGAGGTTGTGGTGCAGCCTTGGCAGGCTTTGGCGTGAGCCGTGAGCCTCCATTTAAGTATAGCGTTTCATCGCCGATGGACAGCCAGACAAAGAGGATGATTCAGACCTTGGAGGACATGCTAAGTGCCTACGTGCTCGATGATGAGGGCAGTTGGGTGAGGCACCACCCATTTGTTGGGGTATGCCTGCAAGACGACTGCCATTCGAGCATCCAGATGGATCTGTGAAAGGCACTCTACAGGCGTAGTTTTATACCTCCCTTGTGTTGGGACGGTTGAGGAGCGCCAGTTGGAGGGGCCATAAGTTAGTTATTTGACCTTGTGGTGGCCAGGTTGGTTCGTGTGTGCATCTGCACCTCCCAGAACCAACAGAAGGGCTACGCAGGTCATCGTCGCCAGGAGCTTACCTTCGGGTTTGGCGACAATGTTTTCCTGGAGGTGTCCCGGCTTTAGGGCACCTTCTGTTTCGACGTTCGGGGCAAGCTGAGTTGGCTCTTCAATGGGACTGTTTCTCATCATTGAGTGGATTGGGGAGGTGGCTTGTCATGTAGCCTTTCCCCCACAGCTGGCTCATGCCCACGACGTCGTCCTTGTCTCATGGCCGAGGCGTTATGTCCAAGACCTTGCTCATGTCACTCAATTCGACCGCCTCATTCTCGAGCTGGATTTGTCGTTCATGGAGCAGTGGATCGAGGTCAAGGACAAACATGAGAAGAGGCTCCACACTAAGACCGTTCCTTTGATTATAGTGTGTCAGTAGCACCGGTATGGTGCATAGACCACTTGGGAGCAAAAGGTCTATGCGTGATACTTGCTATATTCGGTCTTCCCTTTTGGGTTTCCTTAAATTTCGAGGACTAAATTTCCTAAGGGGGGAAGAATGTTATGCCTGTGTCATTTGGAGCGCTCTGATTGAAAATTAGGCTACATAATTTTTCTCCTAGAAGTTATGTATTTCCGATTTGGTATTTGGATTTAATTTTGTTAAAATCCAAGATAAAGAGGTTTAAATATGATTTTATCATGAGATGCTCAGTTTTGAGTTAGCTTTCGTACAAAAGTGGAATTAGATCAACTGGATTCATGTAGTAAAAGTTATGGGTCATTCAGGGCCTTTTAATTTTTTCGATCGGAGTCGCTAAAATTTTGGCTTTTAGCCACCTGCGGGAGTTAGAGTACTCTGATTGAAAATCTAACTGCATATTATGGGTCCTGGTACCGTTTAGTACTACCCATAAAAATTTCATCGAATTCCGGTAACGTTTGGAAAAATATGCAGTTCCAAATCGCATCCGGGTTTGGATGTTACCGGATAGTGGGTGACTTTTCTCACCTACCCACTTTTGTGGCATTAAATACCCACTCACACCCCCCTCTCACTCCCACGTCAACATTCCTTGGGTCTCTCTCTCTTTTCACTCCCCCCCCCATGTGTTTGTGTAAGTTCCTCAAAGAGAAGAGAAGGAGAACAAGAAGCATGTAGTGCATGAAGAGGTGATCTTGAGGTGGGTTATAAGAGCTTGTGCTCCTAAGTGGCTGCCCCTCTCTCTTTCCCCCCTGGTTTCAGCCATCAAGAAGAGCTCCCAAGGATGGAAGTGGTGGTAGTAGTGGTGGTGGTCGAGGTGGTCAAGGCGCTTGCGAGCCCTACATCTCCCCCTCCCCTTCCCCCTCTCTTTGGTGAGTTTCCCTCTTTCTTATTTAGGTTTTTATGCATGGTTAGGTGTTAGGGAGGTCATGCAAGGTAGATGAATGAGTTAGGGTGTGTGTGGAGGGGTTAAAAATGGCTGGGCGCGTGCAGGGGTCTGTCCGCGCGCGTGCCCGTGCTCAAGGGCGCGCGAGTGCGCGCGGAGCGGGCGCGCGGGTGCGCGCGGGCGCTGGCAGTGCGCACGGGCAGTGCGCCTGAGCATGTGTCTGGGCGCGCGGCTGGGCGCCAGTGCGCGGGCGCACGTGCGTGCTCATGCCTGCGCGTGCTGGGGCATGCACGGGGCTGCCCAGGGTCTCGGGTAGGTGCTGGGGCACTCGGGCATGCGTGCGTACGCGCGTGCTCGCATGCGTGCGAGCCCGTATGCGTGCATGTCTAAGTCTTTGGTAATTCTAGTGATTACTATGTGTTAAATTCTGATGTTACTCACCAAATTTGATGCCTTTACCTTGCAGATCTCGTCGGATGGGATGCGCGAGGTCCCGGGTTGCGGTGAGTGGTTCGATCCAATCCCCCCCCCCCTCTCGGGATGCGCTCGACGCGCGTAGTCGCGCGTCGCGCATCGATGGGGCTCCCTAGCTATACTACTTGTGTAGATAAGTAGTATGGCCATGCTTAAGCTATAATATGTAAATATCTTGCATGCTAGGCTTATATACATGTATTGTATTCATGTATGAATGATTGTGTTGCATGAGCCCCTCTGGTATGGGCATGTATGTTGTAAATGTGTATGGATGTATAGAATATGGCATGTCTTAGGTAGTATTGTAATACTACTCCCACCATATTAATGGGAATATACAGTATGATTAAGTCTGGGTTAATAACGGGCACCTGCCTAATATTCCCTTGCGATAAGACTCGAGGGCGTGGTGTAGCTATTGCGCCTATGCTAACGGGGCAAAGCTATGACCAGCTTCATGAGATGATGATCTCTCTCGCCCTCTCCCTCTAAACGAACTGAGTAAGTAGATGCGATTTCCTACTCGACTCAGGTTCGTTTGGAATATTGGCATGCACCTGTTAGTCCGCGAGATTGGCTTGACCCTTTCTTTTAAGTTCGCGATATCCAACGCATGCTTAAGTTAGGCATTGTGATTAATGACCATGTATGCATGTTGTATGATTTATTATGATGTAAATCCATGTTAGGGAGTGTCCCTATAATTATTAGATGATTGTGCATATGGTTCATGCACATAGCTGGATATATTTATATGCGCATGTTAAAAACTGATAGGCCTATCTGAAATAGGCGTGGGTATGACCCGCTGTCGGATTGTACCTTATTAGTTAGAGCGCTAGCGATGTAATCGCCCCGTGCATCCGAGCGATGCCCTCGTTTGGAATTCAAGAGAATTCATTAGCTTATGGGATTATTTCTACGTGAGAGCAAAGGCAACCCCCCCTTGTGTCTGAGCGACGCAACGGTGTGGGAGTACAGTAGTATTCGATATATCGATAAGTGATTATCGAGAGTAGTTGTTTTTCCATCGGGTTCACTTTGCGAACATGGAATGTTTACTCCCAATGTCATCCGTGATGAAGAGGCCCGGGTTGTAGCTGTCCTGACAGAGGGCTCCCATCCGTAGGTACCACCGATGCGTTCGGGAGCGTACTGATCATGGAAGTGTACCAGGTAGAGGCTACCCGGGAGAGGACTAATGAATGATATTGCGAGCATGGAATCGTTCTCCACTTCGTTGGATCCGATGTAGGAACTCCCCGGCATTGGAAAAGCTGTCCTGACAGAGGGC
Source organism: Acorus gramineus (assembly GCA_030737835.1). Lineage (NCBI taxonomy): Eukaryota > Viridiplantae > Streptophyta > Magnoliopsida > Acorales > Acoraceae > Acorus > Acorus gramineus. The sequence continues at coordinate 2,563,623 of JAUJYN010000022.1, forward strand.
TCCCATCCGTAGGTACCACCGATGCGTTCAGAAGTGTACTGGTCATGGGAGTATACCAGGTAGAGGCTACGTGGGGAAAGGGCTACCGGTGGACCAAGGGTGTAGAGCAGTCTAAGTCACTTCCAAAAGTCCCAAGAGTCTCCCTCCGGGAGTGACGGTGAGGATGAGGTGAAGACACGTCGCCTCGCGACCCATTCGTTGTTCGTCCGTTCCCATAGTTGTTGGGTCCGGTCTTGTATCGATGTTCAAAGACATCGTTGGGTAGTTACCTCGATGGAGATGATCCAGTAGTGTTGTGTGGACCAGTAATCCCAGGTCTCCTCGACCAACGGTATGGTTTCTCCCCAAAAGTCCGAAGAGTCTTCCTCCGGGAGTGAGGGTGAGGGTGAGGTTGGTCGTGCCGCCGCGTGACCCAGTTATCCATGGGTTTCCACCCATGTTTACCTTGAAAGGGAATTGTTTATGTATTGAACTGTTGTATGGTGATTGGTTTCCAGCCACTCACTGAGCTTGTAGCTCACCCCTCGCATACTGTTTCTTTTCAGGGGCAGTGTTGGGCGTGGAGCTGGAGCTTTCCTGTGGCGTGGTCTTATGGGCGTGGAGCGTTCTTCCGGCGGGTGGCGAGTGCGAGGCTGTCAGCAGTCCTAGAGTCATTGTATATATTGTAAATCGTGCATGTGGCACATGTTGTATTTTTTTGGTCTAGACTTGGCTCTCACAGGACAGTGATTGTGTATTCGAGTCTGTAATAATGTTTTTGGTTTACATATATTGTTTATATATTATGCTTCCGCTTTTCAGTCAGTTATCATTATCCTTGCTTTGCCACTTTGTGTGTTGTTGTTGGAGTCTTTATTGACCTCAGGTATTGATTGCTGATATTTTATTATTGCCACGTCTCGGGGACGGCCGCCCTGAGGCGTGACAACTGGTGGTTTGTGACAGGAGTGAGGGAGGGGGAATTTGATCTCCCTTGCCTTGAAACTTCATGGAATTGGAATTCGACAGGGGAAAATCATCAGAAAGATCTACAATAATGTCAACTGTCTCAATGTGGTCTGCCTGAATGCCCTCAACCAGCGAAACTGCCATAATTGGAACAGCTTCAATCTGCTTTGTCTGATGATCTCCCTCAACTAGGAGAACTGTCTGAGTAGGCTCCACCATGGTCTGATCTGACTGTTGAATAGTATCAATCTGCTCTGTCTTAAGAACACCCTTAAAAAGGTGAATTGTATTAATGGGCTCAGGTTGAGCAACAATCTTAGGGAGATCATGAGTGGTTTCCTTCTCCAAAAGATTATCTTCACTCTAGAGAAGATTAAAGGCATTCTCATTCGAGATCGGACGCTCATCTTGAGGGATGGTAATGGATTTAGGATGCTTCACCGAAACCCAGACAACAAATTTATTCTCATGGGAGTGGGAGGAGATCTGTTTAGGTAAGCTGGTAGTCGAAGCCTTTGGGTGTTGAGTATGATTATCACCTGAAATAGCACATTGAGCATCAGAATGTCCAAAGGTGTTGCTGGATTTGCAAGGGGAGGGCTTCCATTCATATTCAACTTTGATCTCTCTGAAAATACCATCCTCTTTGAGACGGATAACATTCGGAAGAGAGGATTAAGCTGAGATTTTTACACAGATTTGAGCGTACTCGATGCGTGAACAAGGGGCTATGGAAGAGTCCATGAACAAGGGGGTGCCCACTACATTAGAGAGCTTGCTAAGCATCCGTTTGCCCCAGAGATGTAGAGGAAGTTAGGGAAGGCGAACCAATATTGGAATTGACTCCAATCTTACAATTTCCATTTGCATACCTCTATGCTACTTTCGCAATACATTGGGACGACCCCCCATTAGCCACAGACCTCCTTCAATGACCCCATTTAGATCCGCCTCATTGGAGAATCTCACCACAAAGAAGCCTCCACCAAGGTTACCTTTAGGTATCCATACACGGTGCAAGAAATCAACAAAAGATTTGTAAAAGGGTATTGTACCTATTACGTACCCCACAAGGGAGTATTTCCGATGCTCATTCATTGCTAAAAGATCTTCCTCTTCAATGGGGACCACAAGTTCATCATCTTCAAGAGACGGTTCTATGAAGGTTAGGTCATTGTTAATGCTACATTTTTCCTTGGAAGGAAATAATTGTGCCCAACTTTGACTTTCCGCTGCAAGCTTCATTGGACGAATAGGAGCCCCCTGACACCGACTTGGAGGTCCTTGACGAAGTCATTTTTCCACACCTCCAACAGGTTGAGAAGACTTTGAGGTTTCTCGACAGAGAATACCTTTGTCTTTGTCATGAGGAGAACGAGAAATTGCCTCACTAGCTCCAAGAAGGTTTAGAGAGGCTTTGGAGGCTTGCTTGCCGGAGAGTACCAAGAAAATACTATCAATAGAGCAGCCCCCCCCCCCCCCCCCCCTCCCGAGGAGGAGGGGGTTTTACAGCCTCCTTCAAAGTAGATCCCTCTTCCAAAGGAGGTTTGGGAGCCTCCTTCGAGGCTGGCTAATTTCCCTCTTTCAAAGATGAAGAGGAGATGGCAACATCAGAAGTTCCTCCAGGCGGGGCCACATTTAGAGAGGGATCTTATGAGGCCACTTTTGGAGAGGTGGTTTGTGAGACCACTAGTACATAAATCTCTGGAGAACCCCCATCTGAAGCAGAGGAGACAGGAACAGGGAATGCCGTGGTTGGCTTATCTGAGCCACCAAACATGGAGAACAGGAGGGAGGTCGGCGTCCTCCCAGACGCCGGAACCGCAATTCCCGAGTGAATTTTCCCGCTCAACTTTTAGAGTTCCTTAATGGAAATCTCATTTTTTTATATAAACATTGAACATTAATTCATTTTCCTTTCTTTTCATTTGACTTGTATTCAACATAACTTCTTTAAACTTAGGAAAAAAGGAAACAAATTTTCTTTCTTACCTTTTCCTCTCAACATATCTTCTTAGGGCATATGCCAAATATATAGTTTTTTTCTTTCATTCATGTAATGAAAGCCATTAATTACCATCCAGATTACCACTTATCAAATACTAGATTTTACATACTTTTTTAATAATCTCATTTGGAATCAAAATCCATACCGGAATGACTCGAGCCAAATAGAGCCTCAGTGATTTTTCTTTATGCAAGTCATGCTTGCAAAGTCCTTGTATATACATTCTTGCGTGCGACGTCCTTATGTATACAGGCTTGTGTGCAATCAAATTTCAGTTATATGTTTTTATGAATATGCTGATTTTTTTTTGGGTACAATGGGATGTATATAATTTGAAATATATTTTTTATTTTTTTATATAGATAACATTATTCGTTTGAAATGGAAATGTCCAAAATTCACTAAAAAATAATTTCAAACCAATTCATACGAAGATGACATTGAAACGCGGTAGGACCAGCTTCGAGATTAGGAAATCTAGATGGACCTAGGCCAACTCAACAAATAAACCTGTGTATATTTATATTAAAAAATTTGAGCGAATTTTTTTTACCATAACAATCATAAAAAATCAAGACTAAAACAAAAAAAATAAATAAAATGTAACAAAATGCACTGATCGATATTTTTTAAACAAGGAATAAAAATCACAAAAAACATTTTAAATCAAGGAATTTGTTTTTATTTATTGATTTACAATAGATAACATCATTTCCTCTACAAAAATAATAAATAAATTCTTATAAAATAGGGATAGGTTAAAACTATAACCAAAAAATCAAAAGGAAATTAAAAAGAAGAATTTTAAAATAAAAAAACTTTGCATAAAGATGTCATTTTATTATATTTTTTTAAAAAATAGAAATTGTAAATTAAAATAATGGGAAGATATATTCAAGTTTGGAAAAAATAATATTTTAAGTTTAATATCCAAAAATATAATTTTGTTTTATAAAATTTGGGGAGACTTTTGGAGAGGGGGCATTAAGTTGCTGCCTATACTCAAGGTTGACTGTGATTATCGATTAATAATTAAGGGCACCGATATCCAATATCCGCACCTCGAAACACAAGAAACTCACCCCTTTTTTTTAAATTTTTTTTTTATGTACTGTAACAGTAAACGGAAACTCACCTGGAGGTCTGCATTCCCTCTGGCGACGGTGGTGAATGATGGTCGCCATAGGTTTTGGTGAGTGTACCAACCCAAGTCGGCATTCCTTCTGGTGACGGTGTTGAAGTGTGGTTGCCCGAAGGCCCGGCGAGCTAAAGTAAGAGAGAATAAATTCATATTTTTACAAGTTTCAAACAAAATCGACAAATTTCACATTTAAACACATATAACAGACAGACATAGCAGCATTTAAAACACATCAAAATATGATGTTAGCATTTATAAGACATCAAAATACGATGTTAGCCTTCCATAACGAATCATTCATATGACTACAATACAAAATACATGTTCAAATTATTTTTATGTTTATTTTTATTTTTGGAAAAAATGAGTAATTGTATTTATTGGATAGGTTATTTATTTTTATATATGAAAAAATCAATATAATCACATGAATGGTTGTGGAATTTGAACATATATTTTGTTGTGTAGTCACGTGAATTGTTGGTTGTGGAATGCGAACGTTATATTTTGATGTGTTTTAAATGCTGCTATGCTGTCTGTTATATGTGTTTAAATATGAAATTTGTTTATTTGGTTTGAAACTTGTAAAAATATGAATTTATTCTCTCTTACTTTAGCTCGTCGGGCTTTCGGACGACCACACTTCAACACCGTCGCCAGAAAAAATGCCAACCTGGGTTGGTACACTCGCTGGAATCTCTGGCGACCATCATTCACCACCGTCGCCAAAGGGAATGCCGACCTCGGGGTGGGTTTCAGTGCATAAATTTTTTTTTAAAAAAAAAGGGTGCGGATATCGACGCCCAATAATTAAACATGGGTTTTTATATTGACATTTGAATTTACTCCAAAAGTTAATTAAAAAACTGAAGGATATTTAATTATATATCATAAAAAATTGGTATAAGAACTTATTGAATAACCATATCCCTAATTAACATACAAAAGGTCAAACAACTACTAGTAATATAAAAGTGTGAGCTACAACTCATGGTCCCAAACAGAGTGCGGAGCAGAAGCTCAAAATCATCCCAAAGGATTGCATACACTGATCGATAGAATGGTTTAAAACAACATTTAAAAACTAGTTTGAATTTTTTTTTTTTTTTTTTTTTGCACAAAGGCCGGATATGACGACACTACACACTACATAGACCTGGGCTAAAAACCCATATGACAAGAGGGTAGAGCACACAAACACATACAGGCTAAATGGCTGATTTTCCTCTTTTTTTCCTCCTGTCATCAGGAGTCGAACCCAAACAGCCCCAGTAAACGAGAGTGTTCTTGACCATTGCATCAACTGCAGGTAGGGCTTTTAAATTTTTTTAAGAAAATGAAAAATAATTTTAAAAATAATGAAGTTTTTTTTTAAAAATCATATATGCTATTAAAATTTGTCTAGGGACTGGGTGTGAATGGTGGGGTTTGAGTTCACTTGGAGAGTGACATGTGACTCTTATATATGACTGATAATTATTACTTTCACTTAGAAATCATGGTGGCCCATGCTAGGGAATAATCAGTGTTCGGTTGCAATGATGGCCCTCCTGTTTTTGAAGGTAAGAAAATTGAGTGTTGCCCCCAACTTCCCTTTGGAAGCCAGAAAAAAGAAAGAAGAGCTTCGCAAAGTTTCGAGCCAATTAACTCAAAAGGACATAAAGCTTTTTCGTATCTACAAAAGCTGCAACTCCCACCACTCTATCTCGGAAACTCTGCGTATATGTCTGTGTTCTTTGACATTCATTCCCTCTTTTCTTCGTCAACATTTTCATTGGCTCGAATCAATATGCATTTGTTGCTGATGTTGTGAATTGCTATCACGAGGCACGGTATGGGTCGTCCACAAAACCCTAGCTTACTAGCCTCCGGAGGTTACAGGTTGGTTGACTGGATACAGGATTACATTATTGTGATGCATTATGGAAAATTTTCTCCCAGAAAAAATATAAATAGTTATATACACTTTTATAGAAGTATATATGTTAGTTTACATGAGCAACACAGCAACTGCTTTAGCGGTGCTATCATTAATTTATTTTAACGATGAAGTTTCCTTTAATCTCTATCTCAAAAAGGAGAAGATAAGATCGGGTCATTCATAAACCAAACACCCCCTCCCCCCAAAAAAAAAAAAAAAGCGCTTTTAATGAGTATATCCACACTTCAACTAATATTTATCTTGAGGCCCCGTTTGGGATCGAGGCCCCAGTGCTTGCGTTTTCTAACTAACTTGACCCATGGTAATGAAGCGCTGTTTCTGCAGCTTCCATACAGCAGACAACAGTGGCTTTAAAACACAACGTGAATGCGAATTTTTTGTTTGAATGATAGACAGTGTTCGGTCATTTTGATCTCCAACGCAAATCAACTCTAACACAGTCCCAAGTGGACCTTAAAAAGTATGCAATTTAATTAAATATTTTTGTTATTTATGTCATGGTATTATGATAGTCCCACCTTTTAAAATAGAAATCTCATTACAATTATTATTTACACTTAAAATATAAACATTAAATTTAGATCATTAAATTTTAAATGATTTGGACATTATTAACTTATTATATTAATAAGATAGTAGACCTTTTGTTATGCCCGTGTCATTTGGAGCTTTATTTTTTATCAGATCTGTAAAAATTTTGGTTTTTAGCTACCTGCGAGAGTTGGAATGCTCCGATTGAAAATCTAGTTGTATATTATGGGTCTTGGTACTATTTTTTACTACCCATAAAAATTCATCTAATTCGGGTATCGTTTCGAAAAAATATACAGTTCCGAATGGCATTCAGGTTTGGTTGTTACTGGTTTGGGAGGTGGGATTTCATGTGCATGTCTAAATGGGGGTATTGACCAAGTCTTGATGTTTTGTTTTCTTTCTTGGTTAGGTTGACTTGTCAACCCACCCCACAAACCCCCTTTATTCATGATAAATGCCCCCCTTAAGTGAAAACCCCTCTCTCTCTCTCTCTCTCTCTCTCTCTCTCTTTCTCTCTCTTCCCTCCCAACCCATCCAACCACTTCTCTTCCTTTCCCCTCTTTTGCTTCCCTTTGTTTTGGAAAAGAAGATGGTTAAGAAGGAACATGAAGGAGGTGGATCAAGTAGAGAAGATAATTAAGGTTTGTGTGTGTGTGTGTGCATTCATGTTGTTGTTGTTGTTGATTCTCCTCTCCTTAGGTCCCTCTTTTATCCCCACCCCTTTATCTCCTACTTTCAGCCATGAAAGGCTTGAGGAGATGCTGATGAGGTGGTGGTGGTGGTGGTTGAGGTGGCCATGGGTGTGTCGAGAGCCCCGCATCTCTCCATTTCCCTCCCCCTCTTTTGGTAAGGCAGATCTCTGTCTTGTAAAGATTGTTGTGAAACTAATATTTAGAGGCATATTTTTTAAATTGTGTCCTCACGTGAGAAGATCATCTATGTGTCTAGTTGTTATATATGAAATTTAGTGTCATTATGAAATCTGTGTTGTAAGTTATAACAGTTTAGCAGTTTTGCTCGATTGTGTGTCAAAGAGTTGTTATGCATGTTATTGAAAGTATTAGGAGTTAGGGTATTCATGAAGTAGGCTTATATGTGTGTCAGGAGGTTCCATATATTAATTGTGGATCATTAGTTGTGTTTTACAGATCTCATAGACCAGACGTGCGGCGATCCAGGTATCGGTGAGTGGTTCGATCCAACCCCTTCGGAAAGCGTTGGATGCACGTAGTCGTACGTCACGCATTCGTTGGGCACCCTGACTATACTACTTATTTAGTAAGTAGTATGGTCATGTTTAACCCATAATATGTTAGATATTTTGCATGCTAGGCTTATATTGCATGTATAGTATTCAAGTATGAATGACTGAGTCGCATGCGCCTTTCGTGTATGGGCATGTGTGGTGTCTGTTTATATGAATGTATAGAATATGCATGCCTTAGGTAGTCCCTATTTCTAGGACTACCTCCCAATGTTAGTAATATCTAGCATAATTAAACCCGGGTTAATAACCATGTGCATACTGTCACGCCCCATGGGGCCGTCCTCGAGACGCGGCAATGTATAAAGTATCAGCTATCAATACCTGAGGTCAACAAAGACTCCAATAACTGTTATATATGTGTCACTTTTTGGCCTATTGGCAATCATTTGGAGCATTTTGGCAGTTTTAAAAATTTTAGGGTTTTTCGATCGGAACCGCGTAATTTTAGACTGTTAGCTATCGTCTGAGCTAGAGGACTCCGATTGAAAATCTAACTGCATATTATGTGTCCTGGTGCCATTTTAAGCCACTCATGAAAATTTCATCGAATTCTGGCATCGTTTGTAAAAATTTCACAGTTCCGGGGCGTATCCGGGTTTTTAAGTCGCGCTCTACTTAAAAGGAATAAAAAATATCTCGTCACTATTCATCATCTTCCCGACTAGCTCTCTCTCTCTCTCCTCTCCTCCGTTTTTCTTCCGTTCGAGCCCCCTACACCCCTCAAAACCAAAAACCTAAAGCACGGGAAGTGTAGATCGGGTCCCGATCTACGCTCCGGTGTCTTCAAATTCGAATTCCGACGATCCTAGCCTCCCCGACCTCCCCTCTCTCTCCTCTGTTTCGAGCCAAATCAAGGGCCGTGATAGATCGGGGCGTGAGAAGGCTTGTGGGAAGGGTTTCGGCGCGTGGAGATCCACCGGACGCCTCCTCCTCCCCTCGGTAAGCCTCCTTTCCCTCTTATTTCTCGTCTAGATGATTGCTAGGGGAGGGTTTTGTGCTTGGGGGTGGTCGGCGGCTGTGGGGGTCGTCGGAGGGTGGTCGGAGGTGGTTGGAAGTGGTCGGGGCAGTGGGAGGGGTGGTTGGAGGCGCTCGGCAGGCTGGGGGACTGTCCCGGGCAGCAGGGAGCAGCGGCAGCGGCCAGGCAGCGCGCAGGCCGGGCGCGCGCGGGCATGCGCGCGTGCGTGCGCGGGTGTGCGTGCGCGCGGCGTGTGCGCGGGTCTGGTGCGTGGGGCTGGTCGTGCTGGGCGCGCTGGATGGGCTGGGGGCCTCAGGCTGCACAGGCAACGAGCAGGAGCCGGCTGGGCGTGCGCGCGTGCGTACGCGCGAGCGTGCGCGCGAGCGTGCGCTCGGGGGAGCTGGTCGCGGCGGTGCGAGGCGTGCGAGCTGCTCGGGTGGTGCTGTGCGCGAGGGGATGATGGCGAGCTGGTCTGGGCGCTGGTCTGGGCGCGCGCGGAGGTGCTGGCCGAGGTGCTGGACGGCGAGGTGCGCGCGGAGGTGCTGGCGGAGGTGCTGGACGCGCGAGGTGCGCGCGGAGGTGCTGGCGGAGGTGCTGAGCGGAGCGCTCGGGTGCTGGGGCGCGCGCGGAGGAGGCGCGGGGCGAGGAGCCGTGCGCGAGGCGTGCGCGGGGCGCGGCGGAGCGGCGGAGGTGCGCGCGGGGCGCGTGCGGGCTGCCGCGGCTGGGCTCGGTGGACGCGCGGGGCCCCGGGCGGTGCGCGGAGTGCGCGGGCTGAGGCGCGGCGGCGCGTCCGGGCGGTCGGGTGGCCGTGCGGGGGTGCCGAGGGTGTTGGGTGTTGATTTAGGATCTTTGGGTGTTTGTTTGTGTGTGTTATGTATTTTTGGGATAATTGTGGATTTATTCTAACCAGTTAATACCTTGTCTTGCAGATCTCGACGGACGGTCGCGTGTCGACCCGATTCCCGGTGAGTGGGACAACCCAACCCAGTGTGGGAGGCGCTACATGCTTTGGGCGTGTACCGTCCTCCCCTGGGGCTTATAGTTAGTATTAACTGCTTTGATGTAATCCATGTATGCATGATGTGTGTGTAGAATTGCATGCCACCCTAGATTGTGTGATAGGGACTTGCACCCTTAGGATTGTGCATGAGCCATGCATCCTGCCACCTCGCTATCATGCTAGGGAAGCCCGACCTGTGCATGCGTCCTATTAGTTTGGATTATTTAATTAAATGCGAACTGTAATAATAGATAGCATGCTTAGGGAATATAAGGGGGGCCTTGCGAGGTTAACATTGAGACCCGGGTTAGGGTACTCCGTGTTCCTCGTTTGGTTGTCGGATGTCCTACATCGGGACCTCAGGTTACCCTCCCAAGGTCTCTATTTTCCCTTGTATTATGATTAATAAATGCATGTTCCCCGCATCCTGGTTATGCGCGCTGGTGGAATTCTGAGGAATTCGAGACATTAGAGTCTTAGAGATGTGCTGTCAGCGGATCCGATTGGATCATATGCGATGGATAGGCTGTTCTGTTCCCCTCGTCGGATCCGGGTAGAGACTACCTCGGCGTTAGACAGGTTGTCCCGTGCAGGGGCTCCCACTAGTAGGCGCCTCCTGACTTGGAAGGACTGCGCTGAACATGGGAGTGGCCAAACAACCGCGGAGTGAGGAGAGACTATCGGTGGACCAAGGGTAACCAACAGCCTAGTCAGTCCCAAGAGCCTAGGTCACCTGTTGAGAGGTGAGGGTGAGGGTATGGTGGGCCGGCGATGCGACGACCCACAGGATTATGAATGGATGTTTATCAACCCGCTAAGTCCCAACATCCTAGGTCACCTGTTGAGGGTGAGGGTGAGGGTGAGGGTATGGGGTTCGGCGATGAACGAACCCCCGGATGGTGATATTATGCCACTTGTGGCTTATGAATTGATTAAATGTGGTTAATATGACTGTATGCATGGGTTGTGCTATTCACTGAGCGTGTGGCTCACCCCTCGCATATTGCCTTTTCAGTGATCTCTGAGGGAGGAGCTTCCCGAGCGACTACACCGGCAGAGGGCAGCGCCGCGTCCCACGAGTTTTGAGGCCATCAGCACCCTTCTTTCTGTTGTACGTATATGTTCTGTGCTTGGGCACTTAGTTGGATTGTATTTGGATTTTGTTGTGTATATATACGGGCATGTTGGCTCTCACAGGACTTATGATTATGTATCGAGTCTGTAGTATGTTTTTGACTACAGACTCAGTCTTTTAGCTTCCGCATTCGGTGTATATATTATGTCAGCCCTGCTTTTATCTGTGTGTCATTTTAGTGATTGTTTCTGGTTTATTATTGATTTCCTGTCACTGATATCATATATACACTTGCCGCGTCCCGGGGACGGCCGCCCTGGGGCGTGACAATAACAACACACAAGGTGGCAAGGCAAAGATAAATGATAACTGACTGAAAAGCGAAAGCATAAGATATCAACAATGTTTGTAAACCAAAAACATTATTACATACTCGAAATAGACAGTCACAGTCCTCTGAGAGCCAAGTCTAGTCCAAATAAAGTACAACATGTGCCACATGCACGATTTACAATACATAAAATGACTCTAGGACTGCTGACAGCCTCGCACTTGCCACCCACCGGACAGATTGCTCCACGCACATGAAACCACGCCACAGGGAAGCTCCAGCTCCACAACCATCACCGCCTCTGTAAAAGAAACAGTATGCGAGGAGTGAGCTACAAGCTCAGTGAGTGGCTGCAAACCAATCACCATCACAACAGTTTAATGTTAAGGCAATTTCCTTTCAAGAAAAACATGGGTGGAAACCCAAAGGACAACAAGGTCACGCGGCGGCGCGACCAACCTCACCCTAACCCTCACTCCCGGAGGAAGACTCTTGGGATTTTTGGGGAGAGACCATACCGTTGGTCAAAGAGATGTGGAATTACTGGTCTACACAACACTACTGGATCATGTACATCGAGATAACCACCTAACGAAGGTTTTGAACATCGATACGTAACCGGACCCAACAACTATGGGAACGGACGAACAACGAATGGGTCACGCGGCGACGTGACTTCATCTCATCCTCACCCTCACCCCTAAGGGTGACACAGGACTGTTGGAAGAAACCCTTTTGTTCTTCACCCTTCCTCACATTCATTTGGGGGATTAAATTCTTATCCTCACCTGGAGGTGAACGTATGAGACGCGAGTAGCCGTTGATGAGAGGAGAAAGAGAGATTGAATTTATCGCGACGAGATGATACGATCGCTTTGACTCGGGGAGACCGTTTTGAAGGGGAGGGGGAGCACGAATCTCATGGAGTGCAAGAATCTCAGAGTGGTTAGAAGACGTGGCAACCAAAGTCTGTTTCGTAGATCGCCAAGAGATTGCTGTGCCACCGCAAGTGAATACATAGCCTGTTTTTTAGTCAGCTTTGTGAGGATCTGAAAGATATCCTGAATCTGCATAACCCTTTAGTTGTGCACCATTATTGGAATCCTTTGCATAGAATAGATCCATGTCTGACGTTCCACGAAGATAACGAAAAATGTGCTTCAAACCATTCCAATGCCTTCGAGTTGGTGCAGAGCTCTCGAGTAGCCTCTATCTGGTATACTCCCATGATCAGTACATCTGCCGAACGCATCGGTAGTATCTACAGGTGGGAGCCCTCTGTCATGACAGCTTTAACGTCGGGTAGCTTTAACACGGATCCTAAGAAGGGGAGAACAATTCCACGATTGCAATATCATCCGATAGCCCTCTCCCGCGTAGCCTCTACTTGTCGGCCTTCAATGATCGGTACATTAGCCAGATGTGTACCGCGATACGCATCGGTAGCACCTACAAGTGGTGGCACACAAACAGGACAGCTACGACGCTGTTTCGACACACGTCGATGTCGGGAGGAAGGACCCCACGTTCGCAAAGCAAGCCCTTGGGAAAGTCAACTACGCTCGACAATCACATATCGATGATATCAAATACTCTTGTACTCCCACACGGGTGCGTCGCTCGGATGCGAGGGGTTACCTATGCTCTCACGCAGAATTAAGCCCAAGGCATATAACTCAACAGGCGGTTCATGTACGTGCCTAGCACGGGTAGGCCTAACTTAATGCCATAGCCACCGGTTTAACAAAACCGGTACAACAAATGAATTCTCCTGAATTCCATTCAAGTGCATCTCACGGGTGCAGGGTGGCGATTACATCGCTCACGCTCTAACTAATGGGGTACATCTCGACAGCGGGTCATACCCACGCCTATTTCAGATAGGCCTAATTAGTTTTAACATGCGCATATATATTAAAGGAGAAATCATATCGTAGCTACATGCATGAACCATATGCACGATCACCTAATAATTGATTATAAGGGTATCCCCTAACATGAATTTACATCATAAACAACAAATCGTACAACATGCATACTAGGTATGGCCCACTTAAACATACATACAAGGCCATTAACATACAAGGTATAACTTAAGCATGCGTTGGATATCACCAACTTAAAAGGAAAGGGTTAAGCGTGATCTCGCACACTAACAGGTGCATGCCAATATTCCAAACGAATCTGAGTCGAGTAGAAAATCGCATTTACTTACTCAGTTTGTACAAAGGGAGGGCGAGAGAGAGGGAAAGTCTCATCCTTTTCGGAAGCTGGTCATAGCTTTGCCCCAACAAGATGGGTGCAACAGCCATACCACGTCCTCCAGTCTTATGACCAGGGAAATATTAAGTATGCACCCGGTTATTAACCCAGGTTTAATCATGCTAACATAGGGAGGTAGTACTATAAATAGGGACTACCTAAGGCATGCTTATTCTATACATTCATAAAAACACACATCACACATGCCCATACATGAAGGGCGCATGCATACATAATAATTCACACATGAATATGATACACATGCAAGTATATGGTAGAAAAAAGGGGGTTCTACGCAATATACAAGCTATACAAGCCTAGCAAGCAAATATCTAGCATATTTAGGGTGCAAAGAAGCCCCATGGATGCGCGATGTACAACTACGTTGGATCGAACTAGTCACTGCAACCCGGGACCTCGCGCATCCCATCCGACGAGATCTGCAAGGTAAGGGCATCAGAATGGTGAGTATAATCACATAAAAACACTTAGAATTTAACTAAAAATGCCAAAGACTCAGATATGCGCGCATACGGGCTCGCACGCATGCAAGTGCGCACGTTCGCACGCATGTCTGAGTGCCCCGACACCTACCCGAGCCCTCGAGCAGCCACACGCTTGGCGCCGCAGTACGCACGCGTACGCACGCGCGCACGCGCCCCTGCGCCCACGGGCACCCGACCACACCCTTGCCGCGCGCCAAAATGCCCTGCCGCGCGCGTGAGCACCCTCGCACGCCCCCGTGCACACCGCGCATGCCTGCACCCCGCGCGCACGCCCGCGCGCGCCCTCGCGTACGCTCCCGGCCCAGCCTGCGCGCCTGCCTGAGCCCCTCTGCGCGCGCGCCTACGTGCGCACAAGCACAGACAGACCCGCGCAAGCGCCCAGCACTCCCTAGCCCTCCCCCATGCCCCCATATGCACCCAACTCAAAACACCTCACATGCATGCCCTCCCAAACACCCTAACATGCATAAAAACCAATAAAGAAGAGGGAAAACTCACCAAGAGAGAGGGGAGGGAAGGGGGAGATGTAGGGGTTCACAAGCGCACCCTTGACCACCTCGACCGCCACCACAACTACCACCACCTCTTCTTTGCTCCTCTTCTACTTGGCTGACCAAGGGGGATGAGGAAACCAGGGAAGCACAAGGGGGAGTTAGAGGAGGAGGAGGAGAAGATAGTATCAACAATACACACACACATGCACACACTCACCTTTCTTGATCTCCCTTTACATGCACCTCTTCCAAGCACTCCTTCTCATAGGCATTTTATCAAACATATGGGGGCTGAACATCCTCAAAAGGGCTGGACCAAAAGAGAGACGAGAGTAAGAGAAAGAGAGCTCAAATGCTCACTTTGGGGGGTGATGAGAAGGGAAAGAAAGGGGGGGGGGGGGAACCTAAGCCTATTCTCACCCTCTAACACACAAAATAACCAATGGTTTCTTCATCACTAAGCAAGGTGGGGGTAAGGTTACCAAAGGTCACCACATTCACCAAAATATCCAAACACTATGCCTCCAACAAAAACTAGTAATGACCAAAACCCGGATGCGATTTGGAACTGCATATTTTTCAAAACGTTGCCAGAATTCAATGAAATTTTTATGGGTAGTACCAAATGGTTTCAGGACCCATAATATGCAGTTAGATTTCCAATAGGTGTACTCAAACTCACGCAGATAGCTAAAAAGCCAGAATTTTAGCGACTCTGATCGAAAAAGAAAAGGCCCTAAATGACCCAAATGTGACCAAGGCTTAACCGAAATGGCTCCAAATGACACAGGCATAACATTCTCCCCCCCTTAGGAAATTTAGTCCTCGAAATTTAAGGAAACCCAAAGGGATGACCGAATGTAGCAAGTATCACCCATAGACCTTTTGCTTCCAAGTGGTCTATGCACCAGAATGGCGCTACTGACACACTCTAATCAAAGGAACAGTCTTAGCGTGGAGCCTCTTCTCACATTGGTCCTTGACCTCGATCCACTGCTCCACGAACGACAAATCCAGCTGGAGGATGAGGCGGTCGAACGGAATGAGATGAGCAGGATCGTGGAAATAATTCCTCAGCTTCGAGACAAGGACGACGTCGTGGGCATGAGCTAGCTGTGGGGGAAAGGCTACATGACAAGCCACCTCCCCAATCCACTCAAGGACGAGAACCGGTCCGATGAAGGGCCGACTCAGCTTGCCCCGAACATTGAAACGGAGGATGCCCTTAAACCGGGACACCTTCAGGAAAAACATGGTCGCCAAACCCGAAGGTAAGCTCCTGGCGACGATGACCTACGTAGCCCTTCTGTTGGTTCTGGGAGGTGCGGATGCACACATGAACCAACCTAGCCACTACAAGGTCAAATAAATAACTTATGGCCCCTCCAACTGGCGCTCTTCAGCCGTCCCAACACAAGGGAGGCATAAAACTACGCCCGTAGAGGGCCTTTTACAGTACCATCAGGATGCTCGAATGGCAATTGTCTCGCAGGCATACAATGGGTGGTGCCTCCCCCAACTGCCCCAAGTCAAGCACGCAGGCACTTAGCATGTCCTCCAAGGTCTGAATCGTCCTCTTTGCATGGCCATCCATTGGCGGTGAAATGCTATACTTAAATGGAGGCTTACCCCAAAGCCTGCCAAAGGCTACGCCAGCACCCCGAAGTAACCCTTGCGTCTCAGCTCGAAATAGCGCTAACGGAGTGCCATTGTTATGCCTGTGTCATTTGGAGCCATTTCGGTTAAGCCTTGGTCACTTCTGGGTCATTCAGGGCCTTTTTAATTTTTCGATCAGAGCCGCTAAAATTTTGGCTTTTAGCCACCTGCGGGAGTTAGAGCACTCTGATTGAAAATCTAACTACATATTATGGGTCCTGGTACCGTTTAGTACTACCCATAAAAATTTCATCGAATTCCGGTAACGTTTTGAAAAATATGCAGTTCCGAATCGCATCCGGGTTTGGCCGTTACTGGGTTTCGGTGGGCGAGATATTTTCGAGTGTGTGGTGCTTCTCCGCACGCTTCCCAATAAAGCAAAAATAAGTGGTTGAGTGAGGGTGAGCCTAACCCTAACCTCACCACCCCCTTAGGGTCACCCCTAGACACTATTTGGGCATGAAAATGACCATTTTGCCCTCTCTCTCTCTCCCCCTCTCTCCCAACTCGTGGATCTCATCTTCTCTCCCTCTCTTGGTCTCTTTTTTTTCCTCTCTTTGTGTGTGGAGAAGGAGGAGGAAGAATCCATTGAAGGAGAAGGTGAAGAAGGAAGCACAAGAAGGTGTTTGTGCAAGTAGTTGTTGTTGTTGTTGTTGATCCTCCTCTCTCAAGCTCCCTCTTATGTTTCCCCCCCTGATTTGCAGCCAAAGAAGGCTGAGGAGGGCTGTGGAGGTGGTGGTAGTGGTGGTGGTGGTTGAGGTGGTCGCGGGTGCATCGAGGGCCCCCGAATCTCCCCCTTGCATTCCCCTCCGTAGGTGAGCTCTTCCCCTTCTTTTCTTGGTTTTTTCATGGCTTAGGGGTTGTGGGGAAGTCATGCATGCTAGGTAGTTGGTTTAGGGTGAGTGAGAAGTGTGGGGGAGGGGTTAAAAGGGGTTAAAAAGGGGTTAAGGATGGCTGGGCGCGCGCAGGGGCCTGTCTGCGCACGTGCGCACGCAGGCATGCGTGCAGAGGAGCGCTGGCTTACGCAGGCGGGCGCGCAGGCGTGCGCATGCGCGTCTGTGCGGAACGAGCGCGCGGGCGTGCGCGGGGCAGTGCGCCTGGGCGTGTGTCTGGGCGCGCGGCTGGGTGCCAGTGCGCGCGCGCGCGTGCGTGCGCGTGCTGGGGCATGCGTGGGGCTGCCCAGGGGCTCGGGTAGGTGCTGGGGCACTCGGGCATGCGTGCGTACGCGCGTGCTCGCATGCGTGCGAGGCCGTATGCGTGCATGTCTAAGTCTTTAGTAATTCTAGTGATTTCTAAGTGTTAAATTGTGATGTTACTCACCAAATTTGATGCCCTTACCTTGCAGATCTCGTCGGATGGGATGCGCGAGGTCCCGGGTTACGGTGAGTGGTTCGATCCAATCCCCCCCCCCCTCTCGGGATGCGCTCGACGCGCGTAGACGCGCGTCGCGCATCGATGGGGCCCCCTAGCTATACTACTTGTGTAGATAAGTAGTATGGCCATGCTTAAGCTGTAATATGTAGATATCTTGCATGCTAGGCTTATATACATGTATTGTATCTATGTATGAATGATTGTGTTGCATGAGCCCCTCTAGTATGGGCATGTATTTTTGGTAATGTGTATGGATGTATAGAATATGGCATGCCTTAGGTAGTATTGTAATACTACTCCCACCATATTAATTAGAATATTGAACATGATTAAGTCTGGGTTAATAACGGGCACCTGCCTAATATTCCCTTGCGATAAGACTCGAGGGCGTGGTGTAGTTGTTGCACCCATGCTAATGGGGCAAAGCTATGACCAGCTTCATGAGATGATGATCTCTCCCGCCCTCTCCCTCTGAACGAACTGAGTAAGTAGATGCGTTTTCCTACTCGACTCAGGTTCGTTTGGAATATTGGCATGCACCTGTTAGTGCGCGAGATCGCGCTTGACCCTTTCTTTTAAGTTGGTGATATCCAACGCATGTTTAAGTTAGGCCTTGTGTGCTTATGTGATTAATGACCGTATATGCATGTTGTATGATTTATTATGATGTAAATCCATGTTAGGGAGTGTCCCTATAATTATTAGATGATTGTGCATATGGTTCATGCACATAGCTAGATATAAAATTTTCCTGGATATATTTATATGCGCATGTTAAAAAAACTGATAGGCCTATCTGGGATAGGCGTGGGTATGACCCGCTGTCGGGTTGTACCTTATTAGTTAGAGTGCTAGCGATGTAATCGCCCGTGCATCCGAGCGATGCACTCATTTGGAATTCAGGAGAATTCATTATCTTATCGGATTGTTAAGCCGGTAGTTGGGGCGTGACACCCCCCCCCCTTGTGTCTGAGCGACGCAACGGTGTGGGAGTACAGTAGTATTCGATATCTCGATAAGTGATTATCGAGAGTAGTTGTTTTCCATTGGGTTCGCTTTGCGAACATGGAATGTTTACTCCCAATGTCGTCCGTGTTGAAGAGGCCCGGGTTGTAGCTGTCCTGACAGAGGGCTCCCATCCGTAGGTACCACCGATGCGTTCGGGAGCATACTAATCGTGGGAGTGTACCAAGTAGAGGCTACCCGGGAGAGGGCTAACGAATGATATTGCGAGCGTGGAATCGTTCTCCCCTTCGTTGGATCCGATGTAGGAACTTCCCGGCGTTGGAAAAGCTGTCCTGATAGAGGGCTCCCATCCGTAGGTACCACCGAGGTGTTCGGAAGCGTACTGATCGTGGGAGTATACCAGGTAGTGACTACCCGGGGAAAGGGCTACTGGTGGACCAAGGGTGTAGAGCAGTCTAAATCTCTTCCAGAAGTCCCAAGAGTCTCCCTTCAGGAGTGAGGGTGAGGATGAAGTGAAGACACGTCGCCTCGTGACCCATTCGTTGTTCGTCCGTTCCCATAGTTGTTGGGTCCGGTCTCATATCGATGTTCAAAGACATCGTTGGGCAGTTATCTCAATGTAGATGATCCAGTAGGGTTGCGTAGACCTGTAACTCCAGGTCTCCTTGACCAACGGTATGGTCTCTCCCCAAAAGTCCCAAGAATTTCCCTCCGGGAGTGAGGGTGAGGGTGAGGTTGGTGATCCAGTAGTGTTGTGTGGATCAGTAATCCCGGGTCTCCTCGACCAACGGTATGGTCTCTCCCTAAAAGTCCCAAGAGTCTCCCTCCGGGAGTGAGGGTGAGGTTGGTCGCGCCGCCGCGTGACCGTGTTATCCATGGGTTTCCACCTATGTTTACCTTGAAAGGGAATGGTTTATGTATTGAACTGTTGTATGGTGATTGGTTTCCAGCCACTCACTGAGCTTGTAGCTCACCCCTCGCATACTGTTTCTTTTGAGGGGCAATGTTGGGCGTGGGGCTGGAGCTTTCCTGTGGCGTGGTCTTATGGGCGTGGAGCGTTCTTCCGGTGGGTGACAAGTGCGAGGCTGTCAGCAGTCCTAGAGTCATTTTATGTATTATAAATCGTGCATGTTGTACATGTTGTATTTTCTTTGGTCTAGACTTGGCTCTCACAGGGTAGTGATTGTGTATTCGAGTCTGTAATAATGTTTTTGGTTTACAGAAATTGTTTATATATTATGCTTCCGCTTTTCAGTTAGTTATCACTATCTTTGCTTTGCCACCTTGTGTTGTTATTGGAGTCTTTATTGACCTCAGGTATTGATAGCTGATATTTCATTATTGCCACGTCTCGGGGACGGCCGCCCTGGGGCGTGACAACCATGAAGACGAACAATCACGGAGGTGAATCCCCGCACCAAGGCATCCAAAGACTTTGTCAGTCGGATAGAGAGGAAAATGCGGATTTAGTCAGTCGGTCAATGATCACCTAGACGGCGTCGCAACCCGAACGTGACTTTAGCGAGCCCGCAACAATCCATGATAACCCACTCCCACGTCCACTGAGGAATCTTGATGGACTGACGCTTTCCAACGTGATGATGATTCTCAAACTTCGCCTAAGGGCATGCGAACAAAGGCAACGAAGCCACTGAGTATCGCCTTTACATCGCGCCACTAGCAATCCCGATGAAGACTACAATAAAATAGTCCACGGAGGCCCTATACAACTTTTGAGATCACTTAAGGCATCCGCCACATTCGTCAACCTCGACGGCAATACTTAGAACTCGTAGTGCCTGAAACGGTCATCAACAGAATGCCCAACTCCCGGATCTCCAATTGTGGTACCCTGTTATGCCTGTGTCATTTGGAACCATTTCGGTTAAGCCTTGGTCACATCTAGGTCATTCAGGGCCTTTTAATTTTTCGATCGGAGTCGCTAAAATTTAAAGCCACCTACGGGAGTTGGAGTACTCTGATTGAAAATCTAACTGCATATTATGGGTCCTAGTACCGTTTAGTACTACCCATAAAAATTTCATCGAATTTCGGTAACGTTTTGAAAAATGTGCAATTCCAAATTGTATCCGGGTTTTGAGAGTTCCTGGTTTGATTAGTCGAATAGTGTAAGATATTTTGGTGAATGTGGTGACCTTGGGTAACCTTACCCCCCTTTGCTTAGTGGTGAAGCAACCAATTGGTTATTTAAAGCAACCAATAGGTTCACCCCCACATTTTTTTCCATTACACATATGCGAGGGGTGAGCCACACGCTCAGTGAACACTGGGGAAAAACATATGCGAGGGGTGAGCCACACGCTCAGTGAACGGCACAACCCATGCATCACAGACAATATTTACCACAATTCCATTATTTATCCAAGCTCAAAGACATAACAACATAATCCAGTGGTTCGTACTTCGCCGAACCACCACACCCTCACCCTCACCCATCCATGGGTGACATAGGCTATAGGGACTGATAATCATCCATTCACAAATCTAGCAGGTCGCTCATCGCCAACCCACTACACCCTCACCCTACCACGGGTGACATAGGATTTTGGGACTGACTAGGCTGTTGGTCACCCTTGGTCCACCGATAGTCTCTCCTCCACTCCGTAGGCCGCTTGGCTTTCACCCACAACTTCGGCCCAGTCCGAAACCAAATCAGGAGGCGCCTACTGATGGGAACCCTTGGAAGGGACGACCTTTCTAACGCTGGGGCAGTCTCTACTGGATCCAACGAAGGGGACAGAACAGCCTATCCATACGCATACGATCCACTCGGATCCGCTGACTACACATCTCTACAACTCAAATGTCATGAACTCTTCAGAGTTCCTCCACGGCGCATAACCAAGATGCGGGGAACATGAACAATGAAAACAAGGTTGTAATATCATTGGTGGAAAGAACTCGGGAGGGCGGCGTGAGTTCCCATTATAGGATACCCCGACAACCAAACAAGGAACACGGAGTACCCTAACCCGGGTCTCACCGCTGTCCTCGCAAGGCCCCTCCCCTATAATATTCACTAATATGCTAATAATCATACTAATCATACAACATTACTTATAATATTACTGGGACTAGAAACCTTGGGAGGGCAGCATGAGTGTCACGCCCCAGGGCGGCCAACCCCGGGACGCGGCAAATGTATATATCCTATCAGAAACCTACACAGGAGGTCAAATATATATACTCTAAACCACAAATAAAATGACAACACATATCAAACAGGGCTGACATAATATATACACAATGTAGCGGAAGCTAAAACCGAGTCTGTAACCAAAACATATTACAGACTCGATACACAATCATACGTCCTGTGAGAGCCAATATACATGGAAACAACTGAACATATACCAACACGTGCCAAGCACGGAAATAAAATACATACAGCCAAGGAAAGGGATGCTGATAGCCTCTGGTACTCGCGGACGTAGCGCTGCTCCGCTACTGAAGAAATCCCTCGGAAAGCTCCAACTGCTGCTCCGGCTCCAGCTCAGGCTCAGTGGCAACTAGGGAAAAACATGTGCGAGGGGTGAGCCACACGCTCAGTGAACAGCACAACCCACGCATCACAGACAATATTTACCAATATTCCATTATTTATCCAGTCTCCAAGACATAACAACATAATCCAGTGGTTCGTACTTCGCCGAACCACCACACCCTCACCCTCACCCATCAATGGGTGACATAGGCTATTGGGACTGATAATCATCAATTCACAAATCCAGTAGGTCGCTCATCGCCAACCCACTACACCCTCACCCTCACCCATCAATGGGTGACATAG
Source organism: Acorus gramineus (assembly GCA_030737835.1). NCBI lineage: Eukaryota > Viridiplantae > Streptophyta > Magnoliopsida > Acorales > Acoraceae > Acorus > Acorus gramineus. The sequence continues at coordinate 2,585,893 of JAUJYN010000022.1, forward strand.
GATTTTGGGACTGACTAGGCTGTTGGTCACCCTTGGTCCACCGATAGTCTCTCCCTCCACTCCGTAGGCCGCTTGGTCTCCACCCACAACTTCAGCACAGTCCGTCACAAAAATCGGGAGGCGCCTACTGATGTGGGTCCTCCGAAGGACGGCCTTTCTAACGCTGGGGGTAGCCTCTACCGAATCCAACGCAGGGAACAGAACAGCCTATCCATACGCATATGATCCACTCGGATCCGCCGACTACATATCATTACAACTCAAATGTCATGAATTCCTCTGAATTCAACCGGGTGCATCATCAAGATGCGGGGAACATGTACAAAAATCAGCAAGGCTGGAATATCATTGGGGGAAAGAAACTCGGAAGGGCGGCATGAGTTCCCGTTATAGGATACCCCGACAACCAAACAAGGAACACGGAGTACCCTAACCCGGGTCTCACCGCTGTCCTTGCAAGGCCCCTCCCCTATAATATCCACCAACTATGCTAATAATTATACTAATCATACAATCATTACATATAATATCATTGGGACTAGAACCTTGGGAGGGCAGCCTGAGGTCCCGATACAGGACATCCCGACAACCAAACAAGGAACACGGAGTACCCTAACACGGGTCTCAGCGTTGACCTCGCAAGGCTCCTCCCTATAATATTATCCTAAGGCATGCGATCTAACAGATACCAGCATTTAATTTAATAAATAAAACTAGTAGGATGCATGCATAGGCCGGGTTTCCTAGCATGTAAACAGGGGACATGCTGCATGGCTCATACGCATATCCTAAGGGTGCAAGTCCCTAACAGAAAAGCCTAGGGTAGCATGCATTCTACATTTTGCATCATGCTCACATGCAATACATATTATTACAGGTTAATATAATCCACGGTGCCCCAGGAGAGGTCGGTATACGCCCAAGTGCGTATAACACCTCTCTACTGGGTTGGATTGTCCCACTCACCAGAATCGGGGTCGTCGTGCGACCGCCCGTCAAGATCTGCAAGACAGGGTATTAACTGGTTAGAATAAATCCATAATGACCCCAAAAATACATAACACACACAAATAGACACCCAACACCCCCCGGCAACCACCCGCACGGCCACCCGACCGCCCGGACGCGCCGCCGCGCCTCAGCCCGCGCACTCCGCGCACCGCCCGGGGCACCGCACGTCCACCGAGCCCAGCCGCGGCAGCCCGCACGCGCCCCGCACGCCGTGCGCTGGCCCGCGAGCACCCCGCACGCCCCCGCGCGCGGCGCCTCGCCCCCGCGCACACCTCCTCGCGCCCGCGCACACCACCTCGCGCTCAGCTCCCTGCCCCGCCGCGCCTCGCGCTCAGCTCCTCATCCCGCACCTCCTCCGCGTGCACCTTGCACTCGGCCACCACCTCGCACCCGCGCGACCTGCTCCATGCGCACCAGCCCGCCTGCTCGACCCGCACCTCGCGCACAGTACCACCGCTGCTCAGCCACCACCTCGCACCCGCGCGACCTGCTCCACGCGCACTAGCCCGCCCTGCGCTCGCTGCCGGTGCTGCCTGAGGCCCCCAGCCCGAGCACGCCAGCACTGCTAGCCCGTCCCGCGCGCCCAGCACGACCGGCACCTCACACCAGACCCGCGCACGCCCGCGCGCACGCCCGCGCGCGCACGCGCGCATCCCCGCACGCGCCCAGCCTGCGCGCTGCCTGGGCCGCTGCCGCTGTTGCCTGCGCCCGAGGACAAGGCCTGCCACGGCTCGAGCACCTCCACCACCATCCGAAAGTCTCCAACGGCCTCCGACCGCCTCCCACTGCCCCCGACGGCCACCCACCGCCTCCGACCACCACCCAACCCTAGATCCACCTCCCTAGCATACATCTATGCAAGAAAAGAGAAGAAAAAGATCTTACCAAGGGAAGGGAGCGAAGTCCGGTTGCTCTCCGCGCGCCGAAACCTTTCCCAATGGTTCTCTTACGCCCCGATCTATCACGGCCCTCGAAATGGCCCGAAACAGAGGAGAGAGAGGGGAGGTCGGGGTGGCTAGAGTCGTCGGAATCGGGTTTTGAAGACACCGGAGTGTAGATCGGGACCCAATCTACACTTCCCGTGCTTTAGGTTTTTGATTTTGAGGGGTGGAGGGGGCACAAACGGAAGAAAAACGGAGAAGGGGAGAGAGAGGGCTCGACGAGGAAGACGATGAACAGTAACTCGGGTTTTAGATCTCACTTATTTATAGTGCGCGACTTAAAAACCCGGATACGCCCCGGAACTGTGAAATTTTAGGGAACGTTACCGGAATTCGATGAAATTTTCGTCAGAGGTCTAAAATGACACTAGGACACCAAATATGCAGTTAGATTTCCAATCGGAGTCCTCTAACTCAGACGATAGCTAACAGTCCAAAAATTAGCGGTTCCGATCGAAAAACCCTAAAAATTTTAAAAACTGCCAGGACGCTCCAACGGTTACCAGCAGGCTAAAAGTGACACATATATAACAATGAGGTCCCGCTACAGGACATCCCGACAACCACGGAGTACCCTAACACGGGTCTCAATGTCGACCTCGCAAGGCTCCTCCCGATAATATTATCCAAGGCATGCGATTTAACATACACTAGCATTTAATTTAATAAATAAACTAGTAGGACGCATGCATAGGCCGAGGTTTCCTAGCGTGAAAACAGGGGGGAACATGGTGCATGGCTCTCACACCTATCCTATGGGTGCAAGTCCCTAACATAAAATCCTAGGGTAGCATGCATTCTGTATTTAAAATCATGCTCACATGCAATACATATTACTACAGGTTAATATAATCCACGGTGCCCCAGGAGAGGTCGGTATACGCCCAAGTGCGTATAACCCCTCTCTACTGGGTTGGATTGTCCCACTCACCAGTATCTGGGTCGTCGCGCGACCGTCCGTCCAGATCTGCAAGACAGACATTCAATATGGTGAGAACAATACATAAATACTCTAAAATACACAACATACAAAACCCACAACTAAACACCTAACACTCGGGCAAACGTGCATACGACCCGCACGCACGCTAACCCGAGCACTCCGGCTACCACCCGCACGGCCACCCGCCCTCGGATGCGCCGCCGCGCCTCAGCCCGCGCGCCCCGACGCACTGCCGCACGCACGCGCACGCTCGCGCGCGCCCGCGCGCACCGCGCGTCCAGCCCAGCGCGCCCCCGCGCGCACTGCACGCACGCCCCAGCACGCGCGCGCACTGGTCCCCAGCACCGCGCGCACTGGTCCCCAGCACAGCGCCCAGGGGCATGCCCAGGCGCCCTGCCCAGCACCCAGGCACAGTGCCTAGGCGCCCTGCCCGCGCGCGCGCACGCTCGCGCGCGCGCCTGCGCGCACCCGCGCGCACTCCCGCGCACACCCCCGCTCGCGCCAGCACCCGCGCGCACGCCCGCGACCACTCCGCGCGCACTCGGGCACCCGCGCGCGACTGCGCGCCCGACTGCGCCCGCCAGCGCCCAGTGCCCAGCACCCAGCGCCCAGCGCCACCCGCGCGCACGTCCGCGCGCACGTCCGCGCGCGCGCCCCTGCCAGCGATGCGCCTGCTGCCTGTGCTGCTGCCACCAGCCACCCTGCCCGAGCACCTCCACCACCACTCCTCCGGCCACCAATGGCCTCCGACCACCTCCACAGCCCTCCGACGACCACCCACCGCCGCCAACCACCTCCCAACCCCAAATCCTACCTCCTAACATCCATCTAAGCATGAAAAAGAGAGGAAAGAGGCTTACCAAGGGGAGAAAGGGAAGTCCGGATGCTCTCCGCGCACCGAAACCATTCCCCAAGGGCTTCCAACGCCCGGATCTACTCCCACCTACGAAACAGCCCAAAACAAAGGAGAAGAGAGGGAGGACGGAGGGGCAAAACTCGCCGGAATTGGGATTTGAAAGCACCGGAGGTTTTAAGCTTTGAGGGCTCTAGGGGGCTCAAAAGTGAGAAAAGGAGAGAGGGGAGAGAGAAAATCAAGTTGGTAGGGATGATGAATAGTGATTTCGAAATTAGATCCCACCTTTATATAGTGCGCGACTTAAAAACCCAGATACGCCCCGGAACTGCGAAATTTTGGGAACGTTACCGAAATTCAATGAAATTTTCGTGAGAGGCCTAAAATGGCACCAGAACACCAAATATGCAGTTAGATTTCCAATCGGAGTCCTCTAGCTCGTGACGATAGCTAATAGTCCAAAAATTAGCGGTACCGATCGAAAACCGAAAAAAAATGAAAAACTGCCAGAATGCTCCACCGGTTACCAGCAGGTTAAAAGTGACACAAATATAACACCTACATCTCCCCCTTCCCTCCCCCTCTCTTTTGGTGAGTTTTCCTCTTCTTTAATTGGCTTTTATGCATGTTAGGGTATTTGGGAGGGCATGCATGTGAGGTGTTTTGAGTTGGGTGCATGTAGGGGCAAGGGGGGATGTTGGGGAATGCTTGGCGCGCGCGCGGGTTTGTCCGCGCGCGTCGCGCTGGCAAGTGCAGGCGTGCGCATAGGCGCGGATGCGCGCGGATGCTGGCAGCGAGCTGGGTGCACGCAGGGCGTGCTCGCGAATGCGCGCGGGCGCGCACGAGCGCTCGTGTGCGCGGGGCAGGTTGTCTGGGCGGGTCTGGGCGCGCGGCTGGGTGCCAGTGTGCGCGCGCGCGTGCGTGCGCGTGCTGGGGCATGCGCGGGGCTGCCCAGGGTCTCGGGTAGGTGCTGGGGCACTCGATCATGCGTGCGAGCCTGTATGCGTGCATGTCTAAGTCTTAGGCATTTCTAGTAATTTCTAAGTGTTATAATGTGTTGTTACTCACCAAATTTGATGCCCTTACCTTGCAGATCTCGTCGGATGGGATGCGCGAGGTCCCGGGTTGAGGTGAGTGGTTTGGTCCAATCCCCCCCCCCCCTCTCGAGATGCGCTCGACGCGCGTAGTCGTGCGTCGCGCATCGGTGGGGCATCTTAGTTAGCTATACTACTTGTGTAGATAAGTAGTATGGCCATGCTTAAGCTATAATATGTTAGATATCTTGCATGCTAGGCTTATATACATGTATTGTATCCATGTATGAATGATTGTGTTGCATGCGCCCCTCTAGTATGGGCATGTATTTTTTTGTAATGTGTATGGATGTATAGAATATGGCATGCCTTAGGTAGTATTGTAATACTACTCCCACCATATTAATTGGAATATCCAGTATGATTAAGTCTGGGTTAATAACGGACACCTGCCTAATATTCCCTTGCGATAAGACTCGAGGGCGTGGTGTAGTTGTTGCGCCCATGCTAATGGGGCAAAGCTATGACCAACTTCATGAGATGATGATCTCTCTCGCCCTCTCCCTCTGAACGAACTGAGTAAGTAGATGCGATTTCCTACTCGACTCAGGTTCGTTTGGAATATTGGCATGCACCTATTAGTGCGCGAGATCGCGCTTGACCCTTTCTTTTAAGTTGGTGATATCCAACGCATGCTTAAGTTATGCCTTGTGTGGTTATGATTAATGGCCATGTATGAAGTATTAAGTGGGCCATACCTTGTATGCATGTTGTATGATTGCTGTTTATGATGTAAATCTATGATTAGGGAGTATCCCTATGATTAATTGATATGTGATCGTGCATATGGTTCATGCACGTAGCTAAGATTTAATTCTCCTATAAAATATATGCGCATGTTAAAACTAATCAGGCCTATCTGAAATAGGCGTGGGTATGACCCGTTGTCGGGTTGTACCTTATTAGTTAGAGCGCTAGCGATGTAATCGCCCCCATGCATCCGAGCGATGCACTCGTTTGGAATTCAGGGGAATTCATTATGTTATCGGTTTGGTTAAACCGGTAGTTGTGGCATTAAGCTAGGCCTACCCGTGCTAGGCGTGTATATGAACCGCCTGTTGGGTTATGTGCCTTGGGATTATTTCTGCGTGAGAGCAGAGGCAACCCCCCCTTGTGTCCGAGCGACGCAACCATGTGGGAGTACAATAGTGTTCGCTATCATCGATATGTGATTATCGAGAGTAGTTGTTTTTCCATTGGGTTCGCTTTGCGAACATGGAGTGTTTCCTCCCAATGTCGTCCGTGTTGAAGCGGCCCAGGTTGTAGCTGTCCTAACAGAGGGCCCCCACCTGTAGGTACTATCGATGCATGCGGCAAGATGTACTAATCGTGGGGGTATACCAGGTAAAGGCTACCCGGGAGTGGGCTAACGAATGATATTGCGAGTGTGGAATCGTTCTCCCCTTCGTTGGATTCGATGTAGGAACTTCCTGGCGTTGGAAAAGCTGTCCTGACAGAGGGCTCCCATCCGTAGGTACCATCGAGGCGTTCGGAAGCGTACTGATCGTGGGAGTATACCAGGTAGTGACTACCCGGGGAAAGGGCTACCGGTGGACCAAGGGTGTAGAGGAGTATAATCTCTCCAAAAGTCCTATGTCACCTGTAAAGGGTGAGGGTGAGGATGAGGTGAAGACACGTCACCGCGTGACCCATTCGTGGTTCGTCCGTTCCCATAGTTGTTGGGTCCGGTTGCGTATCGATGTTCAAAGACATCGTTGGGCAGTTATCTCGATGTAGATGATCCAGTAGTGTTGTGTAGACCAGTAATTCCGGGTCTCGTCGACCAACGGTATGGTCTCTCCCCAAGAGACCCAAGAGTCTCCCTCTGGGAGTGAGGGTGAGGTTGGTGATCCAGTAGTGTTGTGTGGACCAGTAATCCCGGGTCTCCTCGACCAACGGTATGGTCTCTCCCCAAAAGACCCAAGAGTCTTCCTCCAGGAGTGAGGGTGAGGGTGAGGTTGGTCGCGCCGCCACGTGACCCTGTTATCCATTGGGTTTCTACCCATGTTTTTCCTTGAAAGGAAATTGTGTTAGCATTGAATTGTTGTATGGTGATTGGTTTCCAGCCACTCACTGAGCTTGTAGCTCACCCCTCGCATACTGTTTCTTTTCAGGGGCAGTGTTGGGCGTGGAGCAGGAGCTTTCCTGTGGCGTGGTCTTATGGGCGTGGAGAGTTCTTCCGGCGGGTGGCAAGTGCGAGGCTGTCAGCAGTCCTAGAGTCATTTTATGTATTGTAAATCGTGCATGTGGCACATGTTGTATTTTATTTGGACTAGACTTGGCTCTCACAGGACAGTGATTGTGTATTCGAGTCTGTAATAATGTTTTTGGTTTACAGACATTGTTTATATATTATGCTTCCGCTTTTCAGTCAGTTATCATTATCTTTGCTTTGCCACCTTGTGTGTTGTTGTTGGAGTCTTTATTGACCTCAGGTATTGATAGCTGATATTTCATTATTGCCACGTCTCGGGGACGGCCGCCCTGGGGCGTGACAAAAGTTGGTATCAAAGCCTGGTCCTGTCAGAGCCTAAGTCTAGTAGTAAGTGATGAGTTGTAGGATTGTTATCCGAGTACTCTTGTTTTAGAAGTTATCTTCGGTTGCTGACATGCCTCCTCGCATCCGTTGACGTGGACGTGACCCCCCTGGACCCACCCTTAAGCTGTCGACTGATTACGGTCAATTCTTGGATCGCTTGTTGTGGGATTAAGGCTTGGGTAGGAGATTCCAGCCTAGTAGTATGATAGTGATGAATTGGTCACAATTTCTAAGGTTTGGATTGCGTCTCGATAATGGAGCTTCTTTCCCGTGCATCGGTATTGCTGGTAACCATGGAGTTCGCGTGCAGCGCCAGTTTCAAGTTTTGAGGATGTGGTGTGTTGCTCATTAAGGGGTGATGTCTTCTTCCAGCCTTCCTACTCAGGATTAAGGGGCCTTGCGGGGTCATCGTTGAGACCCGGGCTAGGGTACTACGTGTTGCTTGTTTGGTTGTCGGGATATCCTATATCGGGCCCTCAGGGTGCCCTCCCAAGGTTTCTTTTCCCAGTCAAGGAATACCTATGAAGCATCTAATTGATGATTGATTTTTCCTCTCACTTGGAAGGTGTTGTAGCGAGTGGTGATGCGTACGATCAGGATTGGGTACATCCTATTGCAGCTTAGTGGGCGATTGCTTATGGATTGAGTTCTATAGTTGCATCTGAAGTCGCTTCGATATATCATTGTGCGTTGTAGCTGCCCAGTTGAGGCTAGAGCCTTGTGAGGTGCTCCCAGATACTATGCTTGTTGGTGCGCCCATATGGCAGAGATAGTGGGCTTGGGAGGCTACCAGGTAGAGGCCACACCGGGAGAGTGCTACTGGATGATGTCGAGAGCGTGGACTCCCTGTGATGAATCTGCCCATGGAGTGCAGGATGCTGGAGTTCCAATGGTTATAGTTGAGCGACCTATCTCTGGCGGCATGTGAAGCACAGTTGTGGATACTGTCACGTTTTGCCCCACATTGGTCGCAAATAAGGAGACGCGATGCTAGCGTTTGTGATGGGACTCAACCGCCCTATCGGATAGATGACGTCGCATAGGCATTGTCGAGGTTCGACGACCCCTTATTGCGTGTCTTGTGGATTAAGTGCGGTTGAGCGGCTTACCAAGCGTGTAAGTGTCATCATGAGCGCCAGCCATGCTCGAGGAGCAGAATCTGGACTTAATTGTTCATGGTGTTGTTTTGATCTCCCCGTGGAGGTTGAAGATCAATTACCCTTGCCGCGAATCGATGATCTGTTTGACCAGCTCTGGGAGCCAGTGTCTTCTCTTAGATCGATCTTCGCACAAGGGTACCACAAGTCAGAGATCCGGGAGTTGGACATCCCGTAGATGGCCTTTCGTGACCGTTCAGGCACTACGAGTTTTAAGTACTGCCGTCGGGGTTGACGAATGTGCCGGATGCCTTCGTGGATCTCAAAAGTTTTATTGGGCTTCCGTGGACTACTTTGGGGTAGTCTTCATTGAGATTGCTAGTGGTGCGATGAAAAAAAAAAGGCGATATGGGTGACCTTGTTTCCCCAGGTTGGCATGCCCTCAAGCAAAGTTCGAGAATCATCATCGCGTTGGAAAGCGTCAGTCCATGGAGATTCCTCAGTGGACGTGGGAGTGGGTTATCAGGAATTGTTGCGGACTCGCTAATGTCACGTTCGGGTCACGACGCCGTCTAGGTGATCATTGACTGACTGACTAAGTCCGCGCTTCCCTCCCAAATCCGACTGATTGAGTCTCTGGATGCTTTGACGTGGGTTTTCACCTTCACGATTGTTCGTCTTCATGGCACTCCGGTCGGCGCTATTTTCAGTTGAGACGCGAGGGTTACTTTGAGGTTGTGGCGCAGCCTTGGCAGGTTTTGGCGTGAGCCTCCATTTAAGTATAGCGTTTCATCGCCGATGGACAGCCAGACAAAGAGGATGATTCAGACCTTGGAGGACATGCTAAGTGCCTGCGTGCTCGATGATGAGGGTAGTTGGGTGAGGCACCACCCATTTGTTGGGGTACGCCTGCAAGACGACTGCCATTCGAGCATCCAGATGGACCTGAAAAAGGCACTCTACAGGCGCAGTTTTATACCTCCCTTGTGTTGGGACGGTTGAGGAGCGCCAGTTGGAGGGGCCACAAGTTATTTATTTGACCTTGCAGTGGCCAGGTTGGTTCATGTGTGCATCTGCACCTCCCAGAACCGATGGAAGGGCTACGCAGGTCATCGTCGCCAGGAGCTTACCTTCAGGTTTGGCGACCATGTTTTCCTGAAGGTGTCCCAGTTTAAGGGCATCCTCTGTTTTGACGTTCGGGGCAAGCTGAGTTGGCTCTTCAATGGGACTGTTTCTCGTCATTGAGTGGATTGGGGAGGTGGCTTGTGTTGTGCCTGTGTCATTTGGAGCGCTCTGTTTGAAAATTTGGGTACATAATTTTTTCCTCGAAGTTATGTATTTCCTGATTTGGTATTTGGATTTGATTTTGTTAAAATCCAAGATGAAGAGGTTTAAATATGAGTTTACTATGAGATGTCCAGTTTTGAGTTAGCTTTCGTACAGAAGTGGAATTAGATCAACTGGATTCTTGTAGTAAAAGTTATGGGTATTTTTCCAAGTATACCCCGGGGATGGAAATTCTGGCAGCAGCCCTGTTCTATGTTTAGCTCTAATTTTGGAATAGCTAGAGGGATTATTTGATCTTGGCATAAACATGAAAGTTGTAGATAATCCTCTTAGCTTTCCAACGGACTTGGAATTTGCAATTCGGAGCTATATGGAGGAAGTTATGGTTGTTCCAGTGAAGCATGCGCAGAATTTCTAGTCAAAGGGCGACTTAGTCTTTTCCCCTTTAGATATTTGTGATAAATATCTTCTCCCCCTCTCTCTCTCTTCCCCTCTCACTCCCACGAGCACATTCTGGTCTCTCTTTCTCTTTTCTTTTCCCCCCCACCAAGTGTTTGTTGAATTGCCTCAATGAGAAGAGAAGGTGGAGGTGAAGGAAGAAGAGGAAGTTGGTTCTTGTGTAGTTGTTGTTTGGTCCCCTCTCTCTCAAGCTCCCTTTGCATGGATCTCCCTCCCCCCCTGATTTTCAGATGAAGAGGAGGCTGAGGAGGAGGCTGAGGGGTGGTGGTGGTGGCGGTTGAGGTGGTCGCGGGTGGGTCGAGGGCCCCTAAACCTCCCCCTTTTGTTCCCCCTCCAAGGTGAGCTCCTCCCCCTTCTTTTCTTGGTTTTTATGGCTTAAGGGGTTGTGGGAAAGTCATGCATGCTAGGTAGATGGGTTAGGGTGTGTGTGAGGGGTTGGGAAGGGTTAAAAAGAGGTTAGGATGGGCTGGGCGCGCGCTGGGCGCAGTCTGCGCGCCTGCGAGGGTAGGCGCGCGCGCAGGTGGGCGCTGGCAGGCCCAATCGCGGGCGCAGACGCGCGCGGGAGTGCGCGCGGGTGCGCACGGGTGCAGGCGCGAGCAGGGGTGCGAGCGGGGGTGCGCGTGAGCGTGCGCACGCGCGGGCAGGGCGCCTGGGCATGCGCCTGGGCGCGGAGCAGGGGACTAGTGCCCGCGCGCCCGTGTGTGCGCGTGCTGGGGCGTGCGCGGGGTGCTGCGCGAGGGGCGCGGGCTGTACGCGCGGCAGCGATTCTGGGCGCGCGGGCAAGCGTGCGGCAGCGTGCCGATGGTGCTGCGGTGCGTGCGTGCGTGCGCATTCGTGCGTGCGCATGCGGGGGGCCATGCGTGTGGCTGCCCGAGGGTTCGGGTAGGTGTCGGGGCACTCGGACTCGCGTGCGTACGTGCGTGCTCGCATGCGTGCGAGCCCATATGTATGCTTGTCCGAGTATTGGGTATTTCTAATGTATTTCTATGTGTAAATTGTGTTGTTTCTCACCAGTTGGATGCCCCTACCTTGCAGATCTCGTCGGATGGGATGCGCGAGGTCCCGGGTCGTAAGGTGAGTGGTTTGATTCCAATCCCCCCCCCCTCTCTAGGGATGCACTCGACCCGCATAGACGCGCGTCGCGCATCGATGGGGGCCCCTAGCTAAATTATGTAGACACCTGTGCATGCCTGATTATTATGATATATCCATGCCACCTTAGACCTTGCATGCTAGGGATATACACCCATACATCATGTATAGAGGCTCGTACATGCCTGGACACCATGTCCTGTACTTAAGAGCCTTGATCTATGCATGCTTTGCTATGATGTATCCATGCCACCTTAGACTTTGTATGCTAGGGATATGCACCCTTATATCATGTATAGCGGCCTATGCATGTTTAGTCATCTTGTCCTTAATTGGAAAACCCCGACTATTGATGTTCCCATTTAGTCTAATTTATTTAAATCAAGATGGGATGATGTGATTATATTGTTGTAAGCATGCCTTAGAGAATATTATAACCTTGTGGTTATAATATAGGTTTCCCCGCATCTTAGTTATGCGCCCTGGAGGAATTCTGAAGAATTCATGACATTAGTAGAGTTGCAATCAGTGTCAGCGGATCTAAGAGGATCATATCCGTGTGGATAGGCTGTTTCTCTTCCCTTCATTGGATCCGTGTAGGGACTCCTCAACGTTAGACAGGCCATCCTGACAGAGGGCTCCCATCAGTAGGTACCTCCTGATTGTGTTTCGGACTGTGCTGAATCGTGGGAGTAGACCAGGCGAGCTACGGAGTGGGGAAGGGACTATCGGTGGACCAAGGGTGATTAACAGCCTAGTCAGTCCCAAAAGACCATGTCACCAGTTTGAGGGTGAGGGTGAGGGTGGGGTGGGTCGGCGATGTAGTGACCCTTTGGATTGTGTAGTTATTGCCACTTAGAGGCTATAAATAATTTGCGGTTAATATGAGTGTGTTGGTTGCTGTTATGCATGTGTGTGATATCTCGCTGAGCGAGTATCGAGAGTGGTTGTTTTCCATTGGGTTTCGCTTTGCGAACATGGGATCGTTCTCCCCTTCGTTGGATCCGAGTAGTGACATCCCCGGCGTTAGACAGGCTATCCTGACAGAGGGCTCCCATCAGTAGGTACCTCCTGATGTGTTTCGGACTGTGTTGAATCGTGGGAGTATATCAGGTAAGCTACAGAGCGGGGAGAGGCTACCGGTGGACCAGGGGTGTAGAGCAGTCTAAGTCTCTCCCAAAGTCCCAAAATGTCTCCTTTCAGGAGTGAGGGTGTGGATGAGGCGAAGACGCGTCGCCTCGTGACCCATTCGTTGTTCGACCGTTCCCATAGATGTTGGGTCTGGTCTCGTGATCGATGTTGAAGGACATCGTTGGGCGATTATCTAGATGTAGATGATCCAGTAGTGTTGAGTAGACCAGTAAATCCGGGTCTCTTCAACCGACGGCATGGTCTCTAGACCAGTAAATCCGGGTCTCTTCGACCGACGGTATGGTCTCTCCCCATAAGTCCCAAAAGACTCCCTTCGGGAGTGAGGGTCGGGGTGAGGTTTGTCGCGCCGCCGCGTGACCCAGTGATCCATTGGGGTTTCTACCCATGTTTTTCCTTGAAAAAGGGAACTGATTATGTATTGAACTGTAGAATGGTGATTGGTTTCCAGCCGCTCACTGAGCTTGTAGCTCACCCCTCGCATACTGTTTCTTTTCAGGCGCAGTGTTGGGCGTGGAGCTTTCCTGTGGCATGGTCTTATGGGCGTGGAGCGTTCTGCCAGCGGGTGGCGAGCGCGAGGCTGTGAGCATTCCTAGAGTCATTTTATGCTTTGTAAATCGTGCATGTGGCACAGGTTGTATTTTCTTTGGTCTAGACTTGGCTTCCACAGGACATTGATTGTGTATTCGGGTCTGTAATAATGTTTTTGATTTACAGACATTGTTATATATTATGCTTCCGCTTTTCAGTCAGTTATCTTTATCTTGCTTTGCCGCCTTGTGTATTGTTGTTGGTGTCCTTATTGACCTCAGGTATTGATAACTGATATTATATTTTATTTTGCCACGTCTCGGGGATGCCTGGGGTGTGACAGCTTGTCATCTAGCCTTTCCCCCACAGCTGGCTCATGCTCACGACGTCGTCCTTGTCTCATGGCCGAGGCGTTATGTCCATGATCCTGCTCAGTCATTCTATTTGACCGCCTCATACTCGAGCTGGATTTGTCATTTGTGTAGCAGTGGATCGAGGTCAAGGACCAGCATGAGAAGAGGCTCCATGCTAAGACCGTTCCTTTGATTACAGTGTGTCGGTAGCGCCAGTCTGGTGCATGGACCACTTGGGAGCAAAAGGTCTATGGATGATACTTGCTATAATCGGTCTTCCCTTTGGGTTTCCTTAAGTTTTGAGGACTAAATTTCCTAGGGGGGGGGGGGGGAGAATGTTATGCCTGTGTCATTTGGAGCCATTTCGGTTAAGCCTTGGTCACATCTAGGTCATTCAGGGCCTTTTAATTTTTCGATCGGAGTCGCTAAAATTTTGGCTTTTAGCCACCTGCGGGAGTTGGAGTACTCTGATTGAAAATCTAATTGCATATTATGGGTCCTGGTACCGTTTAGTACTACCCATAAAAATTTCATCGAATTCCGGTAACATTTTGAAAAATATGCAGTTCTGAACTGTATCCGGGTTTTGAGAGTTCCTGGTTTGATTAGTCGAATAGTGTGAGATATTTTGGTGAATGTGGTGACCTTGGGTAACCTTACCCCCCTTTGCTTAGTGGTGAAGCAACCAATTGGTTATTTAAAGTGTTAGTGGGTGAGGTTAGGTTAGGTTCACCCCCACATTTTTTCCATTACACTCACCCCCCCATGTGAGAAAAAAGTCTCTCTCTCTCTCCCTCTCCCACTCCCCACATGGACATCTCTTTGGGCCTCTCTTTCTCTCTCTCAAACACTCCCCATGTGTTTGATGAAATGTCAAGGAGAAGAAGATGGAGCAAGAAGAGGAAGTGCAAGTGTAAGACTAGGTGAGTGTGTGGGTATGCATGTATTGTTGATTGTTTCTCCTCCCTCTCCTCCTCCCATGGTGGATCCCCTTATTTTCTTTCCCCTCCCCTTTGGTTCAGCCATGAAGAAGAGAAGCAAAGATGGAGGTGGTGGTAGTGGTGGTGGCGGTCGAGGTGGTCAAGGGTGCGCTTGCGAGCCCCTACATCTCCCCCTTCCCCCCCCCCCCCTCTCTTTTGGTGAGTTTTCCTCTTCTTTAATTTGCTTTTATGCATGTTAGGGTGTTTGGGAGGGCATGCATGTGAGGTGTTTTGAGTTGGGTGCATGTAGGGGCAAGGGGGGAGGGTTGGGGAATGCTGGGCGCGCGCGCGGGTCTGTCCGCGCGCGTGCGCGCGCAGACGCGCGCGCAGAGGGGCCCTGGCAGGCGCAGGCGTGCGCGTGCGCGCGGGTGCCCGGGTGCGCGCGGATGATGGTAGCGAACGGGGTGCTCGCAGGGCGTGCGCGCGCGCGGGGCAGGTTGTCTGGGACGGTCTAGGTGCGCGGCTGGGTGCGTGCGCGTGCTGGGGCATGCGCGGGGCTGCCCAGGGTCTCGGGTAGGTGCTGGGGCACTTGGGCATGCGTGCGTACGCGCGTGCTCGCATGCGTGCGAGCCCGTATGCGTGCATGTCTAAGTCTTAGGCATTTCTAGTAATTTCTAAGTGTTATAATGTGTTGTTACTCACCAAATTTGATGCCCTTACCTTGCAGATCTCATCGGATGGGATGCGCGAGGTCCCGGGTTGCGGTGAGTGGTTTGGTCCAATCCCCCCCCCCCCTCTCGAGATGCGCTCGACGCGCGTAGTCGTGCGTCGCGCATCGATGGGGCATCTTAGCTATACTACTTGTGTAGATAAGTGGTTTGGCCATGCTTAAGATATAATATGTTAGATATCTTGCATGCTAGGCTTATATACATGTATTGTATCCATGTATGAATGATTGTGTTGCATGCGCCCCTCTAGTATGGGCATGTATTTTTTTGTAATGTGTATGGATGTATAGAATATGGCATGCCTTAGGTAGTATTGTAATACTACTCCCACCATATTAATTGGAATATCTAGTATGATTAAGTCTGGGTTAATAACGGGAACCTGCCTAATATTCCCTTGCGATAAGACTCGAGGGCGTGGTGTAGTTGTTGCGCCCATGCTAATGGGGCAAAGCTATGACCAACTTCATGAGATGATGATCTCTCTTGCCCTCTCCCTCTGAACGAACTGAGTAAGTAGATGCGATTTCCTACTCGACTCAGGTTCGTTTGGAATATTGGCATGCACCTATTAGTGCGCGAGATCGCGCTTGACCCTTTCTTTTAAGTTGGTGATATCCAACGCATGCTTAAGTTATGCCTTGTGTGCTTATGATTAATGGCCACGTATGCAGGATTAAGTGGGCCATACCTTGTATGCATGTTGTATGATTGCTGTTTATGATGTAAATCCATGATTAGGGAGTATCCCTATGATTAATTGATATGTGATCGTGCATATGGTTCATGCACGTAGCTAAGATTTAATTCTCCTATAAAATATATGCGCATGTTAAAACTAATCAGGCCTATCTGAAATAGGCGTGGGTATGACCCGTTGTCGGGTTGTACCTTATTAGTTAGAGCGCTAGCGATGTAATCACCCCCATGCATCCGAGCGATGCACTCGTTTGGAATTCAGGAGAATTCATTATCTTATCGGTTTTGTTAAGTCGGTAGTTATGGTATTAAGCTAAGCCTACCCGTGCGATGCATGTAGATGAACCGCCAGTTGGGTTATGTGCCTTGGGATTATTTTTGCGTGAGAGCAGAGGCAACCCCCCCCCCCTTGTGTCCGAGTGACGCAACCGTGTGGGAGTACAATAGTGTTCGCTATCATTGATAAGCGTATTATTTGCACATTTAATCCCCTTAATTTAGTTTTCTATTTCCTAATTTTGTGTGTAATAATGACTAATATTCAGAATTTATTTGTTATTGCAGGTAATTGAGATAAATGATGATTATCAATGCAAAATATTCTATAAAGCATTTAAAGATACGAAGGAGAATCAAGAAGATTCTTGAAGATCCAAAATTATGCTAGATAAAGATTTGGTGAAGAGAGAATCAAAAATCAAAATCCAATCAAATATTCTTCAAATTAATGTTAAAACCGTCCCACTATTTTGATCATAACTTTTGCCTCAAATATCGTATTTTGTCCCAAGATATGGCGTTGAAAAGATATTTTCAAGATCTACAAATCAATGTTTCATGAATATTTTGCATTTCCACCTTATTAGGGGTAAAAAATTCATCCAAAGATTCCGCAGAAAATTAATGACTGGAATGAAAGATTTTACCTGCTAAAATTATCAAATATTCATGTGAGGAAGGTTAATGGCCAATCTTAACCATCCAATTCATTGAAAATCAATGGTGAAGATTCAAGGCTGAAGGCTACAAAAGGAACACATATGAAGCCAAAAAGGGGAATCAAAGAAGGAGGCAAAGGGACAACCAAAGGAGAAGAAAGATTCAAGAGTTTTGCTTTGTTTTTGTTTTTCTTTTCATCTCATATCTTTGGATGTTTGTATATATTTAGATCTGAATTTTAATATTACTTTAGTATTTTTATTTTCAATAATTTTTCAAAAATATGATGCTCTTCTTAACAAGTTGAATATTGAGTTGGTAGATTTTATAAAGGGAAGGGAGATAGATCATTTTATGAAATAATTAATATGATTTTAAATATTTAATTTCCGATTGGTATTTGACTAACGTCAATATTGATTGAGTTATATGGTGGAGTTTCACATTTGAATATAACCCCTAAATTGGTATTGCATGGTGGATTCTAAAACCCTAGTTATCTTTTTATATTAATATTCATTTTTAAAAAAAAATAAAAAATAAACCTTCATCAATCTTCCTGTCTAATTCGATTAGGTAAATCAATTAATAATTTAATTTGAACAATTCTCTGTGGGATCGACCCGTATTTGCTAGATCTATACTTCTGTAATGATCCGTGCACTTGCGGTAATTAATAACAACTTTAATAATCAATCAAGTTTTTGGCGCCGTTGCCGGGGAATTGTTTCATATTATATTTGATGTTGATTTATCTTTCGGATTAGTTTTTTTTCTTTACTTTTGCTGATTTTTTCTCTTCATATTTTGCAGGATATCAAGAACCTACAAGAACACAACAAAGAATGGTGTAAGGCTTAGACCATTCTTTCTCTAAACGAGTATCCAAAAGTGTTCGAAGGCGACCCTAAGGTGAACCATTTCATCACGGCAAAAAGGTGGATTTAATTCTTCCCTCACTGTGTGTGAGTTGTGAGTATTTCATTCACCCACGAATCTTCTGCAAGTGGGTTACTTTTGGGGTTGATTGGGATTTTCGGTGTGTGCATTTTTCAATTAGCATACATTAATTAATCCATCTAAGGGTTGTCCCACATAACATAAGGTGGGGATTTCATCGCCCTTCCTTGGCCCACAAATCATCATCTTGAGCATTTGTCAAACCCATGAGCCTAATTAAAATAAGATGAAGTAGACTTGGCCCTAGGTTTTCGAGCTCAATAGGACAAGAGACGCCAAGAGATACTCCAGTGAGCCATTAACCATTTAATGATGTCTAGGAAAGTGGTTTCATAAGGTTTCTACCTTAAAGGACGTGGTTACTTAATTGAGGAACACGCGAAAGCGTGGAAGACCCCCCACTAATCCTTTACACTTTCCTGGTTGTTGAGTGGTTGATCGTTAACTGGCAAGCTTAAGGCATATCTTGGAACAGTTAGGAGCTGTCCTTTAAGGAGGAAGATCCTCAACAACTAGATCTTTTAAAAATCATCTCCCTCACTTAACAAGATAAATCTTAATATGTTGGTTGTGAAAGTATATTCTTGATTTGGATATTTTGATTTATGAGCATTTGGTCTAGGGATTCTAAAAACCGATTGATTCGTACCGATTCAACCATCACCATGGATAACACAGTAGATGTCATTCCAAAGACCTTGAAGGATTACATGTATCCATCTAGAACTACGCAACCCTCATGCATTGTGTTACCAACAACCAATGCTAACAACTTTGAGATCAAGCCTGGGATGATTAATATGCTCCCAAAATTTGATGGATCTGAGGATCCATATCTTTTCATTAGGGAATTTGAGGAAGTTTGTTCCACTCTAAAACTTCAACAGCTAACTGATGATTCAATCCGGTTGAGGTTAATCAACTTCTCCCTCAAAGATAATGCTAAAAAGTGGTTGTATGCTCTACCCGCAAAATCTATCACCACTTGGGATCAATTAGTTATGATATTTTTGAAGAAGTTCTTTCCTAATCATAAAACTGCTAAGATTCGCATGAATATAAATCAATTCATTCAAAAGGAGGGAGAATCTTTATGGAGATATTTAGAGAGATTCAAGGACTTGTTGTTGCAATGTCCTCATCATGGATTTGAGGTTTGGAGATTAGTGCAAATTTTATATGAAGGTTTGAATTACACCACAAGGACTATGGTTGAATCAATGTGTAGTGGTGAATTTACCAATAAAAATGAAACTGAAGCATGGGCATTTTTGGAAGAAGTAGCTGAAAAATCCATGCAATGGGAGACAATTAGAGAGCCTGAGAAACCCATGCCTTCTAAGGGAGGTATTCATTCCATTGATAGTAGCTTTGAGTCTGAAGCCAAGTTTGCATCTCTCATTCGTAGAGTAGAGGCCCTAGAGATGAAACCAAATCATGATTCTGTTAATCAAGTCTCCACCTCCAACTCTACTATTGTCTGCATTTTATGTAAATCTTCAAATCACCTAGCGGAAGACTGTCCTTCCCTGTCATCCCACAAGGAAAGTTGGGCCGAACATGCCAATAGCTTACAGTGGAGGAAAAATGACCCATATGCTCAAACTTATAATCCTGGATGGAGGAATCATCCAAATCTGTCGTGGACTCAAGGCCCACACCAGGGAGGCCCACAGGGACCTCCTCAAGCTCCCATGTATCCTAGACCAAACACAGGACCCATTCCTACTCCATTTCCTCCGCCTGGGTTTCAAACAGAAAATGAGAAGAAGTTCTCTTCCTTTGAGAAAGGATTAGATGTTCTTATGAAGTCCACTCAAAATCTAACTCAATCATCCTCCCAGATGTCTGCCACTTTGAATCAATTTATGCAATCTACAGGGCAAATCCTTCAATCCACCACACAGGCAATCTCCCGTCTCGAGATTCAAGTTGGTCAATTGGCCACCACCATGAATGAGAGAGAGAAAGGAAAATTTCCTAGTCAACCTGAGCCTAACCCTAGAGGACCCATTCTTCAAGGACAAATCCAAGATTCTTCTAGTAACCAGTCCAACCAGGTTAATGCAATCACTACTCTTAGGTCTGGTAGTGTCACGACCCAGAGCGGCCGTCCCCGAGACGTGGCAATAATAAAATATCAGCTATCAATACCTGAGGTCAATAAAGACTCCAACAACAACACACAAGGTGGCAAAGCAAAGATAATGATAACTGACTGAAAAGCGGAAGCATAATATATAAACAATGTCTGTAAACCAAAAACATTATTACAGACTCGAATACACAATCATTGTCCTGTGAGAGCCAAGTCTAGACCAAAGAAAATACAACCTGTGCCACATGCACGATTTACAATACATACAATGACTCTAGGACTGCTGACAGCCTCGCACTCGCCACCCGCCGGAAGAACGCTCCACACCCATAAGACCACGCCACAGGAAAGCTCCAGCTCCACGCCCAACACTGCCCCTGAAAAGAAACAGTATGCGAGGGGTGAGCTACAAGCTCAGTGAGTGGCTGAAAACAAATCACCATACAACAGTTCAATACATAAACAATTCCCTTTCAAGGTAAACATGGGTGAAAACCCATGGATAACAGGGTCACGCGGCGGCGCGACCAACCTCACCCTCACCCTCACTCCCGGAGGGAGACTCTTGGGACTTTTGGGGAGACCATACCGTTGGTCGATGAGACCCGGGATTACTGGTCCATACAACACTACTGGATCACCGACCTCACCCTCACCCTCACTCCCAAAGGGAGACTCTTGGGACTTTTGGGGAGAGACCATACCGTTGGTCGAGGAGACCCGGGATTACTGGTCTACGCAACACTACTGGATCATCTACATCGAGATAACTGCCCAACGATGTCTTTGAACATCGATACGAGACCGGACCCAACAACTATGGGAACGGACGAACAACGAATGGGTCACGAGGCGACGTGTCTTCACCTCATCTCACCCTCACTCCCGGAGGGAGACTCTTGGGACTTTTGGAAGAGACTTAGACTGCTCTACACCCTTGGTCCACCGGTAGCCCTTTCCCCACGTAGCCTCTACCTGGTATACTCCCACGATCAGTACGCTTCCGAATGCATCGGTAGTACCTACGGATGGGAGCCCTCTGTCAGGACAGCTTTAACGCCGGGGAGTTCCTACATCGGATCCAACGAAGGGGAGAACGATTCCACGCTCGCAATATCATTCGTTAACCCTCTCCTGGGTAGCCTCTACCTGGTACACTCCCACGATCAGTACGCTTCCGAACGCATCGGTGGTACCTACGGATGGGAGCCCTCTGTCAGGACAGCTACAACCGAGGCCTCTTCAACATGGACGACATTGGGAGTAAACATTCCATGTTCGCAAAGCGAACCCAATGGAAAAACAACTGCTCTCGATAATCACTTATCGATATATCGAATACTACTGTACTCCCACACCGTTGCGTCGCTCAGACACAAAGGGGTTGCCTCTACTCTCACGTAGGAATAATCCCATAAGCTAATGAATTCTCCTGAATTCCGAATGAGTGCATCGCTCGGATGCACGGGACGATTACAATGCTAGCGCTCTAACTAATAAGGTACAACCCGACAGCGGGTCATACCCACGCCTATTTCAGATAGGCCTATCAGTTTTTAACATGCGCATATAAATATATCCAGCTATGTGCATAAACCACATGCACAATCATCTAATAATTATAGGGACACTCCCTAACATGGATTTACATCATAATAAATCATACAACATGCATACATGGTCATTAATCACAAGGCCTAACTTAAGCATGCGTTGGATATCGCCAACTTAAAAGAAAGGGTCAGATGCGATCTCGCGCACTAACAGGTGCATGCCAATATTCCAAACGAACCTGAGTTGAGTAGGAAATCGCATATACTTACTCAGATCGTTCAGAGGGAGAGGGTGAGAGAGATCATCATCTCATAAAGCTGGTCATAGCTTTGCCCCATTAGCATGGGCGCAACAGCTACACCACGCCCTCGAGTCTTATCGCAAGGGAATATTAGGCAGGTGCCCGTTATTAACCCAGACTTAATCATACTGTATATTCCCATTAATATGGTGGGAGTAGTATTACAATACCACCTAATGTCACGCCCCAGGGCGGCCGTCCCCGGGACGCGGCAAGTGTATATATGATATCAGTAACAGGAAACCAACAATATACCACAAACAATCACTAAAATGACACACAGATAAAAGCAGGGCTGACATAATATATACACCGAATGCGGAAGCTAAAAGACTGAGTCTGTAGTCAAAACATACTACAGACTCGATACATAATCATAAGTCCCGTGAGAGCCAACATGTCATAAATATACACAACAAAATCCAAATATAATCCAACTAAGTGCCCAAGCACAGAACATATACGTACAACAGAAAGAAGGGTGCTGATGGCCTCAAAACTCTGGGGACGCGGCGCTACCCTCTGCCAGTGTAGTCGCTCGGGAAGCTCCTCCCTCAGAGATCACTGAAAAGACAATATGCGAGGGGTGAGCCACACGCTCAGTGAATAGCACAACCCAAGCATACAGTTCATATTAACCACATTTAAGCAATTCATAAGCCACAAGTGGCATAATATCACAATCCGGGGGCTCGTTCATCGCCGAACCCCATACCCTCACCCTCACCCTCACCCTCAACAGGTGACCTAGGATGTTGGGACTTAGCGGGTTGATAAACATCCATTCATAATCCTGTGGGTCGTCGCATCGCCGGCCCACCATACCCTCACCCTCACCTCTCAACAGGTGACCTAGGCTCTTGGGACTGACTAGGCTGTTGGTTACCCTTGGTCCACCGATAGTCTCTCCTCACTCCGCGGTTGTTTGGCCACTCCCATGTTCAGCGCAGTCCTTCCAAGTCAGGAGGCGCCTACTAGTGGGAGCCCCTGCACGGGACAACCTGTCTAACGCCGAGGTAGTCTCTACACGGATCCGACGAGGGGAACAGAACAGCCTATCCATCGCATATGATCCACTCGGATCCGCTGACAGCACATCTCTACGACTCTAATGTCTCGAATTCCTCAGAATTCCACCAGCGCGCATAATCCAGGATGCGGGGAATAAGCATTTATTAATCATAACACAGGGGTGCAATATTATTGGGAAAGTATCCTGGGGAGGGCAACGTGAGGTCCCGATACAGGACGTCCCGACAACCACACAAGGAACACGGAGTACCCTGACCCGGGTCTCAATGTTGACCTCGCAAGGCCCCTCCCTATAATATTGACTAAAACATGCAATCCTCATTTATGCTAGCATTTGAATAAACAAATCAAACTATAGGACGCATATAGAGGTCGGGCTTTCCTAGCATGATAGCGAGGTGGCAGGATGCTCGGCTCATGCACAATCCTAAGGGTGCAAGTCCCTATCACACAACTAGGGTGGCATGCAATTCTACACACACATCATGCATACATGGATTACATCAAAGCAGTTAATACTAACTATAAGCCCCAGGGGAGGACGGTACACGCCCAAAGCATGTAGCGCCTCCCACGCTGGGTTGGGTTGTCCCACTCACCGGGAATCGGGTCGACGTGCGACCGTCCGTCGAGATCTGCAAGACAGGGTATTAACTGGTTAGAATAAATCCACAATGACCCCAAAAATACATAACACACACAAATAAACGCCCAAAGATCCCAAATCAACACCCAACACCCCCGGCACCCCCGCACGGCCACCCGACCGCCCGGGTGCACCGCCGCGCTTCAGCCCGCGCATCCCGCGCTCCGCCGGCCCCTGCCCGCCGCTGGGACACGCCGCCGAACCAACCCCGGGCTCCGCGCATCCACTGCGCCCCCGCCGCCATAGCCCGAGTGCCCCGAACACCCCGCGAGCACCCCGCACGGCCCCCGCGCGCAGCACCTTCCCGCGCGCACCCCGCGCGCGCCTCCGCCGTCTCGCCGCGCCTCGCGCGCACTGCCCTGCTCGACCAGCTCCTCGAGCACGCCTAGCCTGCCCCACCGCGCCTCGCGCACTGCACCACCTGCTCCACCGCGCCTCGCCATCAGCCCCTCGCGCACAGTTGCATGAACAGACCCGCGCACACTCGCGCCCAGAAGACCCAGCACGCATGCCGCGCGCATCGCCACGCTCGCCCTGCCTGTGCTGCCTGAGGTCCCCAGCCCGAGCACGCCAGCACTGCCAGCTCGTCCCGCGCGCCCAGCACGACCAGCCCCTCAGACTAGACCCGCACACACCCGCGCGCACGCCGCGCGCACGCACACCCGCGCACGCACGCGCCCATGCCCGCGCGCGCCCAGCATGTGCGCTGCCTGAGCCGCTGCTGCTGCTGCCTGCGCCCGAGGACATCTCCCGCCTGCCGAGCACCTCCAACCACCCCTCCCACTGCCCCGACCACCTCCAACCACCTCCGACCACCCTCCGTCGACCCCCACTGCCACCGACCACCCCCACACACAAAACCCCTCCCTAGCAATCATCTAGACAAGAAAAGAGAGGGAAAGAAGCTTACCGAGGGGGAGGAAGGGGCGTTCGGTAGCTCCTCGCGCGCCGAAACCCTTCCCAAAAGCCTTCTCACGCCCCGATCTAGCTTGTCCCTCGGAATGGGCCAAATCAGAGGACGAAAAGGGGAGGTCGGGGAGGCTAGGATCGTCGGAATTCGGATTTGAAGACACCGGAGCGTAGATCGGGACCCGATCTACACTTCCCGTGCTTTAGGTTTTTGGTTTTGAGGGGTGTAGGGGGCTCAAACGGAAGAAAAACGGAAGAGAGGAGAGAGAGAGAGCAAGTCGGGAAGATGATGAATAGTGTGAAGATATTTTTGATTCCTTTTAAATAGAGCGCGACTTAAAAACCCGGATACGCCCCGGAACTGCAAAATTTTTGCAAACGATGCCGGAATTCGATGAAATTTTCATGAGTGGCTTAAAAAGGCACCAGGACACATAATATGCAGTTAGATTTCCAATCAGAGTCCTCTAACTCAGACGATAGCTAACAGTCTGAAATTATGCGGTTCCGATCGAAAAACACTAAAAATTTTAAAACTGCCAAAAATGCTCCAATGGTTGTCAATAGGCCAAAAAGTGACACATATATAACACCTAAGACATGCCATATTCTATACATCCATACACATTTACAAGATACATGCCCATACCAGAGGGGCTCATGCAACACAATCATTCATACATGAATACAATACATGTATATAAGCCTAGCATGCCAGATATCTACATATTACAGCTTATGCATGGCCATACTACTTATCTACACAAGTAGTATAGCTAGGGGGGCCCATCGATGCGCGACGCGCGACTACGCACGTCGAGCGCATCCCGAGGGGGGGGGATTGGATCGAACAACTCACCGATACCCGGATCGCCGCGCATCCGGTCTACAAGATCTGCAAAACACAACCAATGATCCATAATTAAATTATGGAACCTCCTAACACACATATAAGTTTACTTCATGAAGACCCTAACCTCTGATACTTCCATATTAACACCCAAGACACATGCAACCAACTCTTTGACACTCAACCAAGCAAAACTGCTAAACCTGCTGCAACCAGCCCTACTAATTGGTCTTCACAGCACCCAATACTCTTCCAACAATTATGAAATAAATCATGCACATTATATGATATGCTGGGATCATAATCCATGAAGACATTAGAACCTAATTTTGCCTCTACAAGCCCGAAACAAATCATTTCCCGAAGCAGGTCAATTCCTACTAGAATCTGGACAGGCCATGCAAAACTGGTTCTAACTTGCACCACAGATATCATAATGACAACAAATTTCATATATAACATCTAGACAAATAGATGATCAAATCATATTAATACATAATCCTAATAATATGTCTCTAAATATTAGATTTACTGAGTTCTTTAAAAGACAGTGTGCTGTCTTACCAAAACAGGGGAAGGGAAATGGGGAGATGCGGGGTTCACGACACACCCACGACCACCTCAACCACCACCACCACCTCATCAGCCACTCCACCAGCCTTCCTTGGCTGAAAACAGGGCTTGGGGGGGGGGGGGCATGAGAGGGAGTTAGAGAGAAGGGAAATCAAGCACAACAACAACACTCAAAGCTTGCACACACATACCTTCTCTTTTCCTTTTTTAGTCTTTCTTCTTCTCCTTCTTTCTCTACTTCTATTACTTAACACACAACACAAAGAAAAACCAGGGAGTGGAGAGAGTGAGAGGGAGAGGAGGAGAAGAAGGGGACGCCTACACCATCACTCACACACTCACACACACACACACACCACATTAAATGGTGAAAAAGGGGGTGGGTGAGGTTAGACTAAGTCAACCTAGCCAAGCTAAAAAACAAAACTCAAAGACTTGTCAAAGTTCATCTTTGACCTGGGTCAAAGTCTTCATTGACTTGGTCAAAGTCTCCCCTTTGACAATCCAGTATCGACCAAAACCCGGATACGATTCGGAACTGCATATTTTTTTCCAACCGCTACTGGAATTCGATGAAATTTTTATGAGTGGCTCAAAATGGCACCAGGACTCATAATATGCAGTTAGATTTTCAATGAGAGCACTCTAACTCCCGTAGGTGGCTAAAAGTTAAAATTTTAGCGGCTTCGATCAAAAAATTAAAAAGCCCCTGAATGACCCAGAATTGACCAAGGCTTAACCGAAATGGCTCCAAATGACACAAGCATAACATTCTCCCCCCCTTAGGAAATTTAGTCCTCGAAATTTAAGGAAACCCAAAGGGAAGACCGAATATAGCAAGTATCATGCATAGACCTTTTGTTCCCAAGTGGTCTATGCACCAGTCTGGCGCTACCGACGCACTGCAATCAAGGGAACGGTCTTAGCGTAGAGCCTCTTCTCATGCTGGTTCTTGACCTTGATCCACTGCTTCATGAATGACAATTCCAACTCGAGAATGAGACGGTCGAACGGTAGTGACATGAGCAGGATCTTGGACATAACGCCTCGGCCATGAGACAAGGACGACATCGTGGGCATGAGCCAGTTGTGGGGGAAAGGCTACATGACAAGCCACCTCCCCCAACCCACTCAATGACGAGAAACGGTCCGATGAAGGGCCAACTCAGCTTGCCCCGAACGTCGAAACATAGGATGCCCTTAAACCCGGACACCTTCACGAAAACATGGTCGCCAAACCCAAAGGTAAGCTCCTGGCGACGATGACCTGCGTAGCCCTTCTGTCGGTTCTGGGAGGTGCAGATGCACACACGAACCAATCTGGCCACCGCAAGGTCAAACAACTAACTTATGGCCTCTCCAACTGGCGCTCCTCAACCGTCCCAACACAAGGGAGGTATAAAACTGTGCCTGTAGAGTGCCTCTCACAGATCCATCTGGATGCTCGAATGGCAGTCGTCTTGCAGGCATACCCCAACAAATGGGTGGTGCCTCACCCAACTGCCCTCATCATCGAGCATGCAGGCACTTAGCATGTCCTCCAAGGTCTGAATCGTCCTCTTTGTCTGGCTGTCCATCGGCGATGAAACGCTATACTTAAATGGAGGCTCGCGCCAAAGCCTGCCAAGGCTGCACCACAACCTCCAAGTAACCCTCGCGTCTCAACCGAAAATAGCGCCGACCGGAGTGCCATGAAGACGAACAATCGCGAAGGTGAAAACCCTCGTCAAGGCGTCCAGAGACTCAATCAGTCAGATTAGGGAGGGAAGCGCGGACTTGGTCAGTCGGTCAATGATCACCTAGACGGCGTCGTGACCCGAACGTGACATTAGCGAGTCCACAACAATTCCTGATAACCCACTCCCACGTCCACTGAGGAATCTCCATGGACTGACGCTTTCCAACGCGATGATGATTCTCGAACTTTGCCTGAGGGCATGCCAACCTGGGGAAACAAGGTCACCCCTATCGCCTTTTCATCGCACCACTAGCAATCTCAATGAAGACTACCCCAAAGTAGTCCATGGAAGCCCAATAAAACTTTTGAGATCCACAAAGGCATCCGGCGCATTCGTCAACCCCGACGGCAGTACTTAAAACTCGTAGTGCCCGAACGGTCACGAAAGGCCATCTACAGGATGTCCAACTCCCGGATCTCCAACTTGTGGTACCCTTGTGCGAAGATTGATCTAATAGAAGACACTCGCTCCTAGAGTTGGTCAAATAGATCATCAATTTACAGCAAGGGGGTACCCGATCTTCAATCCTCACGGGAAGATCAACACAACACCTCAAACAATTACGTCCAGATTCTGCTCCTAGAGCATGGTTGGCGCTCATGATGACACTTATACGCTTGGTAAGCCGCTCAACCGTACTTAATCCACAAGACACGCAATAAGGGGTCATCGAACCTCGACAATGCCTATGCGACATCATCTATTTGATAAGGCGGTTGAGTCCCATCACGAACGCTAGCATTGCATCTCCTCATTTGCAACCAATGTGGGGCAAAACGCGACAGTATCCACAACTGTGCTTCACATGCCGCCACCGACAGGTCACCCTACCATAACCATTGGAACTCCAGCATCCTGCACTCAATGGGCAAATTCATCATGGGGAGTCCACGCTCTCGACATCATCCCGTAGCACTCTCCCGGTGTGGCCTCTACCTGGTAGCCTCCCAATTAAACTATCTCTGCCATATGGGCGCACCAACAAGCATAGTATCTGGGAGCACCTCACAGGGCTCTGGCCTCAACCGGGTAGGTACAACGCACAATGATATATCGAAGCGACTCCAGATGCCACTATGGAACCCAGTCCACAAGCAATCGCCCACCAAGCTGCAATAGGATGCACCCAATCCCGATCGTACGCATCACCACTCGCTACAGCACCTTTCAAGTGAGAGGAAAAATCCATCATCAATTTGATGCTTCAAAGGTATTCCTTGACTGGGAGAAGAAACCTTGGGAGGGCACCATGAGGTCCCGATATAGGATATCCTGACAACCAAACAAGGAACACGGAGTACCCTAGCCCGGGTCTCAACGATGACCCCGCAAGGCCCCTTAATCCTGAGTAGGAAGGCTGAAGAAGACATCATCCCTTAATGAGCAATACGCCACATCCTCAACACTTGAAACTAGCGTCGCCCGCGAACTCCATGGTTACCAGCGATACCAATGCACGGGAAAGAAGCTCCATTATCGAGACGCAATCCATACCTTAGAAATTGCAACCAATTCATCACTATCATACTACTGGGCTAGAATCTCCTACCCAAGCCTTAATCCCACCACAAGGGATCCAACAACTGACCCTATTCAGTCGACCCAGTCGACAACTTAAGGGTGGGTCCAGGGGGTCACGTCCACGTCAACGGATGCGAGGAGGCATGTCAGCAACCTAAGATAACTTCTAAAACAAGAGTACTCAGATGACAATCCTACGACTCATCATCTATACGACTAGACTTAGGCTCTGACAGGACCAGGCTCTGATACCAACTTTTGTCACGCCCCAGGGCGGCCGTCCCCGAGACGTGGCAATAATAAAATATCAGCTATCAATACCTGAGATCAATAAAGACTCCAACAATAACACACAAGGTGGCAAAGCAAGGATAATGATAATTGACTAAAAAGCGGAAGCATAATATATAAACAATGTCTGTAAACCAAAAACATTATTACAGACTCGAATACACAATCACTATCCTGTGAGAGCCAAGTCTAGACCAAAGAAAATACAACCTGTGCCACATGCACGATTTACAATACATACAATGACTCTAGGACTGCTGACAGCCTCGCACTCGCCACCCGCCGGAAGAACGCTCCACGCCCATAAGACCACGCCACAGGAAAGCTCCAGCTCCATGCCCAACACTACCCCTGAAAGAAACAGTATGCGAGGGGTGAGCTACAAGCTCAGTGAGTGGCTGGAAACCAATCACCATACAACAGTTCAATACATAAACAATTCCCTTTCAAGGTAAACATGGGTGGAAACCCATGGATAACAGGGTCACGCGGCGGCGTGACCAACCTCACCCTCACCCTCACTCCCGGAGGAAGACTCTTGGGACTTTTGGGGAGAGACCATATCGTTGGTCGAGGAGACCCGGGATTACTGGTCCATACCACACTACTGGATCACCGACCTCACCCTCACCCTCACTCCCGAAGGGAGACTCTTGGGACTTTTGGGGAGAGACTTTTCGTTGGTCGAGGAGACCCAGGATTACTTGTCTACGCAACAATACTGGATCATCTACATTGAGATAACTGCCCAACGATGTCTTTGAACATCGATACGAGACTGGACCCAACAACTATGGGAACGGACGAACAACGAATGGGTCACGAGGCGACGTGTCTTCACCTCATCCTCACCCTCACTCCCAAAGGGAGACTCTTGGGACTTTTGGAAGAGACTTAGACTGCTCTACACCCTTGGTCCACCGGTAGCCCTTTCCCCACGTAGCCTCTACCTGGTATACTCCCACGATCAGTATGCTTCCGAACGCATCGTTAGTACCTACGGATGGGAGCCCTCTGTCAGGACAGCTTTAACGCCGGGGAGTTCTTACATCGGATCCAACGAAGGGGAGAACGATTCCACGCTCGCAATATCATTCGTTAACCCTCTCCTGGGTAGCCTCTACCTGGTACACTCCCACGATCAGTACGCTCCCGAACGCATCGGTGGAACCTACGGATGGGAGCCCTCTGTCAGGACAGCTACAACCCGGGCCTCTTCATCACGGACGACATTGGGAGTAAACATTCCATGTTCGCAAAGCAAACCCAATGGAAAAACAACTACTCTCGATAATCACTTATCGCTATATCGAATACTACTGTACTCCCACACCGTTGCGTCGCTTAGACACAAAGGGGTTGCCTCTGCTCTCACGTAGAAATAATCCCATAAGCTAATGAATTCTCCTGAATTCCGAATGAGTGGATGCACGGGGCGATTACATCGCTAGCGCTCTAACTAATAAGGTACAACCCGACAGCGGGTCATACCCACGCCTATTTCAGATAGGCCTATCAGTTTTTAACATGCGCATATAAATATATCCAGCTATGTGCATGAACCATATGCACAATCATCTAATAATTGTAGGGACACTCCCTAACATGGATTTACATCATAATAAATCATACAACATGCATACATGGTCATTAATCACAAGGCCTAACTTAAGCATGCGTTGGATATCGCCAACTTAAAAGAAAGGGTAAAGCGCGATCTCGTGCACTAACAGGTGCATGCCAATATTCCAAACGAACCTGAGTCGAGTAGGAAATCGCATCTACTTACTCAGTTCGTTCAGAGGGAAGGGCGAGAGAGATCATCATCTCATGAAGCTGGTCATAGCTTTGCCCCATTAGCATGGGCGCAACAGCTACACCACGCCCTCGAGTCTTATCGCAAGGGAATATTAGGCAGGTGCCCATTATTAACCCAGACTTAATCATACTGTATATTCCCATTAATATGGTGGGAGTAGTATTACAATACTACCTAAGACATGCCATATTCTATACATCCATACACATTTACAACATACATGCCCATACCAGAGGGCTCATGCAACACAATCATTCATACATGAATACAATACGTGTATATAAGCCTAGCATGCCAGATATCTACATATTACAGCTTATGCATGGCCATACTACTTATCTACACAAGTAGTATAGCTAGGGGACCCCATCGATGCGCGACGCGCGACTACGCGCGTCGAGCGCATCCCGAGGGGGGGGGGGGATTGGATCGAACCACTCACCGATACCCAGATCGCCGCGCGTCCGGTCTACGAGATCTGCAAAACACAACCAATGATCCATAATTAAATTATAGAACCTCCTATCACACATATAAGCTTACTTCATGAAGACCCTAACCCCTGATACTTCCATATTAACACCCAAGACACATGCAACCAACTCTTTGACACTCAACCAAGCAAAACTGCTAAACCTGCTGCAACCAGCCCTACTAATTGGTCTTCACAGCACCCAATACTCTTCTAAACATTATGAAATAAATCATGCACATTCTATGATATGCTGGGATCATAATCCATGCAGACATTAGAACCTAATTTTGCTTCTACAAGCCCGAAACAAATCATTTCCCGAAGCAGGTCAATTCCTACGTGAATCTGGACAGGTCATGCAAAACTGGTTCTAACTTACACCACAGATATCATAATGACCCCAAATTTCATATATAACATCTAGACACATAGCTGATCAAATCATAAGAAGACATAATCCTAACAATATGCCTCTAAATACTATATTCACTGAGATTTTTAAAAGACAATGTGCTGTCTTACCAAAACAGGGGAAGGGAAATGGGGAGATGCGGGGTTCTCGACACACCCACGACCACCTCAACCACCACCACCACCTCATCAGCCACTCCACCAGCCTTCCTTGGCTGAAAACAGGCATTGGGGGGGGGCATGAGAGTGAGTTAGAGAGAAGGGAAATCAAGCATAACAACAACACTCAAAGCTTGGACACACATACCCTCTCTTTTCCCTTTTTTTTTTTTTAGTCTTTCTTCTGCTCCTTCTTTCTCTACTTCTATTACTTAACACACAACACAAAGAAAAACCAGGGAGTGGAGAGAGTGAGAGGGAGAGGAGGAGAAGAAGGGGACGCCTACACCATCACTCACACACTCACACACACACACACACCACATTAAATGGTGAAAAAGGGGGTGGGTGAGGTTAGACTAAGTCAACCTAGCCAAGCTAAAAAACAAAACTCAAAGACTTGTCAAAGTTCATCTTTGACCTGGGTCAAAGTCTTCACTGACTTGGTCAAAGTCTCCCCTTTGACAATCCAGTATCGACAAAAACCCGGATACGATTCGGAACTGCATATTTTTCCAACCGCTACTGGAATTCAATAAAAAATTTATGAGTGGATCAAAATGGCACCAGGACTCATAATATGCAGTTAAATTTTCAATCAGAGCACTCTAACTCCAGCAGGTGGCTAAAAGCCAAAATTTTAGCGGCTCCGATCGAAAATTAAAAGGCCCCTGAATGACCAAGAAGTGACCAAGGCTTAACCGAAATGGCTCCAAATGACACAAGCATAACAGGTAGACAAGTGGACAACAATGTTATTATGCCTAATAATGATGTTGAAGATGATAAGGACAAGCCCAAATTTATTCATGAGGACCCAGGTTCTGAACCCATCCCTCCTAGCCCATCCATCCCAAAGAAAGCAATGCCCCATGATTCTCCTGGGAGAATTTATGTTCCCAAGGCCCCATATCCTCAGCGATTAGGTTCAACTAAGAAATCTACCCAGCTAGATAAAATTTTAGAGGTGTTTAAGCAAGTTCGCGTGAACATTCTGCTCCTAGATGCTATCCAACAAGTACCAGCATATGCTAAATTTTTGAAGGACTTATGCACCCAAAAGAGGACCAACAATGTACCCAAGAAAGCTTTCCTAGCATCCCATGTAAGCTCCATTCTTTCATGTGAAACTCCAATCAAGTATAAGGACCCAGGTTGTCCCACCATTTCATGTGTGATTGGAGACACCCGTATTGATCGAGCTTTGCTAGACTTAGGTCTGAGTGTAAATATGCTGCCCTATTCAATGTACAAACAATTAGGCATAGGAGAATTGAGGCCTACCCCAGTGACCTTACAATTAGCAGATCGATCTGTGAAAATTCCTAAAGGTGTCATTGAGGATGTCCTGATTAAGGTTGGGGATTTCATCTTTCCTGTTGAGTTTATAGTTTTAGAAACCCAACCTGTTCTGAACCCAAAGGGGCAAATTCCTGTAATTTTAGGCAGACCATTTCTGGCTACATCTAATGCTTTGATTAACTGTCGAAATGGATTGATGAAATTATCTTTTGGAAATATGACAGTTGTGTTGTGCCTGTGTCATTTGGAGCGCTCTGTTTGAAGATTTTGGGTACATAATTTTTTTTGTAAGTTATGTATTTCCAATTTGCCATTTGGATTTGATTTTGTAAAAATCCAAGATGAAGAGATTTAATTCTGATTTTGTTATGAGATGTCCAGTTTTGAGTTGGCTTTCGTACAGAGGTGGAATTAGATCAACTGGATTCTTGTAGTAAAAGTTATGGGTATTCTTCCAAGTGTACCCCGGGGATGGAAATTCTGGCAGCAGCCCTGTTCCATGTTTGGCTCTAAATTCGGAATAGCTGGAGAGGTTATTTGATCATGTCATAAACATAAAAGTTGTAGATAATCTTCTTAGCTTTCCATCGGTTTTGGAATTGAGCCATTCGGAGCTATATCGAGGAAGTTATGGCTGTTCCAGTGAAGCTTGCGCAGAATTTCTAGTTGGAGGGCGACTTAGTAAATTTTCCTTAAGATATTTGATAAATATCTCTCTCTCTCTCTCTCTCTCTCTCCCTCCCAATGTTGTCGACAACATTTCTGGTCCCTCTTTTCTCTTTTCCTTGCCCACCAAGTGTTTGATGGAGGGCCTCAAAGAGGAGGAGAAGGTGGAGGAGGAAGTGGAGGTGGGTTGTGTTGTTGTTGCTTGTTTCTTCCCTTCTCTCAAGCTCTCTTTGCATGATCTCCCCCCCCCTGTTTTGCTGCCATAGAGGGCTGAAGAGGAGGCTGAGGAGGCTGAGTGGTGGTGGTGGTGGTGGTGGTTCCGGGTGGCGGCGTTTCGGTGCGCGAAGGGCCCCGAACCTCCCCCTTTCTTTTCCCTCCCAAGGTGAGCTCCTCCCCTCCTTTTCTTGGTTTTCTTGGCTTGAGGGGTTGGTTGGGAGGTCATGCATGTTGGGTAGGTGTGTTAGGGAGTGTGTGAGGGGTTGGGATGGGTGAAAATGAGCTTGGAGTGGGCTGGGCGCGGTCTGCGCGCGTGCGCGCGCAGGCGGGCGCAGTCGCGCGAGTGCGCGGGTGCGCGCGGAGCGGGCGCGCTGGTGCTGGCGCGAGCGGGGGTGCCAGCGGGGGTGCGCGCAGGCGTGCGCGCAAGCGTGCGCACGCGCTGGCAGGGCGCCTGGGCATGTGCCTGGGTGATGGGCAGGGCACCTGGGCACTGCGCCTGGGTGCTGGGTAGGGCGCCTGGGCATGCGCCTGGGCGCGGTGCTGGGGACCAGTGCGCGCGGTGCTGGGGGCCAGTGCGTACGCGTGCTGGGGCGTGCGTGCAGTGCGCGCGGGGGCGCGCTGGGCTGGACGCGTGGTGCGCGCGGGCGCGAGCGAGCGTGCGCGTGCATGCGGCAGTGCGTCGGGGCGCGCGGGTAGGCGCGCGGCAGTGCGCCGATGGTGCCGGGTGTGTGCGTGCGTGCGCATCCGTGCGCGCGTGTGGGGGGCACTGTGCGTGCAGGGCGAGCAGGCGGTGCGAGCGGGGAATGTGTGCGGGGTGCTGCGCTGGGGCGCAGTGTGTGCGGGTGCAGGCGCGGTGCGCGCGGGTGCACCCGGGGGCTGGACGCGCGGTGCGCGCGGGCTGCGCGTGCGTGCGCCGAGCGTGCGGCGTGTCCGGGCGTGCGGGCAGGGGCTCGGCCGTGCGTCTGGGCATGCGGGCTGGGGTGCATCTATGCGCCTGGGTCGGGTGGCCGTGCGTACGGTTGCCCGGGGGTTCGGGAGTGAGTCGGGTGCTCGGGCTCTCGTGCGTACAGGCCGTATGTACGCTTGTCTGAGTGTTGAGTATTTTAGAGTATTTTGGATTTATTTGTGTGTTTTACTCACCGTATTGATTGCCCTGTCTTGCAGATCTTGACGGACGGTCGCGCGACGACCCGACTTCCGGTGAGTGGCACGATCCAACCCAGTAGGGAGGCGTTACATGCACTTGGGCGTGTACCGTCCTCCCCTGGGGCACCATAGTAAATATTAACCTGTTTAATATGGAAACTATGTAAGCATGATAATCTGTAGTATGCATGCCACCCTAGATTGTATGCTAGGGACTTATACCCTTAGGACCCGTATAAGAACCATGCACCCTGTTATCATGTTTCCATGCTAGGAAAGCCCCGACCGATGCATGTTCCAATTTAGTTTAATGTATTTAAATAAAATGCGAGCATGTGATTATTAGCCTGTCTTAGTGAATATTATAGGGGAGGGGCCTCGCGAGGACAGCGGTGAGACCCGGGCTAGGGTACTCCGTGTTCCTTGTTTGGTTGTCGGGACCTCACGCTGCCCTCCCAAGGATTCTTTCCCCGTTAATATTCCACCCCTTGTTAGTGTATTATCTGTTCCCCGCATCTTGGTTATGCGCCCTGGAGGAATTCTGAGGAATTCATGACATCAGTAGAGTCTCCCTTCTCTGGATTAAAGGGCCTTGCGAAGTCAGCGTTGAGACCCGGGCTAGGGTACTCCGTGTTCCTTGTTTGGTTGTCGGGATATCCTATATCGGGACCTCAAGGTGCCCTCCCAAGGTTTCTTTTCTTTAGTTAAGGAATTCAGCGGCCTACGGAGTGGAGGAGAGACTATCGGTGGACCAAGGGTGACCAACAGCCTAGTCAGTCCCAATATCCTATGTCACCCGTTGTAGGGTGAGGGTGAGGGTGTAGTGGGTTGGCGATGAGCGACCCGCTGGATTTGTCTATGGATGATTGTCAGTCTCAATATCCTATGTCACTCCTGTTGAGGGGTGAGGGTGAGGGTGTAGTAGGTTGGCGATAGCGACTTGCTGGATTGGTGTAGTTAGTCCCAATATCCTATGTCACCCATTGAAGGGTGAGGGTGAGGGTGTAGAATATCGCTGTGATGCATGGGTTGTGCTATTCACTGAGCGTGTGGCTCACCCCTCGCATAATTATTATTCTCCAGTATTATCTGAGCCGGACTTGAAGGAGGAGCTCCCCGAGGGATTTCATCAGTAGCGGAGTAGCGCTACGTCCCGCGAGTGCCAGAGGCTATCAGCACCCCTTTTTTTGGATTGTATGTATTATATTTCGTGCTTGGGCACGCGGTTGTATTTTATTTGGATGTCTTTGTATATATTGGCTCTCACAGGACAGATGATTGTGTATCGAGTCTGTAGTATGTTTTAATTACAGATTCAATCTTTCGCTTCCGCATTTGGTGTATATATCATGTCAGCCTCTTTGTTGTCTGTGTGTCATTCTAGTTGCTTGTTTATGGTATATTATTGACCTTCTGTGTAGATTCTGATATTATATATACACTTGCCGCATCTTGGGGACGCCCGGGGCGTGAAAGTTGACCTAAATATCTTCCACATTGGAAAACAACCAGGAGATTATAATGATGAATTAGAGGATGTAAATTCTATTGAGGAAATAATTGAAGATTTGAAACATCATTCTATGAGCACGAAAGATCCTTTAGAGTTTTGCCTTGCCCACTTTGGAGAAAATTTTGATATGGAAAAATCGATCATGGAAGTAAATACTCTCCTAGATTCCGAAACAACCATACCATTTAATAAGTGGCAACCAAAGCCTGAGTCTCTTCCTCTTTCTCAATCATCACCCCTTCCTTCCATTGATGAGCCTCCCAAGCTAGAACTTAAACCATTTTTGGAGTTACCGCTGGAGAAAATGGAGGTCATTCACCTCCATGATTCCATCTATCAAGATTAAGCTCTCTTGATAATTGTTTTGTACCATATTTTTCTGGGTTGCCTTTCCTCCTGAATCATCATTTCCTTGTTCATGCTGTAAACTAAGTTTGGGGGTGTTAGGGTAATTTTCCATTTTCAGTCTAGATTTTATGTTTGTTTGCATCCACTATCATCGAGTCATTGGATGTAGTCTTTATTTTGAAGTATGTTGAACTAACGAAATTGTTTTGATGCCATCGTATAGCAGCAGTTCAATGGTGATCACTTGATATGATAAAATTCTTCCTTTTTTATTCTCCTTTCTTGATATTTCACGTGTCCAAACATATGAACATTGAGGACAATGTGTGGATTAGGTTTGGGGGGGTATTTGACATTCCGAATTTATCATGTGATTCACGAGTCAAACTCGTCTACTAGGGGTGACCAAGTGGTTTAAGGGCTTCTTGCATACGCTAAATGCAACGGTGAGAGCCTGCGAAAGTGGCCTTATCCTTGTTTTTAATCACTTTAGTTGCTAGAGGACTAGCAAAATCTAGGTTTGGGGGTATTTGATAAGCGTATTATTTGCACATTTAATCCCCTTAATTTAGTTTTCTATTTCCTAATTTTATGTGTAATAATGACTAATATTCAGAATTTATTTGTTATTGCAGGTAATTTAGATAAATGATGATTATCAATGCAAAATATTCTATAAAGCATTTGCATTTAAAGATATGAAGGAGAATCAAGAGGATTCTTGAAGATCCAAAATTATGCTAGATAAAGATTTGGTGAAGAGAGAATCAAAAATCAAAATCCAATCAAATATTCTTCAAATCAATGTTAAAACCGTCCCACTATTTTGATCATAACTTTTGCCTCAAATATCGTATTTTGGCCCAAAATATGGCGTTGAAAAGATATTTTCATGATCTACAAATCAATGTTTCATGAATATTTTGCAATTCCACCTTTTTAGTGGTCAAAATTTCATCCAAAGATTCTGCAAAAAATTAATGACGGGAATGAAAGATTTTACCTGCTAAAATTATCAAATATTCATGTGAGGAAGGTTAATGGCCAATCTTAACCATCCAATTCATTGCAAATCAATGGTCAAGATTCAAGGCTGGAGGCTATAAAAGGAACACATATGAAGCCAAGAAAAGGGGAATCAAAGAAGGAGGCAAAGGGACAACCAAAAGAGAAGAAAGATTCAAGAGTTTTGCTTTGTTTTTGTTTTTCTTTTCATCTCATATCTTTGGATGTTCGTATATATTTAGATCTGAATTTTAATATTACTTTAGTATTTTTATTTTCAAGAATTTTTCAATAATATGATGTCTTTTATTTTTTATTTAGTTTGATCATGTTTTCTAGTAGCTAAATCTTCAACTAGGGTTGTATATTTAGATCTGAATTCTCCATATTGTTTGTTTATTGAATATCAATCTCTCCTTCAATTTCTTATTACCTTCTTCAAAAATCTCTTGTATTTGATTTGATAAAATATGCTTTGATTAGGTTCTCTGATATTTTATGCTCTTCTTAACAAGTTGAATATTGAGTTGGTAGATTTTATAAAGGGAAGGGAGATAGATCATTTTATGAAATAATTAATGACTTTAAATATTTAATTTCCGATTGGTATTTGACTAACGCAATATTGATTGAGTTATATGGTGGAGTTTCACATTTGAATATAACCCCTAAATTGGTATTGCATGGTGGATTCTAAAACCCTAGTTATCTTTTTATATTAATATCCGTTTTTAAAAAAAATAATAAAAAAATAAACCTTCATCAATCTTCCTGTCTAATTCGATTAGTTAAATCAATTAATAATTTAATTTGAACAATTCCTTGTGGGATCGACCCGTATTTGCTAGATCTATACTTCTGTAATGATCCGTGCACTTGCGGTAATTAATAACAACTTTAATAATCAATCAATCATCGATATGTGATTATCGAGAGTAGTTGTTTTTCCATTGGGTTCGCTTTGCGAACATGGAGTGTTTCCTCCCAATGTCGTCCGTGTTGAAGCAGCCCAGGTTGTAGCTGTCCTGACAGAGGGCCCCCACCTGTAGGTACTATCGATGCATGCGGCAAGATGTACTGATCGTGGGGGTATACCAGGTAAAGGCTACCCGGGAGAGGGCTAACGAATGATATTGCGAGCGTGGAATCGTTCTCCCCTTCGTTGGATCTGATGTAGGAACTTCCCGGCGTTGGAAAAGCTGTCCTGACAGAGG
This sequence comes from Acorus gramineus, assembly GCA_030737835.1. Classification (NCBI taxonomy): domain Eukaryota; kingdom Viridiplantae; phylum Streptophyta; class Magnoliopsida; order Acorales; family Acoraceae; genus Acorus; species Acorus gramineus. The sequence continues at coordinate 2,625,279 of JAUJYN010000022.1, forward strand.
GCTCCCATCCGTAGGTACCACCGAGGCGTTCGGAAGCGTACTGATCATGGGAGTATACCAGGTAGTGACTACCCGGGGAAAGGGCTACCAGTGGACCAAGGGTGTAGAGGAGTCTAATCTCTCCAAAAGTCCTATGTCACCTGTAAAGGGTGAGGGTGAGGATGAGGTGAAGACACGTCGCCGCGTGACCCATTCGTGGTTCATCCGTTCCCATAGTTGTTGGGTCCGGTTGCGTATCGATGTTCAAAGACATCGTTGGGCAGTTATCTCGATGTAGATGATCTAGTAGTGTTGTGTAGACCAGTAATTCCATGTCTCGTCGACAAAAGGTATGGTCTCTCCCTAAAAGACCCAAGAGTCTTCCTCCGGGAGTGAGGGTGAGGGTGAGGTTGGTCGCGCCGCCGCGTGACCCTGTTATCCATTGGGTTTCTACCCATGTTTTCCTTGAAAGGAAATTGTGTTAGCATTGAATTGTTAAATGGTGATTGGTTTCCAGCCACTCACTGAGCTTGTAGCTCACCCCTCGCATACTGTTTCTTTTCAGGGGCAGTGTTGGGCGTGGAGCGGGAGCTTTCCTGTGGCGTGGTCTTATGGGCGTGGAGCGTTCTTTTGGCGGGTGGCGAGTGCGAGGTGTCAGTAGTCCTAGAGTCATTTTATGTATTGTAAATCGTGCATGTGGCACAGGTTGTATTTTATTTGGACTAGACTTGGCTCTCACAGGACAGTGATTGTTTATTCAAGTCTGTAATAATGTTTTTGGTTTACAGACATTGTTTATATATTATGCTTCTGTTTTTTAGTAAGTTATCATTATATTTGCTTTGCCACCTTGTGTGTTGTTGTTGGAGTCCTTATTTGTTATATATGTGTCACTTTTTACGTTCTGGTCACCATTGGAGCATTCTGACAGTTTTTCAGCTTTTTCTTTTTTCGATCGGAACTGCTAAAATTTTAAACTTTTGGCTATCATCAAGAGCTTGAGAACTCCGATTGAAAATCTAACTGCATATTATGTGTCCTGGTGCCATTTCAAGCCTCTCACGAAAATTTCATCGAATTCCGGTAACATTTCAGAATTTCACAGTTCTGAATCGTATTCGGGTTTTGACCAAGCGAAAAGTCATTGGGAGACTTGACCAAGTCAAAGATGACTTTGACCAAGTCAAGTTTGACCCTTAACTTGGTCAAAATCTTTTGTTTTCTAGTGTGGTTGGGTTGACTAAGTTCAAAGTGCACCTAAACCTAGTTTAACCTAATTTTTCTTCTAAGTGTAAGTGAGTGGTGTGTGTGTGAGTGTGTGAGTAGCTAAGTGTGTATGTGTGTGAGCCAAATAAGTCCACGCCCATAATAGTCTTCTTCTTCATTTTTCTTTCTCTCAAGCTCTCTCATCTACTCTCTTTAAATCCTCCATTTGATCTAGTAGAGGTGGTTAAAAAGAAAAGCCATAGAAGGAGAAAAGGAAGGTATTGTCCCGATCTACCTTTCCATGGTTTCATTTTTTATTTTCCCCTTGCTGACCTCCTTCTAAGCTTCCTTTTCCCCTCTGTTTTCAGCCCCTCTTAGGCTGAGAAGAGGTCTTAGAAGTTCCCTCCTTTCCTTTCCTCCCTTGGGTAAGCTTTCCTTCCCCCCTATTACTTGTTTAGATGCATGTTTAGGATGTATTTATGGCTGTGCAAGGTTTGCATGAGTGTTTGGGGTGTGGGAGGGCTGAGGGAGGTGGTGGGGTTGGCTCGGGCGCGTGTGCGGGGTCATCCGCGCACGTGCACGCGAGTCTGCGCGCGCAGGCAGAGCAGGCGCCCACAGTCGGGGGCGCTGGGCGAGTGTGCGCGTACCCGCGGGCGCACGGGCGTGCGCGCGGGGCTCTGCGCAGGGGCGCAGTGCGTGCGCGCGGGGCTCTGCGCAGGGGCGCAGTGCGTGCGGTGCGCGCAGGGGTGCGCCGGGGTGCTGCGCAGGGGCGCAGTACGTGCAGTTAGGCGCAGGGCTGGACGCGCGGTGCGCGCCGGCACGAGCGAGCGTGCGCACGAGCGTGCGGAGTGTCTGGGCGAGCGGGAAGGGGCGCGATAGCTCGCCTGGGCGCGCAGGCTGGGGCGCGGCAGTGCGCCTGGGGCACGGGGCTGCGTGCGTGCGGGGGGCCGTTCGCATGGCTGTCGTGGGTGCGGGAGTGATGTCGGGGCACTCGGACTCGCGTGCGTACGGGCCCGTATGCATGCTTGTCAGAGTGTTGGGTATTTCTATCGTATTTGTCATGTATTTGTGTATTTTACTCACCATTTTGGTTTCCCATGTCTTGCAGATATTGACGAGCGATCACGCGACGACCCGGGTATTGGTGAGTGGGACAATCCAACCCAGTAGGGAGACGTTTGATGCACGTAGGGGTGCATTGCCCTCCCCTGGGGCACCATAGTTGCATATTAGCTATTATTAAATATAAACTGTGCTATGCATGATCATTATGTTGTATCGATGCCCCCCTTAGACTTTGTATGCTAGGGATATGCACCCTTATATTATACATGAGACCTACGCATCCTGATACCATGTTTTCATGCTAGGAAAGCTTCGACCTACGCATGTTTCCCATTTAGTTTAATTTATTTAAATCAAATGCGAGCTTATGGTTATCAGCATGCCTTAGATAATATTATAACCTCGTGGTTATAATATGTGTCTCCCCGCATCTTAGTTATGCGCCCTGGAGAAATTATGAAGAATTCATGACATTTGTAGAGTTGCAATCGGTGTCGGCGGATCCAAGAGGATCGTATTCGTGTGGGTAGGCTGTTCTCTTCCCTTTGTTGGATCCGTGTAGGGACTCCTTAGCGTTAGACAGGCTGTCCTGATAGAGGGCTCCCATCTGTAGGTACCTCCGATGCGTCGGACTGTGCTGATCGTGGGAGTAGACCAGGCAGCTACGAAGTGGAGGAGAGGCTATCGGTGGACCAAGGGTGATCAACAGCCTAGTCAGTCCCAAAAGACCATGTCACTAGTTTGAGGGTGAGGGTGGGGTGGGTCGGCGATGTAGCAACCCACTGGACTGTGTAGTTACTGCCACTTAGTGTAACGTCTCTGTATTTTTAGCCTTATATAATTATTTTAAATATATAATGAAAATTTTAATTGAAATTTAATTATTTCATTTTTTTGTTTTGGCGGTAGGCCCAAATGGGTCCAATTTGATTTATAATTATAATAATTATAAATTAATGTTGAAATATTTATTTTATATTTTTTTGGAGATCTTTATAGTCTCAGGATATTTTGGTTGAAATTTGGTGAGATTCGGAGTTAGGGAAATTAGGTTTTTAGGATTTTGTGTTAAGTTATTGGGCCGAGGAATCTAGTTGCGAATCCATAATATCTTTTAATAGGCTTCAGGGATCCGTTTGTAAATCGGATAGGGATCTGTCTGTAAATCGGATAAGGACCTAGTTGTAAACCCGTAATACTTGAGGGGTCGTTTTGTAATTTGATAAAAACCCTTTTATATATAACACATTTTGGGTTAGGGTTTGCATCAGAATTTCTCATGGGACAAGAAAGGTGGTGATGACCTAACTCTACCCGTCGAGCACTACAAGGTGATAAATCTTTCTCTTTTGATTTTTATTGTTTAGTGTTTCAATTTAGTTTGGTTAAGAGATGATTGTGTCAATCTATTATTTGGGAAATAATATTGATGGGTTAGGGTTAGGGTTTGATTGATTTTAAATAGATGATGTTTTTATTAGATTTCAATGGATCTTGAAGGATTTCTTAAGATCAAACTAGATTTATTGGTTTTGGGATTTAAGGGTTATTTTCGGGTGGATTGAATACCTGATCATTAAACCGTGTTTTTGACTATGACAGAGTCGTTTCTGGGAAAATTGTATTTCACAAACAGAAATAGGTTTCGAAAAGATCTTTCCAACGAATCTTAAATCGTCTGATTTGGAGTTACGGGTAGAAAGTTATGATTTTTCAAAGATTTCTGTGCAGTTTCTTATAATTCAAATATTTAGCTTCATGATCAAGTTTAATGAATTTTAGAGATTAAAGGGATCCCAAATGGATGTTTAATGAGTATAATTTGATTTGTGGGTTTTGATGATTTTATTGATCTTGGTGACTCAATTTGGATCTTAAATCAATTAATTTGGTTTAGTGGGATCAATGAATATTAATTGGATATTTTTGTTATTTGGATGTAAATTGATTGGATTGATTTATTTGAATCATTGGAGTTGTAGTGGATTATTTGTCTAAATATTTTATTCGAGGATTGATCGATTATGTGGGCCTTATGAAATAAATGGATATTGATTATCGAATCATTGTGAGATATGAACATTTTAATATTTATTTGGAGTTGGGATTTTTGTTAGGCCTTTAAGGTGAGTTGCAGATTGTAGGCCAATTTGGTACGGACTCTTGGGATTATTGGGCTGAGTGTTGTTGTAAGTTGTTGTCAGTTGTTTGTCATGATTGAATGATTTTCTTATTTATTGATTTCATAATTGTTATGCTAGGTTATCCACGTGCGAGTGTATAGCGTTTATGCATGTGCATCGATTTGTATTGCGTGGACTGGAGGTGAGTGGACTTGAGTTTCATATGTAGTTTCAAAAGAATATATTATGTATTCATGCTAGGACCATCTATTTTGTGGAATATAACTGCTAGTTTTGAAATAAAAATATGAGCATGCCTTTTATTGAGATATTTATCATGAAATGATTGGTGTGTTGAGATTTTTGCATGCTCTATTCTTTTGTGAATTTTGAAGATATGATAGGTTATCAATGCATCCATTCCGTCTAGGTGGCTCAGTCTTGGTGGCCAACGTCTAGGTGGGCGTACGTCTACGTGGCCAGGTCCGAGAACGTAGGACCCAAGTCTTTGTGGCTATGTCTACGTGGCCATGCCTTTGAAAGGCCCCGCGAGCTAGGTGCTGCGAAGACGGACATGCGTGTTCGTGGTGTTGCATGCATCATGTTGGATACGATTTGTGTGCGTGTATATATATATATATATTATGGGCACGTCTATCCCCACCCATCGTTTTTCTTACCCCACCAATCAAAAAAAAAAAAAAAAAAAAAAACGGTGGTTGGCTGTTCCCACCAATCCAGATCGACCGAAATTGGTCGTCATTTCAGATTTTGGACGACCGGACTTGATCGCCATTTCAAGTTTTGGGCGACAGTAATTGATCGCAATTTCAGGCTTTGGGCGACTGTAATTGGTCGAACAGGGTTTAAAACTATATCTACCTATTTTTTGTAAACAAATAAATTTTTGGGTTTATCCATTATATTCTACATTTATTCTTTTATCCAAACAACAGCTAAGGGGCCGAAAAAAATGTAAGTAGGTATACTTTCAATTAATTCAAATTTTTATAAAAAAATATCTTATTAGACAAATATATATCATTTTTAAGCTTCGTGTAAATTCGTAGTTAAGAGGATTCTTAGTTTGAAAACAAAAAAAAACCTATCAGTTGATCCAAACACATTATATATTTGGCTTTTGAAAATTAGTCCGTCACTTATGTAAAAAAAATTGTTCTTATATTCTACATTTAAGAATAATAATTGATTCTTCTTACATTACAACTCAGACTTGGAGTGGTATGAAGGATTCAAGGAAGATATACGTCATGGGATTATGTTTCTAAGAAAAAAATTATAAACTTTATTACAAATCCTGTTCGACCAAGTTCGGTCGTCCGAAACCTGAAATGACGACCAAGTCCGGTCACCCAAAATCTGAAATGGCGACCAAGTCCGGTCGTCCAAAACCTGAAGTGGCGACTAAATCTGGTCGACCTGGCCGGATCGGTGGGAAAAGATAAAACACCGATTTTTTTTTTCGATTGGTGAGGTAAGAAAAACCCTCGGTGGGGATAGCCGTGCCCATATATTATTGCATGTCTTGGTGGCCTTGTTGTATATTTATTTTCTTGATATATTACATGTCTGTGTAAACATATTACGATATTGATATTTTGAATATAAATGTACTAACGGGATGATGATGGTCCATTCACTGAGCGTGTTGTAGCTCACCCCTCTCTTTTCCCAACCTTTCAGATTAGCTGTTTGTGGTTGTCGATCTCGTTAAGGCGTTGGAGGTTGAAGCTCGTATTTTATTTCCGGAGCACTAGACTTGTGTAAAAGGTGTCGATCATTTCTTTGGCATGTAGAGGACCCATATGTATGATAGTGTGGACATATAAATTTAGTTGTTCCTGATGTGTGTTGAAAAAGGTGTTCGATTTTAGCCTTGACAATATATGTATAATTATGGTGATGTATTCGTATGTTCTCTGGATGAAAAAATATATATATATATATAGAACTCTGAGATTCAAGGAATTTAGTTAACGCACCCGGATTTCACGCTTCAAAACGGAGCCGTGGATTTGGGAGCGTTACAGAATGGTATCAGAGCGTAGGTTCGACCCTCGGACTGTAGGTTATGGATATATTAGTTGGCTTAGTGCTTAGGTTTACGATTCCTTGTAAGCTTGGGCTTAATTATCCTTTGGAGTTATGGAATAGATGTATTTTTATCTGGCTCTGATACAGAATGGTATCAGAGCGTAGGTTCAACTCTCGGACTGTAGGTTATGGCCATCTTAGTTGATATGTTGAGTTTAGGGTCTAAGCTCGAATAACCTAAGGAGATTAAGTTTTGCTATCCTATAGAAAAATCTGGTTGGACTATTTTGGTTACCTTAAAATTTTGATTATGGAGCTTAGGGTAATCTTTTATGTGTAGTTATCTTTTTGGATCTTAAGGCGGCCTATAGGAGAATTTCCTTTGAAGTCAAGGATAGATTTAGAGTGTGTTAGGATGCATTGCATATAAGGTTTTGCATTCTAACCATTTGTTTGTTTTTGTTATGACAAAATTTTGGTGGATTAAGCGTGTTATATATGTGTCACTTTTTGGCCTGCTGGTAACCATTGGAGCATTTTGGCAGTTTTTGAGTTTTTTTCGTTTTTCGATCGGAACCGCAAATTATGGACTGTTAGCTATCGTCCTGTGTTTGAGGACTCCGATTGGAAATATAAGTGCATATTATGTGTCCTGGTGCCATTCTAAACCACTCATGAAAATTTCATCAAATTCCGGTAACGTTTCTGAAATTTCGCAGTTCCGGGGCGTATCCGGGTTTTGACCGAGCGAGAAGTCATTGGGAGAGTTGACTCGGTCAAAGTGGGCCCAAGGACTTGGTCAAACCTTTTTGTCTTTTTGTGTGGTTGGGTTGACCCAAGTCAAATCCCACTTAAACCTAATTAATCAAGCCCTAATCTTGATTAACCCTAATTAAACATGGTTTGACTTTATATAAGTGAGATCTAAAAATGTTTGCCCACTATTCATCATCTTCCTCTTTGAGCTTTCTCTCTCCCCCTCTCTCAAAAACCTCCATTTGAGCCCCCTAGAGTTCTCAAACCTTAAAACCTAAAACATAGAAAGTGTAGATCCGGTCCCGATCTACACCCCGGTGCTTTCAAATCCGGATTCCGGCCAACCTAGCCCTTCCATCCGCCCTCTCTTCTCCTCAGATCCGAGCCATTTCGGAGGTGGGAATAGGTCTTGGTGGTAGAGACCTTTGGGGAAGCGTTTCGGTGCGCGGAGAGCAACCGGACATCCCTTCCTCCCCTTGGTAAGCTCTTTTTCCTCTTCTTTTTGGCTTAGATGCTTGTTAGGAGGGTTTGCGGTTGGATGGTGGTCGGCGGCTGTGGGAGGCTGTCGGAGGTGGTTGGGGGCGGTCAGAGGCCGTTGGTGGCCGGTGGTTGGTGGTGGAGGTGCTCGGGCAGGTGGATGGGTGGTCTCGGGCAGCAGGCAGCACAGGCAGCAGCACAGGCGCAGCAGCTGGCAGGGCGCGCGCGTGCGTGCGCGCGGGCGTGCGCTCGGGTGGAGCTGGTGGCCAGCAGGGCGTGCGGGCGCTGGGCGTGCTGGGCGCTGGGCGATGCTGGGTGCTGGTCGAGTAGGCGCTGCGTGCAGGGCATCATGCGGGGTGCGCGCGGAGCGCTGCGCAGGGGGGCAGGCACGCTGTGCGCACGCGCGGTGAGTCGGTGGAGTGCTGGGCGAGCCGGTGGTGCGCGCAGGGGTGCGCGCGGAGCGCGGCGAGGCAGCGGAGGTGCGCGCGGGGCGAGGCGCTGGGCGCGCGGGGCGTGTGGTGTGCGCGCGGGCCAGCGCGGGGGTGCGGGTGCGCGCGGGCTGCTGCGATGGGGCGCAGTGGGTGCGCGGTGCACTCGGGAGGCTGGGCGGCGTGTCTAGGAGGCGGGCAGGGGCCCGGCGGTGCGCCTGGGTGCGCGGGCTGAGGCGCGGCGGCGCATCCGGGGGTCGGGTGGCCGTGCAGGTGGTTGCCGGGGGTGCGGGAGTGAGTCGGGGTGCTCGGGATAGCGTGCGTACGGGCCGTATGCACGTTTGCCCAAGTGTTGGGTGTTTATTTGTATGTTGTTGTGTATTTTGTGGTGTTTGTGGATTTTTACTCACCAAGTTGATACCCTCTCTTGCAGATCTTGACGGACGGTCGCGCGATGACCCGACTTCCGGTGAGTGGGACAACCCAACCCAGTTTGGGAGGCGATACATGCACTTGGGCGTGTACCGTCCTCCCCTGGGGCACATAGTTAATATTAACTGTTTTATTGTAATCCATGCAAGCATGATCTATGTGTAGAATGCATGCCACCCTAGACTTGTATGTTAGGGACTTGCACCCTTAGGATATGTGCATGAGCCGTGCATCCTGTCACCTCATTATCATGCTAGGAAAGCCCCGACCTATGCATGCGTCCTATTAGTTTGATTTATTTAATTAAATGCAAGCTTGTGATCTTATTAGCATGCTTTGGGGAATATAAGGGGGCCTTGCGAGGTTAACATTGAGACCCGGGTTAGGGTACTCCGTGTTCCTTGTTTGGTTGGCGAGATGTCCTACATCGGGACCTCAGGTTGCCCTCCCAAGGTCTCTTTTCCTCATTTTTATCTTATGTATTCGCCGCATCTTGGTTATGCGCGCTGGTGGAATTCTGAGGAATTTAAGACATTAGAGTTGTAGAGATGTGCTGTCAGCGGATCCGAGTGGATCATATGCGATGGATAGGCTGTTCTGTTCCCTTCGTTGGATCCGTGTAGAGACTACCTCGGCGTTGGAAAGGTCGTCCCGTGCAGGGGCTTCCATCAGTAGGCGCCTCCTGATTTGGTAGAAGGACTGTGCTGAATGTGGGAGTGGCCAAACGACCTACGGAGTGAGGAGAGACTATCGGTGGACCAAGGGTGACCAACTGTCACGCCCCAGGGCGGCCGTCCCCGGGACGCGGCAAGTGTATATAAAATATCAGAATCTACACAGGAGGTCAATAATATATCATACACAAACAACCAGAATGACACACAGACACAAAGGGCTGACATGATATATACACCAAATGCGGAAGCTAAAGACTAAATCTGTAAATAAACATTCTACAGACTCGATCCTCAATCATCTGTCCTGTGAGAGCCAATATACACCAATACAACTGAATATATATACAAACGCGTGCCAAGCACGGAAATAAAATACATACAGCCAAGAAGGGATGCTGATAACCTCTGGTACTCGCGGAATGTGGCGCTGCTCCGCTACTGAAGGAATCCCTCGGAAAGCTCCAACTGCTGCTCCAGCTCCAGCTCAGGCTCAGTGGCAACTGGGGAAAACATATGCGAGGGGTGAGCCACACGCTCAGTGAACAGCACAACCCATGCATCACAGACAATATTGACCACAATTCAATCTTAATAATCCACAATCTCTTATTAACAACCACAAAATGGTAACAAATACTCAACTAGTGGGTCGCTCAATCGCCAACTCACTACACCCTCACCCTCACCCTTCAATGGGTGACATAGGATTTTGGGACTGATAATCATCCAATCACAACTCCAGTGGGTCGCTCATCGCCAACCCACTACACCCTCACCCTCACCCTACCACGGGTGACATAGGATTTTGGGACTGACTAGGCTGTTGGTCACCCTTGTTCCACCGATAGTCTCTCCTCCAATCCGTAGGCCGCTTGGCTTTCACCCACAACTTCAGCCCAGTCCGAAACCAAATCAGGAGGCGCCTACTGATGGGAACCCTTGGAAGGGACGGCCTTTCTAACGCTGGGGTAGTCTCTACCGGATCCAACGAGGGGGGACAGAACAGCCTATCCATGCGCATATGATCCACTCGGATCCGCCGACAACACATCTCTACAACTCAAATGTCATGAATTCCTCAGAATTCCTCCAAGGCGCATAACCAATATGCGGGGAACATACACAATAATTAGCAAGGGTGGAATATCATTGGGGGAAAGAAACTTGGGAGGGCAGCGTGAGTTCTCGATATAGGACACCCCGACAAGCAAACAAGGAACACGGAGTACCCTAGCCCGGGTCTCACCGCTGTCCTCGCGAGGCCCCTCCCCTATAATATTCACTAAATATGCTAATAGTCATATAATTTGGTATAACATTTCTTATAATACTATTGGGACAAGAAACCTTGGGAGGGCAGCGTGAGTTCCCGATACGGGACACCCCGACAACCAAACAAGGAACACGGAGTACCCTAACCCGGGTCTCAGTGTTGACCTCGCAAGGCTCCTCCCTATAATATCATCTAAGGCATGCAGTTTATCATACACTAGCATTTAATTTAATAAATAAACTAGTAGGACACATGCATAGGCCAAGGCTTCCTAGCATGAGAACAGGGGGACATGATGCATGGCTCATACACATATCCTAAGGGTGCAAGTCCCTAACATGCAAAGTCTAGGGTAGCATGCATTCCACATTTAAATCATGCTCGCATGGAATACACATTATAACAGGTTAATATAAATCCATGGTGCCCCAGGAGAGGTCGGTATACGCCCAAGTGCGTATAACGCCTCTCTACTGGGTTGGATTGTCCCACTCACTGAAGATCGGATCGTCGCGCGACCGCCCGTCAAGATCTGCAAGACATACATTTATACGGCGAGTTAAATACACAAATATATCAAATACTCACAAAATACTCCAAAAGAACCCAACACTCGGGCAAACGTACATACGGCCCGTACGCACGTTAGCCTGAGCACTCCGACTCACTCCCGAACCCACGGCGACCACCCGCACGGCCACCCGCCCCGGATGCGCCGCCGCGCCTCAGCCCGCGCACCCAGGCGCACTGCCGGGCCCCTACCCGCACGCCTGGACCAGCAGCCGAGCCACCCGGTGCGCCGCGCACCCACTGCGCCCCGCCGCAGCAGCCCGCGCGCACCCCGCACACCCCCGCGCTGACCCGCGAGCACACCGCAAGCCCCGCGCACCCAGCGCCTCGCCCCGCGCGCACCTCCAGCCCCTATCCGCGCGCACTCCGCGCGCACCACCAGCCTCTACCCGCGCGCACGCCTGCGCGCACCACCCGCTCGCACCCACTGTCCTCCTCACCGCGCGCACGCCTGCGCCTCAGCCCAGCGCCCCGCGCGCATGCACCTCTGCGGTGCCCAGCGCCCCTGCGCCCGGCGCTCAGCACCCTCGCCCAGCACTCGGTATCCTCGACCAGCTCCCAGCGCTCAGCGCCCAGCACCCGGGACCCTCACCCAGTGCCCACGCGCACGCCGGCGCAACACGCGCCCAGCGCGCCTGCCAGCCTGCCCGCGTCGCCGAGTGGCCCGAGCACCGTTCGCCTGCACGCCTGGGCACTGCTCGCCTGATGCCCGAGCGCCCCCTGCCAGCTGCCCGAGCATGGCCTGCCTAGCTGGCCTGCCCTGCTCGCACAGCCCGCAGCCATCCTACTCCCCACGCCTCCCCCTGCACCCCCGAGCGCACGCCCGTGAGCGCACCCGCGCGCACGCCCGCGAGCGCACCTGGCAAACTGGTGCACCTGCTCCCCGCCTACCCGAGCTAGTCTTCTCTGCGCGCCCAGCACGCCCAGCACTCAGCACGCCCAGCGCCAACCCGAGCGCACGCCCACGTGCACGCCCGCGCGCACTCGTGCGCGCGCCCTGCCGCTGCTGCCTGCTGCCCGGGACTGCAACCCCCATGCCCGAGCACCTCTACCACCCACCTCCGGCCACCAATGGCCTCCGACCACCACCCCACAGCCCTCCGACGGCCACCCACCGCCGCCGACCACCACCCAACCTCATTTCCACCCTCCTAACATACATCTAAGCATAAAAAGAGAAGAAAGAGGGCTTACCAAGGGGAGGAAGGGAAGTCCGGTTGCTCTCCGCGCACCGAAACCTCACCCAAAAGGCTTCCAACACCGAGATCTACTCCCACCTCCGAAATGGCTCAAATCAGGGAAGAAGAGAGGGGGGACGGAGGGGCAAATCTCACCGGAATCCGGATTTGAAAGCACCGGGGTGTAGATCGGGACCCGATCTACACTTCCTATGCTTTAGGTTTTAAGCTTTGAGGGCTCTAGGGGGCTCAAAACCAAGAAAAATGGAGAAGGGGAGAGAGAGGGCTTTTTGGTAGGGATGATGAATAGTGCCTTTCGAATTTTAGATTCCATTTATATAGCAAGTCACTTAAAATACCCGGATACGCCCCGAAACTGCAAAATTTTGGAAACGTTACCGGAATTCGACGAAATTTTTGTGAGAGGCCTAAAATGGCACCAGGACACCAAATATGCAGTTAGATTTCCAATCGGAGTCCTCTAACTCAGGACGATAGCTAACAGTCCAAAAATTAGCGGTTTCGATCGAAAACCGAAAAAAAACAAAAAACTGCCAGAACGCTCCAACGGTTACCAGCAGGTTAAAAGTGACACATATATAACATTCTTCCCCCCTTAGGAAATTTTGTCCTCAAAATATGCAAAAACATCTAGGAGGGGAAAAGATGCGGATACGCGTCACACCTAGCATCCTTGAGCTCCCAAGTGTCCTTGACACCGGAACGGTGCTGCCATCGCACCTCGACCAACTGGACGGTCTTGGTGCAGAGCCTCCTCACGCGGCGGTCCATGATCACAATCGACTGCTCCACGAATGACTGTCCGGCTCAGAGACGAGCGGCTCGAACGGGATGACGTGAGCAGGATCACGGACACCTTTACCCAACTGTGAACCCACCACTCCAAGACGGAGAGGTAAGAATTGGCGCTGAGGTGAGCCTCCGATAAAACTCCAGGAAGCTCTCCTCGCAAGACGGGGACCACTCGAACCGGACATCCTTCCGAGTAAGGCGGTTAAGAGGAACAGCTATCTTCGAGAGTCCCTCGTCAAGCTTCCTACAATAACCTGCTAAACTCGGGAAGCTCCGAATCCCTGCGGGGTTCGACGGTCGGCGCCAATTTGACGTGACGAGCGTCTTGCCCGGGTCCACAGATATGCCTTCACCAGAAATCACCCAGCCCAAAAGGCCTTAACCTCTAACCAAAACTCGCACTCGATCTTTCATCCATCTGATGCTTCCATGGTATCCCTTGCCTGGGAAAAGAAACCTCGGGAGGGCACCATGAAATCCCGATATAGGGTACCCCGACAACCAAACAAGGAACACGAAGTACCCTAGCCCGGGTTTCAACGCTGACCTCACAAGGCCCCTTAATCCAGAAAGGAACACTAGAAGAAGACATCATTTTAAAGAACACTACTAACCCCTCCGGATCATCTACCTCTAGATGATCACCTAACGATGTCCTTCAACATCCTTTGCAAGACCGGACCCAACATCATTGGGAACGGTCCAACAGAAATTGGGTCACGAGCGACCCGTCTTCGCCTCATCCACACCCTCACTCCCGAAAGGAGACATTTTGGGACTTTGGGAGAGACTTAGACTGCTCTCTACCCCTGGTCCACCGGTAGCCTCTCCCTGCTCCGTAGCTCGCCTGGTCCTCTGATCGGGAGCCTGTCTAACGCCGGGGCTGTACTACGCGGATCCAACGAAGGGGAGAGCGATTCCACGCTCGCAGTACCATTCGATAATCTCTTTCTGGGCAGCCCCTACCTGGTATACTCCCAAATTCAATACCCCTCCGACTGCATCGGTGGTACCTACTGATGGGAACTCGCTGCCAAGACGGCTACAACCCGGCTTCCCTAACTCAATCAATCGCTCTTGACACTCGCTCACCAAATACCACACACACTTGCATAACAGCAACCAAACACACACCCACAATTATATCCTATTACTGGAGAGTTGAGAACACAAGATAATACCTCGAACCATGATACCCGAAAGCTGCGCCTCCTCGGCCGTAAGCGCTGCAACTCTGCCTTGGACCAACCGCGGCTGAGGAGCAGGAGCACGCCTCACCGGCTGCACTGGCTGCCTCCACTGGTCAACTCGACCATCCTGTGGCTGCTGCTGACGCTGAGGCTGCTGCTGCTGCTGGCGCGGAAGCTGCTGCTGTAAGAACTGCCACTGCTGAGGTAGCACACAGGGTCGGCCAGCATCAGGGCAATTGTACCTGATATGCCCGATGCGCTGACAATGGAAGCAGCGCCGCCTCTCCGGCCGCCAGGACTGGATGGGCACTGCTGCAATGGGTGCTGGATCCCACCCTGGCACCGCATCTGCTGGAGGAGAGGCAGCCGCTGACTGATCGAAGCGGGGCCTCTTCCTCTTGCGCTGCCCCTGGTCCCGACTCCCGGAAGGACCCTGATCTGCAGAAGGGGTCGGAAACCCCACGATGATCCCGAGATCTCGCTCGACCGTCTTCGCTCGAGACACCAAGTCCGAGAACCTCGAGAATGCCTGGGCGGTGACGTTCACCCAGATAGCGCTGCTGAGACCCAACTCAAAACGGCGGCACCGCGTGTCCTCGTCCACCACCAAGGCTGGAGCAAATCTGGACAGCCTCGTAAAGCGCGTAGAGTAGTCAGCAACCGACATGGAGCCCTGCGTCAACTGCTCGAACTCCCGCATCACGATCTGGCGCGTTGAGAACGGGAAATACTCGTCTAGAAAATGCCTCCAGAAACCCGCCCAAGAAAGCTGCTCCACTCCCTCTGGGATGTCCACCACTCGGGTAGCCCACCAGTCGGCGGCGTTACCCTTCAACATAAAGGTGGCCAGGGGGACTAGCTGGCGGTCAGTGCAAAGCATGGCCGCGAAGATCGTGTCCACCTCCCTCAACCAACGCTCTGGCGCAAGAGGATCTGCCATCTGCCCATGGAACTCGGGAGGGTGGAGCATCAGAAAGGCGTTGAGGCCGCTCCGCTGCACCCGCGCCGCCGCCTCTAGCTCCTCCTCCCTCTTCAGGAGACCCTGAACTCCTACCGCCGGAATCGCCACTGGAACTGGGGGTACATCAGGTACCACAGGCGGATCTGCCGCCAAGGGGACCTGCGGAACTACCTCGCGAGTCGCCCTCAGCTCCTGAATCTCTCTAGCCTGCTCTGCCAATGCTCTGGTCTGGGTCTCCACCAAATCAGCCAACCGAGCGAAAGCACGCTCCCAAGCAGGAGGCTCTTGCGTCAAGGGCTCTCCGGTAGCATCCTCGTCTCTGGTAGGTCCGGAAACCTCCAAAGACCGAGAGGGACCTCGTCCGCGCCGTCCTCTGCGAGGAGGCATATCAGCACCCTAAGAAAACCAGACACTAGGATCAGAATACTCATATAGAAATCCTAGGACTCATCTCTACGAAAGGAAGACTATTGGCTCTGACAGGACCAGGCTCTGATACCAACTTTTTGTCACGCCCCAGGGCGGCCGTCCCCGGGACGCGGCAAGTGTATATAAAATATCAGAATCTACATAGGAGGTCAATAATATATCATACACAAACAACCAGAATGACACACAGACAACAAAGGGCTGACATGATATATACACCAAATGCGGAAGCAAAAGACTGAATCTGTAAATAAACATACTACAGACTCGATACTCAATCATCTGTCCTGTGAGAGCCAATATACACCAATACAACTGAATATATATACAAACGCGTGCCAAGCACGGAAATAAAATACATACAGCCAAGAAGGGATGCTGATAACCTCTGGTACTCGCGGAACGTGGCGCTGCTCCGCTACTGAAGGAATCCCTCGGAAAGCTCCAACTGCTGCTCCGGCTCCAGCTCAGGCTCAGTGGCAACTAGGGAAAACATATGCGAGGGGTGAGCCACACGCTCAGTGAACAGCACAACCCATGCATCACAGACAATATTGACCACAATTCAAATCTTAATAATCCACAATCTCTTATTAACAACCACAAAATGGTAACAAATACTCAACTAGTGGGTCGCTCAATCGCCAACCCACTACACCCTCACCCTCACCCTTCAATGGGTGACATAGGATTTTGGGACTGATAATCATCCAATCACAACTCCAGTGGGTCGCTCATCGCCAACCCACTACACCCTCACCCTCACCCTACCACGGGTGACATAGGATTTTGGGACTGACTAGGCTGTTGGTCACCCTTGGTCCACTGATAGTCTCTCCTCCACTCCGTAGGCCGCTTGGCTTTCACCCACAACTTCAGCACAGTCCGAAACCAAATCAGGAGGCGCCTACTGATGGGAACCCTTGGAAGGGACGGCCTTTCTAACGCTGGGGCAGCCTCTACCGGATCCAACGAGGGGAAACAGAACAGCCTATCCATACGCATATGATCCACTCGGATCCGCCGACAACACATCTCTACAACTCTAATGTCCTGAATTCCTCAGAATTCCTCTGAGGCGCATAACCAATATGCGGGGAACATACACAATAATTAGCAAGGGTGGAATATCATTGGGGGAAAGAAACTTGGGAGGGCAGCGTGAGTTCCCGATATAGGACACCCCGACAATCAAACAAGGAACACGGAGTACCCTAGCCCGGGTCTCACCGCTGTCCTCGCGAGGCCCCTCCCCTATAATATTCACTAAATATGCTAATAATCATATAATTTGGTATAACATTTCTTATAATACTATTGGGACAAGAAACCTTGGGAGGGCAGCGTGAGTTCCCGATACAGGACACCCCGACAACCAAACAAGGAACACGGAGTACCCTAACCCGGGTCTCAGTGTTGACCTCGCAAGGCTCCTCCCTATAATATCATCTAAGGCATGCAGTTTATCATACACTAGCATTTAATTTAATAAATAAACTAGTAGGACACATGCATAGGCCAAGGCTTCCTCGCATGAGAATAGGGGGACATGATGAATGGCTCATACACATATCCTAAGGGTGCAAGTCCCTAACATGCAAAGTCTAGGGTAGCATGCATTCCACATTTAAATCATGCTCGCATGGAATACACATTATAACAGGTTAATATAAATCCATGGTGCCCCAGGAGAGGTCGGTATACGCCCAAATGCGTATAACGCCTCTCTACTGGGTTGGATTGTCCCACTCACCGAAGATCGGGTCGTCGCGCGACCGCCCGTCAAGATCTGCAAGACAGACATTTATACGGTGAGTTAAATACACAAATATATCAAATACTCACAAAATACTCCAAAAGAACCCAACACTCGGGCAAACGTACATACGGCCCGTACGCACGTTAGCCTGAGCACTCCGACTCACTCCGAACCCACGGCGACCACCCGCACGGCCACCCGCCCCAGATGCGCCGCCGCACCTCAGCCCGCGCACCCAGGCGCACGGCCGGGCCCCTGCCCACACGCCTGGACCCACAGCCGAGCCACCCGGTGCGCCGCGCGCCCACTGCGCCCCGCCGCAGCAGCCCGCGCGCACCCCGCACACCCCCGCGCTGACCCGCGAGCACACCGCAAGCCCCGCGCGCCCAGTGCGTCGCCCCGCGCGCACCTCCAGCCCCTATCCGCACGCACTCCGCGCGCACTACCAGCCTCTACCCGTGCGCACCACGCGCGCACCATCCGCTCGCACCCACTGCCCTCCTCATCGCGCGCACGCCTGTGCCTCAGCCCAGCGCCCCGCGCGCATGCACCTCTGCGGTGCCCAGCGCCCAGCGCCCCTGCGCCCAGCGCTCAGCACCCTCGCCCAGCACCCGGTATCCGCGACCAGCTCCCAGCGCTCAGCGCCCACGCGCCACCCTGCCCGCGCTGCTGCCCGCGTTGCCTGCCTGCGCGCGTCGCCGAGTGGCCCGAGCACTGTTCGCCTGCACGCCTAGGCACTGCTCGCCAGATGCCCGAGCGCCCCCTGCCAGAGCATGGCCTGCCCAGCTGGCCTACCCTGCTCGCACAGCCCGCAGCCATCCTACTCCGCACGCCTCCCCCTGCACCCCCCGAGCGCACGCCCGCGCGGGCATTTGCGCGCACGCGCTCGCGCGCCCGGCAAACTGGTGCACCTGCTCCCAGCCTACCCGAGCTAGTCTTCCCTGCGCGCCCAGCACGCCCAGCACTCAGCACCCAGCGCCAACCGGAGCGCACGCCCGCGTGCACGCCCGCGCGCACGCGCGCCCTGCCGCTGCTCGCCTGCTGCGCCTGCCTGAGCGCTGCCTGCTGCCCGGGACTACAACCCCCATGCCCGAGCACCTCTACCACCCACCTCCGGCCACCAATGGCCTCCGACCACCACCCCACAGCCCTCCGACGGCCACCCACCGCCGCCGACCACCACCCAACCTCATTTCCACCCTCCTAACATACATCTAAGCATAAAAAGATAAGAAAGAGGGCTTACCAAGGGGAGGAGGGGAAGTCCGGTTGCTCTCCGCGCACCGAAACCTCACCCAAAGGGCTTCCAACGCCCGGATCTACTCCCACCTCCGAAATGGGCCAAATCAGGGAAGAAGAGAGGGGGGATGGAGGGGCAAAACTTGCCGAAATCCGGATTTGAAAGCACCGGGGTGTAGATCGGGACCCGATCTACACTTCCTATGCTTTAGGTTTTAAGCTTTGAGGACTCTGTGGGGCTCAAAAGCTTGAAAAATGGAGAAGGGGAGAGAGAAAGCTTTTTGGTAGGGATGATGAATAGTGCCTTTCAAATTTTAGATTCCATTTATATAGCAAGTCACTTAAAATACCCGGATACGCCCTGAAACTGTGAAATTTCAGAAACGTTACCGGAATTCGACGAAATTTTTGTGAGAGGCCTAAAATGGCACCAGGACACCAAATATGCAGTTAGATTTCCAATCGGAGTCCTCTAACTCAGGAAGATAGCTAACAGTCCAAAAATTAGCGGTTCCGATCAAAAACCGAAAAAAAACAAAAAACTGCCAGAACGCTCCAACGGTTACCAGCAGGTTAAAAGTGACACAAATATAACACCAACAGCCTAGTCAGTCCCAAGAGCCTATGTCACCTATTGAGGGGTGAGGGTGAGGGTATGGTGGGCCGGCGATGTGGCGACCCACTGGATTGTGTAAGGATGATTATCAACCTATTAAGTCCCAACATCCTTTGTCACCTATTGAGGGGTGAGGGTGAGGGTGAGGGTGTGGTGGTTCGGCGATGTAACGAACCCCCGGATTTTGTGTTATTTATGCCACTTTGAGGCTAGTAACTTGATTAAATGTGGTTAATATAAACTGTATGCATGGGTTGTGCTATTCACTGAGCGTGTGGCTCACCCCTCGCATAATTATTTTCTTCAGTGATTACCGAGGCGGACCTGAAGGAGGAGCTTCCGGAGCGATGATAAGCGTATTATTTGCACATTTAATCCCCTTAATTTAGTTTTCTATTTCCTAATTTTATGTGTAATAATGACTAATATTCAGAATTTATTTGTTATTGCAGGTAATTGAGATAAATGATGATTATCAATGCAAAATATTCTATAAAGCATTTAAAGATATGAAGGAGAATCAAGAGGATTCTTGAAGATCCAAAATTATGCTAGATAAAGATTTGGTGAAGAGAGAATCAAAAATCAAAATCCAATCAAATATTCTTCAAATCAATGTTAAAACCGTCCCACTATTTTGACCATAACTTTTGTCTCAAATATCGTATTTTGGCCCAAAATATGGCATTGAAAAGATATTTTCAAGATCTACAAATCAATGTTTCATGAATATTTTGCAATTCCACCTTATTAGGGGTCAAAAATTCATCCGAAGATTCTGCAGAAAATTAATGACGGGAATGAAAGATTTTACCTGCTAAAATTGTCAAATATTCATATGA
This sequence comes from Acorus gramineus, assembly GCA_030737835.1. Taxonomy (NCBI): domain Eukaryota; kingdom Viridiplantae; phylum Streptophyta; class Magnoliopsida; order Acorales; family Acoraceae; genus Acorus; species Acorus gramineus. Next base: position 2,645,347 of record JAUJYN010000022.1, read on the forward strand.
GGAAGGTTGATGGCCAATCTTAACCATCCAATTCATTGCAAATCAATGGTCAAGATTCAAGGCTGGAGGCTATAAAAGGAACACATATGAAGCCAAGAAGGAAGGAATCAAAGAAGGAGGCAAAGGGACAACCAAAGGAGAAGAAAGATTCAAGAGTTTTGCTTTGTTTTTGTTTTTCTTTTCATCTCATATCTTCGGATGTTTGTATATATTTAGATCTGAATTTTAATATTACTTTAGTATTTTTATTTTCAAGAATTTTTCAATAATATGATGTCTTTTATTTTTTATTTTTTTATTTAGTTTGATCATGTTTTCTAGTAGCTAAATCTTCAACTAGGGTTGAAGATGAAACCATGCAATGCTAGTTTAGGATTTTATATTTAGATCTGAATTCTCCATATTGTTTGCTTTATTGAATATCAATCTCTCCTTCAATTCTCTTTTGAAACCTTTCATGTGAATTTCTTATTACCTTCTTCAAAAATCTCTTGTATTTGATTTGATAAAATATGCTTTGATTAGGTTCTCTGATATTTTATGCTCTTCTTAACAAGTTGAATATTGAGTTGGTAGATTTTATAAAGGGAAGGGAGATAGATCATTTTATGAAATAATTAATATGATTTTAAATATTTAATTTCCGATTGGTATTTGACTAACGTCAATATTGATTGAGTTATATGGTGGAGTTTCACATTTGAATATAACCCCTAAATTGGTATTGCATGGTGGATTCTAAAACCCTAGTTATCTTTTTATATTAATATTCATTTTTTTTAAAAAATAAAAATAAAAAAATAAACCTTCATCAATCTTCCTGTCTAATTCGATTAGGTAAATCAATTAATAATTTAATTTGAACAATCTCTGTGGGATCGACCCGTATTTGCTAGATCTATACTTCTGTAATGATCCGTGCACTTGCGGTAATTAATAACAACTTTAATAATCAATCAAGCGACTACACCAGTAGCGGAGTAGCGCCACGTCCCTCGAGTTTTGAGGCCATCAGCATCCTTCTCTTGTTGTATGTATATATTTATGTGCTTGGGCACCTAGTATGGATTGTATTTGGATGTATTGTGGATATATTGGCTCTCACAGGACATATGATTATGTATCGAGTCTGTAGTATGTTTTGATTACAGATTCAGTCTTTTAGCTTCCCATTTGGTGTATATATCATGTTAGCCCTGTTTTATCTGTGTTGTCATTTTAGCTGTTGTTTATGGTATATTATTGATCTCCTGTTTACTGATATCATATATACACTTGCCGCGTCCCGGGGACGGCCGCCCTGGGGCATGACAAAGCGCACGTTGGAAAGCGCACCAAGGATATTGAGATTGTTTTCAACGTTATACATGGCTAAGCATTTGTGACATTCGAGAATGTATTTATGTTTCTAATGGCGATGAAAGACACATCAAATTCGTGAATATGTGTTATATATGTGTCACTTTTAGCCTGCTGGTAACCGTTGGAGCGTTCTGGCAGTTTTTCATTTTTTTTCGATTTTCGATCGGAACCGCTAATTTTTGGACTGTTAGCTATCGTCCTGAGTTAGAGGACTCCGATTGGAAATCTAACTGCATATTTGGTGTCCTGGTGCCATTTTAGGCCTCTCACGAAAATTTCGTTGAATTCCGGTAACGTTTATGAAATTTCACAGTTCCGGGGCGTATCCGGGTATTTTAAGTCGCTTACTATATAAGAGGTGAGCTAAAAATATCTGGCACTATTCATCATCTCCTACCTTGAGCCCTCTGTCTCCTCTCCTCCGTTTTTCTTGCTTTTGAGGCCCTTAGACCCCTCAAAGCTTAAAACCCAAAACCTAGGAAGTGTAGATCGGGTCCCGATCTACACCCCGGTGGTTTCAAATCCCAATTCCGGCGAGATTTGCCCCTCCGTCCGCCCTCTCTTCGTCCCTGATTTGAGCCATCTCGGTGGTGGAGGTAGATCCGGGCGTTGGAAACCTTTTGGGAGAGGTTTCGGTGCGCGGAGAGCAACCGGATTTCCTTTCCTCCCCTTGGTAAGCCTCTTTTTCCTCTCTTTCTTGCTTAGATGTATGCTAGGAGGGTGGAAATGGGGTTGGGAGGAGGTTGGCGGCGGTGGGTGGCCGCCGGAGGGCTGTGGGAGGCGGTCGGAGGCTGTGGTGGTGGTCGGAGGTGGGTGGTAGAGGAGCTCGGGCTGGCAGGCGTGCAGCTCGGTTTCCCATCTAAGGCATCCTGATACCATGTTTTCATGCTAGGAAAGCTTCGACCTACGCATGTTTCCCATTTAGTTTAATTTATTTAAATCAAATGCGAGCTTATGGTTATCAGCATGCCTTAGATAATATTATAACCTCGTGGTTATAATATGTGTCTCCCCGCATCTTAGTTATGCGCCCTGGAGAAATTATGAAGAATTCATGACATTTGTAGAGTTGCAATCGGTGTCGGCGGATCCAAGAGGATCGTATTCGTGTGGGTAGGCTGTTCTCTTCCCTTTGTTGGATCCGTGTAGGGACTCCTCAGCGTTAGACAGGCTGTCCTGATAGAGGGCTCCCATCTGTAGGTACCTCCGATGCGTCGGACTGTGCTGATCGTGGGAGTAGACCAGGCAAGCTACGAAGTGGAGGAGAGGCTATCGGTGGACCAAGGGTGATTAACAGCCTAGTCAGTCCCAAAAGACCATGTCAGTAGTTTGAGGGTGAGGGTGAGGGTGGGGTGGGTTGGCGATGTAGCGACCCACTAGATTGTGTAGTTATTGCCACTTAGTGTAACGTCTCTGTATTTTTAGCCTTATATATTATTTTAAATATATAATGGAAATTTTAATTGAAATTTAATTATTTCATTTTTTTGTTTTGGCGGTAGGCCCAAATGGGTCCAATTTGATTTATAATTATAATAATTATAAATTGATGTTGAAATATTTATTTTATATTTTTTTGGAGATCTTTATAGTCTCAAGATATTTTGGTTGAAATTTGGTGAGATTCGGAGTTAGGGAAATTAGGTTTTTAGGATTTTGTGTTAAGTTATTGGGCCCAGGGATCTAGTTGCGAATCCAGAATATCTTTTAATAGGCTTCAGGGATCCGTTTGTAAATCGGATAGGGATCTGTCTGTAAATCGGATAAGGACCTAGTTGTAAACCCGTAATACTTGAGGGGTCGTTTTGTAATTTGGTAAAAACCCTTTTATATATAACACATTTTGGGTTAGGGTTTGCATCAGAATTCTCATGGGACAAGAAAGGTGGTGATGACCTAACTCTACCCGTCGAGCACTACAAGGTGATAAATCTTTCTCTTTTGATTTTTATTGTTTAGTGTTTCAATTTAGTTTGGTTAGGAGATGATTGTGTCAATCTATTATTTGGGAAAGAATATTGATGGGTTAGGGTTTGATTGATTTTAAATAGATGATGTTTTTATTAGATTTCAATGGATCTTGAAGGATTTCTTAAGATCAAACTAGATTTATTGGTTTTGGGATTTAAGGGTTATTTTCGGGTGGATTGAATACCTGATCATTAAATCGTGTTTTTGACTATGATAGAGTCGTTTCTGGGAAAATTGTATTTCACAAACAGAAATAGGTTTCGAAAAGATCTTTCCAACGAATCTTGAATCGTCTGATTTGGAGTTACGGGTAGAAAGTTATGATTTTTCAAAGATTTCTGTGCAGTTTCTTATAATTCAAATATTTAGCTTCATGATCAAGTTTGATGAATTTTAGAGATTAAAGGGATCCCAAATGGATGTTTAATGAGTATAATTTGATTTGTGGGTTTTGATGATTTTATTGATCTTGGTGACTCAATTTGGATCTTAAATCAATTAATTTGGTTTAGTGGGATCAATGAATATTAATTGGATATTTTTGTTATTTGGATGTAAATTGATTGGATTGATTTATTTGAATCATTGGAGTTGTAGTGGATTATTTGTCTAAATATTTTATTCGAGGATTGATCGATTATGTGGGCCTTATGAAATAAATGGATATTGATTATCGGATCATTGTGAGATATGAACATTTTAATATTTATTTGGAGTTGGGATTTTTGTTAGGCCTTTAAGGTGAGTTGCGGATTGTAGGTCTATTTGGTACGGGCTCTTGGGATTATTGGGCTGAGTGTTGTTGTAAGTTGTTGTCAGTTGTTTGTCATGATTGAATGATTTTCTTATTTATTGATTTCATAATTGTTATGCTAGGTTATCCACGTGCGAGTGTATAGCGTTTATGCATGTGCATCGATTTGTATTGCGTGGACTGGAGGTGAGTGGACTTGAGTTTCATATGTAGTTTCAAAAGAATATATTATGTATTCATGCTAGGACCATCTATTTTGTGGAATATAACTGCTAGTTTCGAAATAAAAATATGAGCATGCCTTTTATTGAGATATTTATCATGAAATGATTGGTGTGTTGAGATTTTTGCATGCTCTATTCTTTTGTGAATTTTGAAGATATGATAGGTTATCAATGCATCCATTCCGTCTAGGTGGCTCAGTCTTGGTGGCCAACGTCTAGGTGGGCGTACGTCTACGTGGCCAGGTCCGAGAACGTAGGACCCAAGTCTTTGTGGCTATGTCTACGTGGCCATGCCCATGAAAGGCCCCGCGAGCTAGGTGCTGCGAAGACGGACATGCGTGTTCGTGGTGTTGCATGCATCATGTTGGATAGGATTTGTGTGCGTGTGTATATATATATTATTGCATGTCTTGGTGGCCTTGTTGTATATTTATTTTCTTGATATATTACATGTCTGTGTAGACATATTACGATATTGATATTTTGAATATAAATGTACTAACGGGATGATGATGGTCCATTCACTGAGCGTGTTGTAGCTCACCCCTCTCTTCCCAACCTTTCAGATTAGCTGTTGATGGTTGTCGATCTCGTTAAGGCGTTGGAGGTTGAAGCTCGTATTTTATTTCCGGAGCACTAGACTTGTGTAAAAGGTGTCGATCATTTCTTTGGCATGTAGAGGACCCATATGTATGATAGTGTGGACATATAAATTTAGTTGTTCCTGATGTATGTTAAAAGGTGTTGGATTTTAGCCTTGACATATATGTATAATTATGGTGATGTATTCGTATGTTCTCTGGATGAAAAATATATATATATATATATATATATATATATATATAGAACTCTGAGATTCGAGGAATTTAGTTAACGCACCCGGATTTCACGCTTCAAAATGGGGCTGTGGATTTGGGGGCGTTACACTTAGAGGCTGTAAATTGTTTAAGGTTGATATGAATTGTGATGCATGGGTTGTGCTATTCACTGAGCGTGTGGCTCACCCCTCGTATATATTTTTCTCCAATTATATCTGAGTCGGATCTGAAGGAGGAGCTCCCCGAGGCGCATCAACAGTAGCGGAGCAGCATCACGCTCTGAGTGTGAGAGGCCATTCAGCATCCCCCTTTGATTGTATGTATTGTATTCCGTGCTTGGGCACTCGTTTGTATTATATTTGGATGTCGTTGTATATATTGGCTCTCACAAGACAGTTGATTATGTATCGGGTCTGTAATATGTCTTTTGAATTACAGACTCAGTCTTTTAGCTTCCGCTATTTGTGTATATATTATGTCAGCCTCATTGTTGTCTGTGTTGTCATTTTTGATGTTGTTTAGAGTATGTTATTGACCTCCTGTATAGACTGCTGATATCATATATACCATTGCCGCGTCTCGGGGACGGCCGCCCTGGGGCGTGACAAAAGTTGGTATCAGAGCCTGGTCCTGTCAGAGCCAATTGTTTTTTTTCTCTCGTAGAGATGAGTCCTAGGATTTCTATATGAGTATTCTGATCCTAGTGTCTGATTTTCTTAGGTTGCTGATATGCCTCCTCGCAGAGGAATGCGTGGACGTGGTCCCTCTCGGCCTTTGGAGGTTCCCGGACCTACCAGAGGTGAGGATGCTACTGGAGAGTCCTCGGCTGTGGGGCCAGGATTGGCGCAGGAGCCTCCTGCATGGGAGCGTGCTTACGCTCGGATAGCAGATCTGGTGGAGACTCAGACGAGAGCCAGACGAGGGCGTTAGCTGAGCAGGCTCGAGAGATTCAGGAGCTGAGGGCGGCCCGCGAGGCAGTACCATTGGTCCCCTTGGTGGCAGATCCACCAGTGGTGCCCGATGTACCCCTGTCCCCGTGGTGATTCCAGTGGTGGGAGTTCAGGATCCCCTGGAGAGGGAGGTGGAGCTAGAGGCTGCAGCGCGAGTGCATCAGAGTGGCCTCACTGCCTTTCTGAAGCTCCACCCTCCCGAGTTCCATGGACAGACGGCGGACCCCCTTGCCCCTGAGCGATGGTTGATGGAGGTGGACAAGATCTTCTCGACCATGCACTGCAGATTGCCAGCGTCTCCCTGGCCACCTTCATGCTGAAGGGTAGCGCCACAGACTGTGGGCTACCCGATCGGTGGACATTCCCGAGGGAGTGGAGCGACTTTTATGGGCGGGGTTCCGGAGGTATTTCCTGGAGGAGTACTTCCCGTTTTCGACGCGCCAGATCGTGATGCGGGAGTTTGAGCAGCTGACGCAGGGCTCCATGTCAGTCGCGGACTACTCCACACGCTTTACGAGGCTTTCCAGGTTCGCCCCAGCCTTGGTGATGGATGAGGAGACGCGGTGTCGTCGATTCGAGATGGGTCTCATCAGCACCATTCGGGTGCATGTCTCTTCTCAGGCGTTCACGAGGTACTCGGACTTGGTGTCTCGGGCGAAGACAGTCGAGCGAGACCTCGGGGCCTCCATGGGGGTTCCAACCCTTCTGCAGGCCAGAGACCTCCCAGGAGCTAGGACCAGGGACAGCGCAAGAAGAAGCGGCCCCGCTTTGATCAGACAGCGGCTGCCGCTACTCCAGTTGATGTGGTGCCAGTGCGAGGTCCAGCACCCATTGCGGCAGTACCAGTCCAGTCCAGGCGACCAGAGACGCGGCGCTGTTACCATTGTCAGCGCATCGGGCATATTTTATATAATTGCCCTGATGCTGGCCGACCCCGCGTGCTGCCTCCGCAGCAGCAGCAGCAGCCTCAGCGCCAGCAGCAGCAGCCTCAGCGTCAGCAGCAGCAGCCACAGGGTGGCCGTGTTGACTAGAGGAGGCAGCCAGTGCAGCCTGCGAGGCGTGCCCCTGCTCCTCAGCCGCAGTTTGTTCAGGGCAGAGTTGCAGCACTTTCGGCCGAGGAGGCGCAGGCTTCGGGTAGCGTGGTCCGAGGTATTGTTCAGATCTCCCAGCTCCCTGCATATGTGTTATTTGATTCCGGAGCCACGCACTCGTTCGTGTCTCCCGCTTTCGCGAGACGGATGGGCGTGGCGTCCGCCCCTCTTGATGTTATCCTGGAGATATCATTGCCCGTCGGAGACCGTATTCTCCTCCGTTCTATGTACTGAGGGTGTACCGTGGTGATTGCGGAGCATGAGTTTCCAGTGGAGTTGGTAGAACTCGCCATGACGGACTTCGATGCCATCCTGGGAATGGATTGGCTTTCAGCTAGTCACGCCAGCATCGACTGTTTTGCCAAGTCGGTGTCTTTCCACCTTCCGGGTCGGAGGTCCTTCCAGTTCGTGGGCGATCGTGACGTAGCCCCTTTGGGGTTCGTGTCGTCCATCCAGGCGTGGAGACTCCTTCAGGGAGGATGCGAGGGCTTTCTGGCGTATATTGCTGAGGAGGACGCACCGCTGCGGGCAGATATCAGTCAGACTCCGGTCGTGGCAGAGTATCCCGAGGTTTTCCCCGATGATCTTCCGGGATTACCGTCGGATCGCGCGATCGAGTTTGAGATAATCTGATTCTGGGGACCGAGCCGATTTCGAGAGCTCCGTACCGGATGGCCCCAGCAGAGCTGAAGGTGCTCAAGGAGCAGTTGGAGGAGTTGCTGGAGAAGGGCTTCGCACGTCCGAGTGTTTCTCCGTGGGGAGCCCCTGTTCTGTTTGTGTGGAAGAAGGACGGTTCGCTGCGGCTTTGTATTGATTACAGGCAGCTGAACAAGCGGACCGTGAAGAACAAGTACCCCTTGCCACGGATTGACAATCTGTTTGACCAGCTCCAGGGAGCGCGTGTCTTTTCTAAGATCGATCTCCGTTCGGGCTACTATCAGCTGAAGATCCGGGAGTCAGACATTCTGAAGACGGCCTTTCGTACCCGTTATGGGCACTACGAGTTCAGAGTACTGCCGTTTGGGTTGACGAATGCGCCGGCGGCCTTCATGGATCTGATGAACCGGGTGTTTCGGCCCTTCCTCGACTCCTTCGTAGTAGTTTTCATCGATGATATCTTGGTGTACTCGAGGAGTCTTGAGGAGCACGCTCACCATCTCCGCACTGTCTTGGAGACTTTGGCCCGACATCAGCTGTTCGCCAAGTTCAGTAAGTGCGAGTTCTGGTTGGAGGGTATGGCCTTTCTGGGCCACGTGATTTCCGGCGAGGGCATATCTGTGGACCCGGACAAGACGCTCACCGTGTCGAATTGGCGTCGACCGTCGAACCCCACAGAGATTCAGAGCTTCCTGGGCTTGGCGGGTTATTGCTGGAGGTTTGTCGAGGGTTTCTCGAAGATAGATGTACCTCTTACCCGCCTCACTCGAAGGGATGTCCAGTTCGAGTGGTCCCCATCTTGCGAGGAGAGCTTCCAGGAGTTGAAGCGAAGGCTCACCTCAACGCCAGTTCTTACCCTTCCGTCTGGGAGTGGTGTTCGCAGTTTACTCCGATGCATCGCGGTTGGGTGTGGGTTGCGTCCTGATGCAGCACGGTAAGATTGTGGCTTACGCGTCGCGTCAGTTGAAGCCCCATGAGCAGAATTACCCCACCCACGACTTAGAGTTGGCAGCGATCATCTTTGCGCTGAAGATGTGGAGGCACTACCTCTATGGTGAGGAGTTCGAGCTCTTTACTGATCACAAGAGCTTGACATATTTGCAGTCCCAGCCGGAGCTCAACATGCGTCAGAGACGTTGGGTCGAGTTCCTGAAGGACTATGATTGTGACATCGCTTACCATCCGGGTAAGGCGAATGTCGTGGCAGATGCTCTCAGCAGGCAGCCCTTGGGCATGGCCGCCCACATGGCTGTACGTCGTTGGAGGCTTCTGGAGGAGGCCGCTTGCTGGATCAGCGTTCGAGAGACTCCTGCGGGTGGCTTTTTGGCCAGGCTAGTGGTGCAGCCCGTTCTTCTCGACGAGATCCGCACGGCTCAGGGGCAGGATCCTCACTTTCTAGTCCTCTCTGAAGGCGTCGCCCGGGGCGAGCGTCCGGACTACCAGATTCACGAGGACGGGATCCTGTGGTTCAGAGGCGAGTATGCATTCCTGACGACGCAGAGCTGAAGCAGAAGATCTTGGACGAGGCCCATCGTTCGAGGTACACAGTGCATCCTGGTGGCACGAAGATGTACAGGGGCCTTCGTCGTGGCTACTGGTGGCGCGGGATGAAGACGGATATTGCCCGTTTCGTTGCCGTTGCTTGGTATGCCAGCAGGTGAAGTCGGAGCATCAGCGTCCTGCGGGGAAGCTGCAGTCCATTGAGATTCCTCAGTGGAAGTGGGAGCAGATCACCATGGACTTCGTTTCGGGTTTGCCGAGGTCACGTTCGGGTCGCGATGCCATCTGGGTAATCGTCGACCGACTGACGAAGTCCGCTCATTTCCTCCCCATCCGACTCACCGATTCTCTGGACACCCTGGCGCAGTTGTTTGTCTCCGAGATTGTTCGTCTCCATGGCACTCCCGTCAGCATCATTTCTGATCGAGACGCTCTTGGTACGAACCTCCACTTCAGTACAGCGTTTCATCCGCAGACGGACGGCCAGTCGGAGAGGACGATTCAGACCCTGGAGGACATGCTGCGAGCTTGCGTTCTCGATTTTGGCGGCAGTTGGGAGAGGCATCTTCCGTTGGTGGAGTTTGCCACCAACAACAGCTACCACTCGAGTATCAGGATGGCTCCATACGAGGCGCTCTATGGCCGCAGCTGCAGGTCCCCCTTGTGTTGGGACGAGGTCGGAGAGCGCCAGTTGGAGGGACCAGAGATCATCCACCAGACCTCAGAGATGTCAAGACGATTCGCAAGCGTATCCGAGTCGCTCAGAGCCGTCAGAAGAGCTACGCCGATCGTCGTCGCCGTGAGCTCGTATTCGAGGTTGGTGACCATGTCTTCCTGAAGGTGTCCCCGATGAAGGGCATCTTCCATTTCGGCGTGCGGGGCAAGCTGAGTCCGCGTTTCATTGGGCCGTTCCTCATCCTCGAGCGAGTTGGGGAGGTGGCCTATCGCATAGCTCTGCCCCCACATGTGGCTCAGGCCCATGACGTCTTCCATGTCTCGCAGCTGAGGCGTTACGTCTACGATCCTGCTCACGTCATTCCGTTCGAGCCGCTCGTCTTTGAGCCGGACTTGTCATTCGTGGAGCAGCCGATCGAAATCCTGGACCGTCGCGAGAAGAGGCTCCGCACCAAGACCGTTCAGTTGGTCAAGGTGCGATGGCAGCACTGTTCCATTGTCGAGGCCACTTGGAGCTCGAGGATGCCATGCGTGACGCGTATCCGCATCTTTTCCCTTCCTAGATGTTTTTGTATTTATTTTGAGGACAAAATTTCCTAAGGGGGGAAGAATGTTATATATGTGTCACTTTTTACCTTCTGGTCACCATTGGAGCATTCTGGCAGTTTTTCAACTTTTTCTTTTTTCGATCGAAACCGCTAAAATTTTGGACTTTTGGCTATCATCATGAGCTTAAGAACTCCGATTCAAAACCTAAGTGCATATTATGTGTCCTGGTGCCATTTCAATCCACTCACGAAAATTTCATCGAATTCTGGTAACGTTTCAGAATTTCACAGTTCCGAATCGTATCCGGGTTTTGACCAAGCGAAAGTCATTAGGAAACTTGACGAAGTCAAAGATGACTTTGACCAAGTCAAGTTTGACCCTTGACTTGGTCAAAATCTTTTGTTTTCTAGTGTGGTTGGGTTGACTAAGGTCAAAGTGCACCTAAACCTAGCTTAACCTAATTTTTTTTCTAAGTGTAAGTGAGTGGTGTGTGTGTGAGTGTGTGAGTAGCTAAGTGTGTATGTGTGTGAGCCAAATAAGTCCACGCCCACAATAGTCTTCTTCTTCATTTTTCTTTCTCTCAAGCTCTCTCATCTCCTCTCTTTAAATCCTCCATTTGATCTAGTAGAGGTGGTTAAAAAGAAAAGCCATAGAAGGAGAAAAGGAAGGTATTGTCCCGATCTACCTTTCCATGGTTTCATTTTTTATTTTCCCCTTGCTGACCTCCTCTCTAAGCTTCCTTTTCCCCTCTGTTTTTAGCCCCTCTTCAGCTGAGAAGAGGTCTTAGTAGTGGTTGCTTTTGCGGTGGCATTTCGGTGCCCGAAGAGCACCCGAAGTTCCCTCCTTTCCTTCCCTCCCTTGGGTAAACTTTCCTGCCCCCCTATTTCTTGCTTAGATGCATGTTTAGGATGTGTTTATGGCTGTGCAAGGTTTGCATGAGTGTTTGGAGTGTGGGAGGGCTGAGGGAGGTTGTGGGGTTGGCTCGGGCGCGCGGGCGGGGTCATCCGCGCCCGTGCGCGCGTAGGCAGAGCAGGCGCGCGAAGTCGGGGGCGCTGGGCTAGTGCGCGCGTACGCGCGAGCGCACGGGCGTGCGCGCAGGGGTGCAGTGCGCGAGGGGTGCTGCGCAGGGGCGCAGTACGTGCGGTTAGGCGCAGGGGTGGACGCGCGGTGCGCGCTAGCGCGCGCGAGCATGCGCACGAGCGTGCGGCGTGTCTGGGCGAGCGGGTAGGGGCGCGGCAGCGCGCCTGGGCGGGCGGGCTGGGGTGCGGCAGTGCGCCCGGGGCGCGGGGCTGCGTGCGTGCGTGCGCACCCGTGCGCGTGCGTGCGGGGGCCGTGCGCATGGCTGCCGTGGGTGCGGGAGTGAGGTCGGGGCACTCAGACTCGCGTGCGTACGGGCCCGTATGCATCCTTGTCCGAGTGTTGGGTATTTCTATCATATTTCTCGTGTATTTGTGTATTTTACTCACCATTTTGGTTTCCCATGTCTTGCAGATCTTGACGAGCAGTCACGCAACAACCCGAGTATTGGTGAATGGGACAATCCAACCCAGTAGGGAGGCGTTCGATGCACGTAGGCTGCATTGCCCTCCCCTGGGGCACCATAGTTGCATATTAGCTATTATTAAATATAAACTGTGGTATGCATGATCATTATGTTGTATCGATGCCCCCCTTAGACTTTGTATGCTAGGGATATGCACCCTTATATTATATATGAGACCTACGCATCCTGATACCATGTTTTCATGTTAGGAAAGCTTCGATCTACGCATGTTTCCCATTTAGTTTAATTTATTTAAATCAAATGTGAGCTTATGGTTATCAGCATGCCTTAGATAATATTATAACCTCGTGGTTATAATATGTGTCTCCCCGCATCTTAGTTATACGCCCTGGAGGAATTCTGAAGAATTCATGACATTTGTAGAGTTGCAATCGGTGTCGACAGATCCAAGAGGATCGTATCCGTGTGCGTAGGCTGTTTCTCTTCCTTTCGTTGGATCCGTGTAGGGACTCCTCAGCGTTAGACAGGCTGTCCTGATAGAGGGCTCCCATCTGTAGGTACCTCCGATGCGTCGGACTGTGCTGATCGTGGGAGTAGACCAGGCAAGCTACGGAGTGGAGGAGAGGCTATCGGTGGGCCAAGGTGATTAACAGCCTAGTCAGTCCCAAAAGACCATGTCACCAGTTTGAGGGTGAGGGTGAGGGTGTGGTGGGTAGGCGATGTAGCGATCCACTGGATTGTGTAGTTACCGCCACTTAGAGGCTGTAAATTGTTTAAGATTGATATGAATTGTGATTCATGGGTTGTGCTATTCACTGAGCGTGTGGCTCACCCCTCGCATATATTTTTCTCCAGTTATATCTGAGTTGGATCTGAAGGAGGAGCTCCCCGAGGCGCATCAGCAGTAGCGGAGCAGGTCACACTCTGAGTGTGAGAGGCCATTCAGCATCCCCCTTTGATTGTATGTATTGTTTTCCATGCTTGGGCACACGTTTGTATTATATTTGGATGTCGTTGTATATATTGGCTCTCACAAGACAGTTGATTATGTATCGGGTCTGTAATATGTCTTTTGAATTACAGACTCAGTCTTTTAGCTTCCGCTATTTGTGTATATATTATGTCAGCCTCATTGTTGTCTGTGTTGTCATTGTTGATGTTGTTTAGAGTATGTTATTGACCTCTTGTATAGACTGCTGATATCATATATACCATTGCCGCGTCTCGGGGACGGCCGCCCTGGGGTGTGACATTATTGACCTCAGGTATTGATAGCTGATATTTCATTATTGCCACGTCTCGGGGACAGCCGCCCTGGGGCGTGACATACCTTGCGCGAAGATTGATCTAAGTGAAGACACTGTCTCCCAGAGCTGGTCAAACATATCATCAATCTGCGGCAAGGGGTACTTGATCTTCAACCCCCATGGGAAGATCAGAACAACTCCTCAGACGATTAAGTCCAAATTCTGCTCCTCGAGCATCTCGATGCTCCTTGACCTGGCGCTCATGATGACCCTGACACGCTGGGCAAGCCACACAACCGCACTTAATCCTTAAGACGCGCAATAGGAGGTCATCGAACCCCGACAACGCCTATGCGACGTCATCTACCTAATATGGCGGCTGAGTCCCATCACAAACACTAGCATCGCGTCTCCTCATTTACGACCCATGTGGGGGCAAAACGCGGCAGTATTGCGAATTGTGCTTCACATGCCGCCAGAGATAGGTCGCTCAACTATAACCATTGGAACTCCAACATCCTACACTCAATGGGCAGATTCATCACGGGCAGTCCACGCTCTCGGCATCATCCAGTAGAACTCTCCCGGTGTGGCCTCTACCAGGTAGCCTCCCACGCCCACTATCTCTGCCATATGGGCACACAACCAAGCATAGTATCTAGGAGCACCTCACAAGGCTCTGACCTCAACCGGGCAACTACAACACACAATGATATATCAAAGTGACTCCAGATGCCACTATGGAACCTAGTCGACAAGCGATCTCCCACCAAGCTGCAATAGGACTCACCCAATCCCTATCGTACGCATCACCACTTGCTACAACACCTTCCAAGTGAGAGGAAAAATCAATCATCAAATCGATGTTCCAAAGGTATTCCTTGACTGGGAAAAAGAACCCCTTGGGAGGGCACCATGAGGTTTCGATATAGGATATCCCGACAACCAAACAAGGAACACGGAGTTCCCTAGCTAGGGTCTCAATGATGACCCCACAAGGCCCCTTAATCCTGAGTAGGAAAACTAGAAGATGACATCACCCCTAAATGAGCAAAATGCCACATCCTCAAAACTTGAAACTGGCGCTGCACGCGAACTCCATGGTTACCAGCAATACCGATGCACGGGAAAGAAGCTCCATTATCGAGACGCAATCCATACCTTAGAAATTGCAACCAATTCATCACTATCATACTACTGGGTTGGAATCTCCTACCCAAGCCTTAATCCCACAACAAGGGATCCAACAACTTGTTGTGCTTGTGTCATTTGGAGCGCTCTGTTTGAAAATTTGGGTACATAATTTTTTTCCTCGAAGTTATGTATTTCCAATTTGGTATTTGGATTTGATTTTGTTAAAATCCAAGATGAAGAGGTTTAAATATGATTTTATTATGAGATATCCAGTTTTGAGTTAGCTTTCGTACAGAGGAATTAGATCAACTGGATTCTTGTAGTAAAAGTTATGAGTATTTTACCAAGTATACCCGGGGATGAAAATTCTGGCAGCAGCCCTGTTCAATGTTTATCTCAATTTCGGAATAGCTGGAGAGATTATCTGATCTTGGCATAAACATGAAAGTGTAGATAATCTTCTTGGAGTTCGAACGGAATTGAAATTGTGCAATTCGGAGCTATATCAAGGAAGTTATGGCTGTTCTAGTGAAGCATGCGCAGAATTTCAAGTCAAAGGATGATTTGGTCATTTCCCCCTCTTTTAGATATTTGTGTGCAACAAATATCTTCTCTCTCTCTCTCTCTCTCTCCCTCTCACTCCCACGTCTAAATCTTGGTCTCTCCTTCTCTCTTTTTCAAAGCCCCCCCAAGGTGTTTGTGAAAATGTCCCAAAGAGAAGGAGAAGGTGGAGGAGGAAGTGATGGTGAATCTTTGTGTAAGTGTTGTTGTTGTTGTTTGTCCTCCTCTCTCAAGCTCCCTTTTCATGATCTC
Organism: Acorus gramineus; assembly: GCA_030737835.1. NCBI lineage: Eukaryota > Viridiplantae > Streptophyta > Magnoliopsida > Acorales > Acoraceae > Acorus > Acorus gramineus. Next base: position 2,660,596 of record JAUJYN010000022.1, read on the forward strand.
CCCCCCCTGATTTTCATCCAAGGAGGAGGCTGAGGAGAGGCCGAAGAGGTGGTGGTGGTGGTGGTGGTTGAGGTGGCCGTGGGCATGTCGAGAGCCCCGCATCTCCCCCTTTCCGTTTCCCTCTTTTGGTAAGTCCTCTTCCCCTTCTTTTTGATTTTTAGGGTTGTTGGGATGGTTGGGGAAGTCATGCATGCTATGCATAGGGGTTAGAGTGTGTGTGAGGGGTTGGGGAGGGTTAAAAAGGGGTAAGGGTTGGTTGGGCGTGCATCGGAGTGCTGGCAAGCGCAGTCGGGCGCACAGACGCGCGTGATTGCGTGCGCACGAGCGCGCGGGTGAGCCCGTATGCATGCATGTCTAAGTCTTTGGTATTTCTAATATTTCTAAGTGTTAAATTGTGATGTTACTCACCAAATTTGATGCCCTTACCCTGCAGATCTCGTCAGATGGGATGCACGAGGTCCCGGGTAATGGTGAGTGGTTCGATCCAATCCCCCCCCCTCGGGATGCGCTCGACGCGCGTAGTCGCGCGTCGCGCATCGATGGGGCCTCTTAAGCTATAATATGTAGATATCTTGCATGCTAGGCTTATATACATGTATTGTATTCATGTATGACTGATTGTGTTGCATGAGCCCTCTAGTATGGGCATGTATGTTGTAAATGTGTATGGATGTATAGAATATGGCATGTCTTAGGTAGTATTGTAATACTACTCCCACCATATTAATGGGAATATACAGTATGATTAAGTCTAGTTAATAACGGGCACCTGCCTAATATTCCCTTGCGATAAGACTCGAGGGCGTGGTGTAGCTGTTGCGCCCATGCTAATGGGGCAAAGCTATGACCAGTTGCATGAGATGATGATCTCTCTCGCCCTCTCCCCCTGAACGAACTGAGTAAGTAGATGCGATTTCCTACTCGACTCAGTTTCGTTTGAAATATTGGCATGCACCTGTTAGTGTGCGAGATCGCGCTTGACCCTTTCTGTTAAGTTGGCGATATCCAACGGATATTAGAGTATATTTTGTATGTTTATGTGATTAATGACCATGTATGCATGTTGTATGATTTATTATGATGTAAATCTATGATTAGGGAGTATCCCTATGATTAATTGATATGTGATCGTGCATATGGTTCATGCACACAACTAAGATTAAATTCTCCTCTAAAATATATGCGCATGTTAAAACTAATTAGGCCTATCTGAAATAGGCGTGGGTATGACCCGCTGTCGGGTTGTACCTTATTAGTTAGAGCGCTAGCGATGTAATCGCCCTGTGCATCCGAGCGATGCACTCATTTGGAATTCAGGAGAATTCATTAGCTTATGGGATTATTTCTACGTGAGAGCAGAGGCAACCCCTTTGTGTCTGAGCGACGCAACGGTGTGGGAGTACAGTAGTATTCGATATATCGATAAGTGATTATCGAGAGCAGTTGTTTTTCCATTGGGTTTGCTTTGCGAACATGGAATGTTTACTCCCAATGTCGTCCGTGATGAAGAGGCCCGGGTTGTAGCTGTCCTGACAAGGGCTCCCATCCGTAGGTACCACCGATGCATTCGGGAGCGTACTGATCATGGGAGTATACCAGGTAGAGGCTACCCGGGAGAGGGTTAACGAATGATGTTGCGAGCGTGGGTTCGTTCTCCCCTTCGTTGGATCCGATGTAGGGACTCCCCGGCGATTACAGCTGTCCTGACAGAGGGCTCCCATCCGTAGGTACCACTGATGCATTCGGGAGCGTACTGATCGTGGGAGTATACCAGGTAGAGGCTACGTGGGGAAAGGGCTACCGGTGGACAAGGGTGTAGAACAGTCTAAGTCTCTTCCAAAAGTCCTATGTCACCTCCGGGGGTGAGGGTGAGGATGAGGTGAAGACACATCGCCGCGTGACCCATTCGTTGTTCGTCCGTTCCCATAGTTGTTGGGTCCGGTTGTGTATTGATGTTTAAAGACATCGTGGGTCAAATATCTCGATGTAGATGATCCAGTAGTGTTGTGTAGACCAGTAATCCCGGGTCTCCTCGACCAACGGTATGGTCTCTCCCCAAAAGTCCCAAGAGTCTCCCTCCGGGAGTGAGGGTGAGGGTGAGGTTGGTCGCGCTGTCGCGTGACCCTGTTATCCATGGGTTTCCGCCCATGTTTTCCTTGAAAGGAAAGTGCTTATTTGTTGAACTGTTGTATGGTGATTGGTTTCCAGCCACTAACTAAGCTTGTAGCTCACCCCTCGCATGCTGTTTCTTTTCAGGGGCAGTGTTGGGCGTGGAGCTGGAGCTTTCCTGTGGCGTGGTCTTATGGGCGTGGAGCGCTCTTCCGGCGGATGGCAAGTGCGAGGCTGTCAGCAGTCCTAGAGTCATTGTATGTATTGTAAATCGTGCATGTGGCACAGGTTGTATTTTCTTTGGTCTAGACTTGGCTCTCACAGGACAGTGATTGTGTATTCGAGTCTGTAATAATGTTTTGATTTACAGACATTGTTTATATATTATGCTTCCGCTTTTTAGTCAGTTATCATTATCCTTGCTTTGCCACCTTGTGTGTTGTTGTTCGAGTTTTTATTGACCTCAGGTATTGATTGCTGATATTTTATTATTGCCAGTCTTGGAGACGGCCGCCCTGGGGTGTGACATGGAGACCCCACAAACTCCCCCACGAAGGCGATCAAATCCACCCCATCTTTTCCTACTTTTTGAGAAAAGCAGGTGGCGATCACCACCCCTGAATCCTCCTGAGGACCCGTCAGCCGCCTTGGTAAGGAACGAACAAACCAACCCACCACCCCTTCCGAGAGACGATCCGACCGAGCCTGCCAAGGCGCGCACCGGATCTGAGCCTCTAAAGAACCCCCACACACGCGGCACCACAGTGCCACCCCAAACTGGAAGGGAAGAGAGGAGGCCTTTTCCGGACCCCCCCCCCTCCCCCGAAATCCGATACCGACAACGTGGCGATCATAGTGGGACTTCCCTCGTGAAAGACAACAAAAGGTAATCGTCTTCTGCTTCCTTCCAATAACCTGACTAGAATGCCATCACCCTTTAGGAAAACTAGGATTTCCCACCCCTCAAGTCTGACCCTCCTCTACTTTGCATTACAACATCCTTTACTGCTTTAAGCCGCACGCAGCTGCGCACATCCTATACTTCTTTAAGCCGCACACGTCTACGCACCCCTTTACTGCCTTTAAGCCGCACAGAGCTGTGCACCCCTTTACTGCTTTAAGCCGCACATAGCTGCGCACCATTTATTGCTTTAAGCCGCACACAGTTGCGCACCCCTTTACGCTTTATTTACTGCTTTAAGTCTGCATTCATTTTCACTTAGGCTTTTCCATATTAACACCATGGAGGCCTACACCCATGAGAAAATAGTGGAGGAGAAAGACAACCAGGGAGACCAAACCGCCCAATTCCTCAGCCACCTAGAGGAGAGGATGGCGACCCTATGATACCAATCGGTCGAGGACATGTTCAATGACCTCACCGACTATCACCAGGCCAATACCTTGAAGCAGGAAACTTCTGTTAAGACCCCCAAGGCTTGCCCTACCCACAATATCCTACCAATGTCACGCCCCAGGGTGGCCGTCTCTGAGAAGTGGCAATATATATAGTATCAGCTATCAATTACAAGAGGTCAACAATGACTCCAATAAATAACACAACGCTGGCAAAACAATGATAATTGATGGATCAACTAAAATGCGGAAGCGAAAAAATATGAATAAGTCTGTAAACCAAGAACATTATTATAGACTTGAATACACAATCACTGTCCTGTGAGAACCAAGTCTAATCCAAAAAAAATACATCATGTGTAACACGCACGATTTCATATACATAAATGACTTTAGGACTGCTGACATCCTCGCACTACGGGACACTCCACGCACTCGAGGCTCCACCCCACCAAGGGAAGCTCCAGCTCCATGCCCAACACTGCCCTTGAAAAAGAAACAGTATGCGAGGGGTGAGCTACAAGCTCAGTGAGTGGTTGGAAACCAAACACCATTACAACAATTCAATACTAAGAGAAATTCCTTTTAAGGAAGAACATGGGTAGAAACACAATGGATAACAAGGTCACGCGGCGGCGCGACCAATCTCACCCTCACCCTCACTCCTAGAGGGAGACTCTTGAGACTCTTGGGGAGAGACCATACCGTTTGTCGAAGACATGCGGAATTACTGGTCCACACAACACTACTGGATTATCGAGATAACTACCCAACGATGTCTTTGAACATCGTTACATAACCGGACCCAATAACTATGGGAATGGATGAACAACGAAATGGGTCATGCGGCAATGTGACTTCAACTTATCCTCACCATAGCCCTCGGAGGGGTGACCCTAGGGACTTTTGGGATAAATCTGCTTGCTCTACACCCTTCGTCATCCGGTAACCCTCTCCCAGGTAGCCTCTACCTGGTATACTCCCATGATCAGTACATCTTGCCGCATGCATCGATAGTACCTACAGGTGGGGGAACTCTGTCATGACAGCTACAATGCCGGGCAGCTTCGACACGGATCCGATGAAGGGGAGAACGATTCCACGCTCGCAATATCATTCGTTAGCCCTCTCCCGGTAGCCTCTACCTGGTATACCCCCGTGATCAGTACATCTTGCCGCATGCATCGATAGTACCTACAGGTGGGGGCCCTCTGTTAGGACAGCTACATCCCGGGCTGCTTCAACACGGACGACATTGGGAAGAAACACTCCATGTTTGCAAAGTGAACCCAATGGAAAAACAACTACTCTCGACAATCGTCTACCGATGCTATCGAATACATATGAACTCCCACACAGATGCGTTTCTCAGACGCAAGGAGTTACATCGGCTCTCTCACCAAAAATAAGCCCAAGGCATAACCCAGTGGGCGGTTCGTACACTCGCCTAACATGGGTAGCCCTAGCTTAAACACCATAACCACTAGTTCAAAACACCGATATAACATCGAATTCTCTTGAATTCCAACAAGTGCATCACACGACAATTACATCGCTTGCGCTCTAACTAACTATGGTACAACCCGACAACGGATCATACCCACGCCTAGCACAGGTAGGGACGAATAGTCTAACATGTGCAGTTATAATAGGAGAATTCTATCGCTATTATATACATGGTCCACATGCACGATAACATAGAATTAACTCTAGAGGGCTCTCCCTAACATGAATATACATCATAAACAATAAATCATGCAACTCACATACAAGGCATGGCCTAACTACTCATGCATATGAGGCACATTAATCATATAAGCAACAAGTTATAACTTAAGCATGCGTTGGATATCACCAACTTAAAAGGAAAGGGTTAAGCGCGATCTCACGTACCAACCAGTTCATGCCGATAATCTCAAGCAGACCTGAGTCAAGTAGGAACCACACCTACTTACTCAGTTTACGCAAAGAGGGAGGGCGAGAGAGAGGGAAAGTCTCATCCTCTTCGGAAGCTGGTCATAGCTTTGCCCCAACAAGATGGGTGCAACAACTATACCACGTCCTCCAGTCTTATGACCAGAGAATATTAAGTATGCACCCAGTAATTAACCCAGGTTTAATCATGCTAGACATTACTAACATAGGGGGTAGTACTATAAATAGGGACTGCCTAAGGCATGCATATTCTATACATTCATATAAACACACATCACACATGCCCGTACATGAAGGACGCATGCGAACATAATAATTCACACATGAATATGATACATTGGCAAGGATTTGGTAGAATAGGGGGTTCTACACAATATACGAGCTATACTAACCTAGCATGCAAATATCTAGCATATTATGGGTTAGACATGACCATACTGTTTATCTAAATAGGTAGTATAGTCAGGGTGCCCAACAAATGCGCGACGCATGACTACGTATATCCAACGCTTCCCGAAGGGTTGGATCAAACCACTCACCGATACCCGAATCACCGTGCGTCCGGTCTACGAGATATGCAAAAAACACAACCAATGATCTACAATTAAAATATGGAACCTCCTGACACACATATAAGCCTACGTCATGAAGATCCTAACTTTTGATACTTTCCACAACATGCATAACAACTCCTTGACACACAATCGATCAAAACTGCTAAACCTGATGCAACTAGCCCTACTATTTGATCTCCACATCATCAAATACACATTAAAAATTATGAAATAAATCATACACATCCTTTGACATGCTGGGATTATAATCCCAGAAGACATTATAACCTAATTTTGCCTCTACAAGCCCAAACTAAAATATTTCCAAAACCCGGTCAATTCCCCCGCGAATCTGGACAGGCCTTGCAAATCAGGTTATAACTTACAACACAGTTATCATAACTACAATAAATTTCATATTAAACAACTAGACACATAGATGATCATATCACATTGGACACAATCCTAAAAATATGCCTCTAAATACTAGATTCACAAAGAACTTTAGAAGATAGAGATCTGCCTTACCAAAACAGGGGGAGGGAAATGGGGAGATGCGGGGCTCTCGACACACCCACGACCACTTCAACCACCACAACCATTACCACCACCTCATCAGCATCTCCTCATGCCTTTCTTGGCTGTAAACAGGGGATAAAGGCATGAGAGGGAGATAGAGAGAAGAGAAACAACAACAACAACACACATTCTCACCCTTATTCACTCCCTCTTGTACTTCTTCTTCTTCTTCTTCTTCTCAATAAACAAAGGAAAAGCAACCAAAAAGGGGAGATAAAGAGGGCCTTGGATGGATTTTCTAGGGGGAGAGAGAGAGAGATTTCTCACTTTGGGGGGGGGGGGGTGATGAGAAGGAGAGAAAAGGGGGGTGCACTTAAGCCTATTCTCACCCTCTAACACTTAAAATAACCAAAGGGTAGCTTAACCATTAAGCAAGGGGGGATGAGGCTAACTGTCACGCCCTAGGGCGGCCGTCCTCGGGACGCGGCAAGCGTATACATGATATCAGCAGTCAATACAGGAGATCAATAGCATACCATAAACAATAGCTAAAAAGACAACACAGACAACAAAGAGGCTGACATGATGCATACACAAATAGCGGAAGCTAAAAAGACTGAATCTGTAAATCAACAACACATTACAGACTCGATACATAATCAACTGTCCTGTGAGAGCCAATATACACACAAACATCCAAATACAATCCAAACTGGTGCCCAAGCACAGAAATAAATACATACAATCAAAAGGATGCTGATGGCCTCTAAAACTCGAGGGATGTGGCACTACTCCGCTACTGGTACAGTCTCTCAGGGAGCTCCTCCTTCAAGTCCGCCTCGGTAATCACTGGAGAAAAATAATTATGCGAGGGGTGAGCCACACGCTCAGTGAATAGCACAACCCATGCATCACAATTTATATTAACCACATTTAATCAAATCACTAGCCTCAAAGTGGCATAAATATCACAAATCCGGGGGTTCGTCACATCGCCGAACCACCACACCCTCACCCTCACCCTCACCCCTCCATAGGTGACCAAGGGTATTGGGACTTAATAGGCTGATAATCATCCTTACATAAATCCAGTGGGTCGCCACATCGCCGGCCCACCACACCCTCACCCTCACCCCTCAATATGGTGACATGGGATATTGGGGCTGACTAGGCTGATGGTCACCCTTGGTCCACGATAGTCTCTCCCCACTCCGTAGGCCGTTTGGCCACCCCCACATTCAGCACAGTCCGTCCCAAATCAGGAGGTGCCTACTAATGGGAGCCCCTGCACGGGACATCCTTTCTAACGCCGGGGCAGTATCTACACGGATCCAACGAAGGGAACAGAACAGCCCATCCATACGCATATGATCCACTCGGATCCGCCGACAACACATCTCAACAACTCTAATGTCCTGAATTCTTCAGAATTCCTCCAGCGCGCATAACCAAGATGCGGGGAAATTATATATATTAAAAATGAGGAAAAGAAACCTTGGGAGGGCAACCTGAGGTCCCGATATAGGACATCCCGCCAACCAAACAAGGAACACGGAGTACCCTAGCCCGGGTCTCAATGTTGACCTCGCAAGGCCCCTTAATATTTCCCTAAGGCATGCTAAAAATATCATAAGCTTGCATTTAATTTAATAAATCAAACTAATAGGACGCATGCATAGGTCGAGGCTTTCCTAGCATGATAACAAAGTGACAAGACGCATGGCTCTTACACATATCCTATGGGTGCAAGTCCCTATCATACGAAGTCTAGGGTGGCATGCATTCTACACACTAATCATGCTTGCATGGATTACACATAACAAGTTAATATAACTGCGGTGCCCCAGGGGAGGACGGTATACGCCCAAGTGCATATAGCGCCTCCCAACTAGGTTGGGTTCGACTCACCGATAACCGGGTCGTCGCGCGACCGTCCGTCAAGATCTGCAAGACAGGGTAATCAACTAGGTGAGTAAAGTACACAAAATACCACAAAAATACACAAAATACACTAAAAATACCAAACACTCGGACAAGCGTACATACGGCCTGTACACACGCGAGTCCAAGCACCCCGACTAACTCCCGAACCCTCGGCAACCATCCGCACGGCCACCCGCCCCGGGATGCACCGCCGCGCCTCAGCTCGTGCACCCAGGCGCACTGCCGGGCCCCTGCCCGCACGCCTAGACACGCTGCCGAGCCTCCCGGGTGCACCACGCGCTCACTGCGCCCCAGCGCAGCAGCCCGCGCGCACACCGCACGCCCTGCGCCCAGCGCCTCGCCCCGCGCGCACCCCGCGCGCACCAGCGCTCGCCCAGCGCGCCATCGACTCGCTCCTCGCGCACCCCGCGCGCACCACCGGCTCACCCCACCGCGCACACCCGCACGCGGCACGCACCGCGCCTCTGCGCAGTGCCCCACACGCACACCCGCGCACGACCCCCAGCGCCCAGCACCCGCGACCAGCGCCCAGCACCTGCGACCTTCGCCCAGCGTCCAACGCCCAGCACACCCTCCTGCTCCACCCGCGTGCACGCCCGCGCGCACGCGCGTGTGCACGCCCCATAGCGCCCAGCCTGCGCTGCCCTGCCTGCCTGCCAGCCTACCCGGGACAGCTCGCCTGCCCTGCCTGCCTGCCCGAGCCAGTCAACCACCACTCACCGGCCACCAGTGGCCTCCGACCGCCCCCAACCACCATCCACAGCCACCAACCGCCCCCACACACCCAAAAACACCCCCTAACATGCATCTAAACATGGAAAAGAAGGAAAGAAACCTTACCCAAGGAAAGGAAAGGAAGGGAAGGGAACCGGGAGCTCTTCGTGCACCGAAACGCCTCCCCAAAGACCTCCACCACCAAGCTCTTCCTCAGCCCTCGAAATGGCTGAAATCAGGGGAGAAAAGAGGGGGTTAGAGGGGGTCAAACAAGTGGGAACTCGAATCCGAGACCACCCGTAGATAGATCGGGATGAGATCTAACCTTTCTATTCTTTGTGTTTTGAGTTTCAAGCTTCAAGCACTCTAGGTAGCTCAAAATCAAGAAAAAGAGAGAGGGGGAGAGAGAAAATCAATGGGGAAGATGATGAATAGTGGGGGCAACTTTTTGCTCACTTATATATAATCCCACACTTAGATTAGGGTTAAGAGTGGATTAATTAGGTTTAAGTGAGGATTAAAGGGCTTTAAGTGGGTTTTGACTTGGGTCAACCCAACCACAAATAAAAACAAAAGGGGTTGACCAAGTCATGGGCCCACTTTGACCGAGTCAACTCTCCCAATGACTTCTCGCTCGGTCAAAACCCGGATACGCCCTGGAACTACGAAATTCTGAAACGTACCGGAATTCGATGAAATTTTCGTGAGTGGCTTGAAATGGCACCAGGACACATAATATGCAGTTAGATTTTCAATCGGAGTCCTCAAACACAGGACGATAGCTAACCGTCCAAAATTTTGCAGTTCCGATCGAAAAACGAAAAAAACTCAAAAACTGTCAAAATGCTTCAATGGTTACCAGAAGGTAAAAAGTGACACATATATAACATTAACAAAGGTCACCTTCACCAAAATATCTAACACTATTTGACCAACCAAACAAGGAACTCTCAAAATTTGGATACGGTTCAGAACTGCATATTTTTCAAAACATTACTGGAATTCGATGAAATTTTTATGGGTAGTACAAAACGGTACCAAGACCCATAATATGCAGTTAGATTTTCAATCAGAGTACTCCAACTCCCGTAGGTAGCTAAAAGCCAAAATTTTAGCGACTCCGTTCAAAAAATAAGGCTCCAAATGACATTGGCATAACATTCTCCTCTCCTTAGGAAATTTAGTCCTCAAAATTTAAGGAAACTCAAGGGGAAGACCAAACATAGCCAATATCACAGATTGACCTTTTGTGTCACGCCCCAGGGCGGCCGTCCCTGAGACGTGACAATAATGAAATATCAGCTATCAATACCTGAGGTCAATAAAGACTCCAACAATAACACACAAGGTGGCAAAGCAAGGATAATGATAACTGACTGAAAAACGGAAGCATAATATATAAACAATGTCTATAAACCAAAAACATTATTACAGACTCGAATACACAATCACTGTCCTGTGAGAGCCAAGTCTAGACCAAATAAAATACAACATGTGCCACATGCACGATTTACAATACATACAATGACTCTAGGACTGCTGACAGCCTCACACTCGCCACCCGCCGGAAGAACGCTCCACGCCCATAAGACCACGCCACAGGGAAGCTCCAACTCCACGCCCAACACTGCCCCTGAAAAGAAATAGTATGCGAGGGGTGAGCTACAAGCTCAGTGAGTGGCTGGAAACCAATCACCATACAACAGTTCAATACATAAACAATTCCCTTTCAAGGTAAACATGGGTGGAAACCCATGGATAACAGGGTCACGCGGCGGCGCGACCAACCTCACCCTCACCCTCACCCCCGGAGGGAGACTCTTGGGACTTTTGGGGAGAGACCATATCGTTGGTCGAGGAGACCCTGGATTACTGGTCCACACAACATGACTAGATCACCAACCTCACCCTCACCCTCACTCCCGGAGGGAGACTCTTGGGACTTTTGGGGAGAGACCATACCGTTGGTCGAGGAGACCTGGGATTACTGGTCTACGCAACACTACTGGATCATCTACATCGAGGTAACTACCCAATGATGTCTTTGAACATCGATACGAGACCGGACCCAACAACTATGGGAATAGACGAACAACGAATGGGTCACGAGGCGACGTGGCTTCAACCTATCCTCACCCTCACTCCCGGAGGAAGACTCTTGGGACTTTTGGAAGAGACTTAGACAGCTCTACACCCTTGGTCCACCGGTAGCCCTTTCCCCCGCGTAGCCTCTACCTGGTATACTCCCACGATCAGTACCTTCCGAACGCATCGGTGGTACCTACGGATGGGAGCCCTCTGTCAGGACAGCTTTCCCAACGCCGGGGAGTTCCTACATCGGATCCAACGAAGGGGAGAACGATTCCACGCTCGCAATATCATTCGTTAGCCCTCTCCCAGGTAGCCTCTACCTGGTACACTCCCATGATCAGTACGCTCCCGAACGCATCGGTGGTACCTACGGATGGGAGCCCTCTGTCAAGACAGCTACAACCTGGGCCTCTTCATCACGGACGACATTGGGAGTAAACATTCCATGTTCGCAAAGCGAACCCAATGGAAAAACAACTGCTCTCGATAATCACTTATCGATATATCGAATACTACTGTACTCCCACACCGTTGCGTCGCTCAGACACAAAGGGGTTGCCTCTGCTCTCACGTAGAAATAATCCCATAAGCTAATGAATTCTCCTGAATTCCAAATGAGTGCATCGCTCGGATGCACGGGGCGATTACATCGCTAGCGCTCTAACTAATAAGGTACAACCCGACAGCGGGTCATACCCACGCCTATTTCAGATAAGCCTAATTAGTTTTAACATGCGCATATATTTTAGAGGAGAGTTTAATCTTAGTTGTGTGCATGAACCATATGCACGATCACATATCAATTAATCATAGGGATACTCCCTAATCATAGATTTACATCATAATAAATCATACAACATGCATACATGGTCATTAATCACATAAACATACAAAATATACTCTAATATCCATTGGATATCGCCAACTTAAAAGAAAGGGTCAAGCGCGATCTCGCGCACTAACAGGTGCATGCCAATATTCCAAACGAACCTGAGTCGAGTAGGAAATCGCCTCTACTTACTCAGTTTGTTCAGAGGGAGAGGGTGAGAGAGATCATCATCTCATGAAGCTGGTCATAGCTTTGCCCCATTAGCATGGGCGCAACAACTACACCACGCCCTCGAGTCTTATCGCAAGGGAATTTCAGGCAGATATCCGTTATTAACCGAGACTTAATCATACTGTATATTCCCATTAATATGGTGGGAGTAGTATTACAATACTACCTAAGACATGTCATATTCTATACATCCATACACATTTACAACATACATGCCCATACTAGAGGGGCTCATGCAACACAATCATTCATACATGAATACAATACATGTATATAAGCCTAGCATGCAAGATATCTACATATTATAGCTTAAGCATGGCCATACTACTTATCTACACAAGTAGTATAGCTAGGGGGCCTCATCGATGCGCGACGCGCGTCTACGCGCGTCGAGCGCATCCCGAGAGGGGGGGAGGGGATTTGATCAAACCACTCACCATACAACCCGGGACCTCGCGCATCCCATCTGACGAGATCTGCAAGGTAAGGGCATCAAATTTGGTGAGTAACATCACAATTTAACACTTAGAATTTACTAGAAATGCCAAAGACTTAGACATGCACGCATACGGGCTCGCACGCATGCAAGCACGCGTGTACGCACGCATGCCCGAGTGCCCCAGCACCTACCCGAGACCCTGGGCAGCCCTGCGCATGCCCCAGCACGCGCACGCACGCGCACGCACGCGCGCGCGCGCACTGACACCCAGTCCCGCGCCCAGACGCATGCCCCGCGCGCGCGCACGCTCGCGCGCATCCGCTTGTCGCCAGCGTCCGCGCGCACCAGCGCACCCGCTCCGCGCGCCTGCCAGCGCCTTTCTACGTGCGCGCCTGCACGCGCACGCGCGCAGACAGCCCCCAGCGCGCGCCCAGCCAATCTTAACCCCTTTTTAACCCTCCCCTACCCCTCACACACACTCTAACCCATCTACCTAGCATGCATGACCTCCCCAACCATCCCAACAGCCCAAAAAAATCAAGAAGAAGGGGAAGAGGACTTACCAAAAGAGGGAAAGGGAAAGGGGGAGATGCGGGGCTCTCGACGCGCCCACGGCCACCTCAACCACCACCACCACCACGCCTCCTCTTCAGCCTCTCTCCAGCCCTCATTGGCTGCAAATCAGGGGGGGGGGACAAGATATGAGAGGGTGCTTGAGAGAGGAGAATCAATAACAACAACAACACCTACACAAACTTTTCTCTTCCTCCTTCACCTTCTCCTTCTCTTCTCTTTGAGGAAATAACACAAACACATGGGGAGGGGATTGAAAGAGAGAAAGAGAGACCCAAGAGAGTCCACGTGAGAGTGAGAGGGAGAGAGAGAGAGATATTTTTTGGGCCAATAAATATCCAAAAGAGGGATACAAATGACCAATTCATCCCTGACTAGAAATTCTGTACATGCTTCACTAGAACAGCCATAACTTCCTCCATATAGCTCCGAATTGCACAATTCAAGATCCACTGGAAAGCCAAGAAGATTATCTACAACTTTCATGTTTATGCCAAGATCAAATAATCCCTCCAGCTATTCCGAAATGAGGGCTAAACATTGAACAGGGCTGCTGCCAGAATTTTTCATCCCCGTGGTATACTTGAAAAAATACCCATAACTTTTACTACATGAATCCAGTTGATCTAATTCCACTTTTGTACGAAAGCTAACTCAAAACTGAGCATCTCATAATAAAATCATATTTAAACCTCTTCATCTTGGATTTTAACAAAATTAAATCCAAATACCAATTCGGAAATACATAACTTCTAGGAGAAAAATTATGTAGCCAAATTTTCAATCAGAGCGCTCCGACTCCTGCAGGTGGTTAAAAGCCAAAATTTTAGCGACTCCGATCGAAAAAAATAAGGCTCCAAATGACACAGGCATAACATTCTTCCCCCCTTAGGAAATTTAGTCCTCGAAATTTAAGGAAACCCAAAGGGAAGACCGAATATAGCAAGTATCATGCGTAGACCTTTTGTTCCCAAGTGGTCTATGCACCAGACTGGCGCTACCGACACACTGCAATCAAGGGAACGGTCTTAGTGTGGAGCCTCTTCTCATGCTGGTCTCTGACCTCGATCCACTACTCCACGAACGACAAATCCAGCTCGAGAATGAGACGGTCGAACGGAGTGACGTCGTGGGCATGAGCCAGCTGTGGGGGAAAGGCTACATGACAAGCCACCTCCCCAATCCACTCAATGACGAGAAACAGTCCCATTGAAGAGCCAACTCAGCTTGCCCCGAACGTCGAAACAGAGGATGCCCTTAAACTGGGACACCTTCACAAAAACATGGTCGCCAAACCCAAAGGTAAGCTCCTGGCGACGATGACCTGCGTAGCCCTTCTGTCGGTTCTGGGAGGTGCAGATGCACACACGAACCAATCTGGCCACCACAAGGTCAAACAACTAACTTATGGCCTCTCCAACTGGCGCTCCTCAACGTCCCAGCACAAGGGAGGTATAAACTGCGCCTGTAGAGTGCCTTTCACAGATCCATCTGGATGCTCGAATGGCAGTCGTCTTGCAGGCATACCCCAACAAATGGGTGGCGCCTCACCCAACTACACTCATCATCGAGCATGCAGGCACTTAGCACGTCCTCCAAGGTCTGAATCGTCCTCTTTGTCTGGCTGTCCATCGGCGATGAAACGCTATACTTAAATGGAGGCTCGCGCCAAAGCCTACCAAGGCTGCACCACAACCTCAAAGTAACCCTCGCGTCTCAACCGAAAATAGCGCCGACCGGAGTGCCATGAAGACGAACAATCGCGAAGGTGAAAACCCACGTCAAGGCGTCCAGAGACTCAATCAGTCTGATAGGGAGGGAAGCGCAGACTTAGTCAGTCGGTCAATGATCACCCAGACGGTGTCGTGACCCGAATGTGACATTAGCGAGTCCGCAACAATCCCTGATAACCCACTCCCACGTCCACTGAGGAATCTCCATGGACTGACGCTTTCCAACACGATGATGATTCTCGAACTTTGCCTGAGGGCATGCCAACCTGGGGAAACAAGGTCACCCATATCGCCTTTTCATCGCCCCACTAGCAATCTCAATGAAGACTACCCCAAAGTAGTCCATGGAAGCCCAATAAAACTTTTGAGATCCACGAAGGCATCCGGCGCATTCGTCAACCCCGACGGCAGTACTTAAAACTCGTAGTGCCTGAAACGGTCACGAAAGGCCATCTACGGGATGTCTAACTCCCGGATCTCCGACTTGTGGTACCCTTGTGCGAAGATCGATCTAAGAGAAGACACTCGCTCCCAGAGCTGGTCAAATAGATCATCGATTCGCGGCAAAGGTAATTGATCTTCAACCTCCACGGGGAGATCAAAACAACACCATGAACAATTAAGTCCAGATTCTGCTCCTCGAGCATGGCTGGCGCTCATGATGACACTTACACGCTTGGTAAGCCGCTCAACCGCACTTAATCCACAAGACACGCAATAAGGGGTCGTCGGACCTCGACAATGCCTATGCGACGTCATCTATCTGATAGGGCGGTTGAGTCCCATCACGAACGCTAGCATCGCGTCTCCTTATTTGCGACCAATGTGGGGCAAAACGCGACAGTATCCATAACTGTGCTTCACATGCCACCAGAGATAGGTCGCTCATCTATAACCATTGGAACTCCAGCATCCTGCACTCCATGGGCAGATTCATCACAGGGAGTCCACGCTCTCGACATCATCTAGTAGCACTCTCCCGATATGGCCTCTACCTGGTAGCCTCCCTAGCCCACTATCTCTGCCATATGGGCGCACCAACAAGCATAGTATCGGGGAGCACCTCACAGGGCTCTGGCCTCAACCGGGCAGCTACAACGCACAATGATATATCGAAGCGACTCCAGATGCCACTATGGACCCCAGTCCACAAGCAATCGCCCACCAAGCTGCAATAGGACGCACCCAATCCCGATCGTATGCATCACCACTCGCTACAGCACCTTCCAAGTGAGAGGAAAAATCCATCATCAATTTGATGCTTCAAAGGTATTCCTTGACTGGGAGAAGAAACCTTGGGAGGGCACCCTGAGGTCCCGATATAGGATATCCCGACAACCAAACAAGGAACACGGAGTACCCTAGCCCGGGTCTCAACGATGACCCCGCAAGGCCCCTTAATCCTGAGTAGGAAGGCTGGAAGAAGACATCACCCCATCCTTAACACTTGAAACTGGCGCCGCACGTGAACTCCATGGTTACCATCAATACCGATGTACAGGAAAGAAGCTCCATTTTCGAGACGCAATCCATACCTTAGAAATTGCGACCAATTCATCATTATCACACTACAAGGCTAGAATCTCCTACCCAAGCTTAATCCCGCAACAAGGGATCCAACAACTGACCCTGCTCAGCCGACCCAGTTGACAACTTAAGAGTGGGTCCAATGGGGTCACATCCACGTCAACGGATGCGAGGAGGCATGTCAGCAACCTAAGATAACTTCTAAAACAAGAATACTCAGATGACAATCCTATGACTCATCATCTATACGATTAGACTTTGGCTCTGACAGGACCAGGTTCTGATACCAACATTTATCACGCCCCAGGGCGGCCGTCCCCGAGTTGGACAATAATGAAATATCAGCTATCAATACCTGAGGTCAATAAAGACTCCAACAACAACACACAAGGTGGCAAAGAAAGCGGAAGCATAATATATAAACAATGTCTGTAAACCAAAAATATTATTACAGACTCGAATACACAATCACTGTCCTGTGAGAGCCAAGTCTAGACCAAATAAAATACAACATGTGCCACATGCACGATTTACAATACATAAAATGACTCTAGGACTGCTGACAGCCTCGCACTCGCCACCCGCCGGAAGAACGCCCCACGCCCATAAGACCACGCCACAGGGAAGCTTCAACTCCACGCCCAACACTGCCCCTGAAAAGAAACAGTATGCGAGGGGTGAGCTACAAGCTCAGTGAGTGGCTGGAAACCAATCACCATACAACAGTTCAATACATAAACAATTCCCTTTCAAGGTAAACATGGGTGGAAACCCATGGATAACAGGGTCACGCGGCGGCACGACCAACCTCACCCTCACCCTCACCCCCGGAGGGAGACTCTTGGGACTTTTGGGGAGAGACCATACCGTTGGTCGAGGAGACCCGGGATTACTGGTCCACACAACATTACTAGATCACCAACCTCACCCTCACCCTCACTCCCGGAGGGAGACTCTTGGGACTTTTGGGGAGAGACCATACCATTGGTCGAGGAGACCCGGGATTACTGGTCTACGCAACACTACTGGATCATCTACATCGAGATAACTACCCAATGATGTCTTTGAACATCGATACGAGACCGGACCCAACAACTATGGGAACGGACGAACAACAAATGGGTCACGAGGCGACGTGTCTTCACCTCATCCTCACCCTCACTCCCAGAGGGAGACTCTTGGGACTTTTGGAAGAGACTTAGACTGCTCTACACCCTTGGTTCACCGGTAGCCCTTTCCCCCGCGTAGCCTCTACCTGGTATACTCCCACGATCAGTACCTTCCGAACGCATCGGTGGTACCTACGGATGGGAGCCCTCTGTCAGGACAGCTTTCCCAACGCCGGGGAGTTCCTACATCGGATCCAACGAAGGGGAGAACGATTCCACGCTCGCAATATCATTCGTTAGCCCTCTCCCGGGTAGCCTCTACCTGGTACACTCCCATGATCAGTACGCTCCTGAACACATCGGTGGTACCTATGGATGGGAGCCCTCTGTCAGGACAGCTACAACCCGGGCCTCTTCATCACGGACGACATTGGGAGTAAACATTCCATGTTCGCAAAGCGAACCCAATGGAAAAACAACTGCTCTCGATAATCACTTATCGATATATCGAATACTACTGTACTCCCACACCGTTGCGTCGCTCAGACACAAAGGGGTTGCCTCTGCTCTCACGTAGAAATAATCCCATAAGCTAATGAATTCTCCTGAATTCCAAATGAGTGCATCGCTCGGATGCACGGGGCGATTACATCGCTAGCGCTCTAACTAATAAGGTACAACCCGACAGCAGGTCATACCCACGCCTATTTCAGATAGGCCTAATTAGTTTTAACATGCGCATATATTTTAGAGGAGAATTTAATCTTAGTTGTGTGCATGAACCATATGCACGATCACATATCAATTAATCATAGGGATACTCCCTAATCATAGATTTACATCATAATAAATCATACAACATGCATACATGGTCATTAATCATATAAACATACAAAATATACTCTAATATCCGTTGGATATCACCAACTTAAAAGAAAGGGTCAAGCGCGATCTCACGCACTAACAGGTGCATGCCAATATTCCAAACGAACCTGAGTCGAGTAGGAAATCGCTTCTACTTACTCAGTTCATTTAGAGGGAGAGGGCGAGAGAGATCACCATGTCATGAAGCTCGTCATAACTTTGCCCTATTAGCATGGGCACAACAGCTACACCACGCCCTCGAGTCTTATCGCAAGGGAATATCAGGCAGGTGCCCGTTATTAACCCAGACTTAATCATACTGTATATTCCCATTAATATGGTGGGAGTAGTATTACAATACTACCTAAGATATGTCATATTCTATACATCCATACACATTTACAACATACATACCCATACTAGAGGGGCTCATGCAACACAATCATTCATACATGAATACAATACATGTATATAAGCCTAGCATGCAAGATATCTACATATTATAGCTTAAGCATGGCCATACTACTTATCTACACAAGTAGTATAGCTAGGGGGCCCCATCGATGCGCGACGCGCGTCTACGCGCGTCGAGCGCATCCCGAGAGGGGGGGGGGATTGGATCGAACCACTCACCATACAACCTGGGACCTCGCGCATCCCATCCGACGAGATCTGCAAGGTAAGGGCATCAAATTTGGTGAGTAACATCACAATTTAACAGTTAGAATTTACTAGAAATGCTAAAGACTTAGACATGCACGCACACGCGTACGCAAGCATGCCCGAGTGCCCCAGCACCTACCGAGACCCTGGGCTGCCCCGTGCATGCCCCACCACGCGCACGCACGCGCACGCACGTGCGTGCGCGCACTGACACCCAATCCCGCGCCCAGACGCATGCCCAGACTCATGCCCCGCGCGCGCACACCCGCTTGCTGCCAGCGTCGGTGCGCACCAACGCGCTCGCCAGCGCCTGCCAGCGCCCTTCTGGGCACGCGCCTCCGCGCGCACGCACGCAGACAGCCCCCACACACACTCTAACCCATCCACCTAGCATGCATGACCTCCCCAACCATCCCAACAGCCCAAAAAATCAAGAAGAAGGGGAAGAGGACTTACCAAAAGAGGGAAAGGGAAAGGGGGAGATGCAGGGCTCTCGACGCGCCCACGGCCACCTCAACCACCACTACCACCACGCCTCCTCTTCCTCATTGGCTGCAAATCAGGGGGTGGGACAAGATATGAGAGGGTGCTTGAGAGAGGAGAATCAATAACAACAACAACACCTACACAAACTTTTCTCTTCCTTCTTCACCTTCTCCTTCTCTTCTCTTTGAGGAAATAACACAAACACATGGGGAGGGGATTGAAAGAGAGAAAGAGAGACCCAAGAGAGTCCACGTGAGAGTGAGAGGGAGAGAGAGAGAGATATTTTTTGGGCCAATAAATATCCAAAGAGGGATACAAATGACCAATTCATCCCTGACTAGAAATTCTGTACATGCTTCACTAGAACAGCCATAACTTCCTCAATATAGCTCCGAATTGCACAATCCACGTTCCACTGGAAAGCCAAGAAGATTATCTACAACTTTCATGTTTATGCCAAGATCAAATAATCCCTCCAGCTATTCCGCAATGAGGGCTAAACATTGAACAGGGCTGCTGCCAGAATTTTTCATCCCCGGGGTATACTTGGAAAAATACCCATAACTTTTACTACATGAATCCAGTTGATCTAATTCCACTTTTGTACGAAAGCTAACTCAAAACTGAGCATCTCATAATAAAATCATATTTAAACCTCTTCATCTTGGATTTTAACAAAATTAAATCCAAATACCAATTCGAAAATACATAACTTCTAGGAGAAAAATTATGTAGCCAAATTTTCAATCAGAGCGCTCCGACTCCTGCAGGTGGCTAAAAGCCAAAATTTTAGCGACTCCGATCGAAAAAAATAAGGCTCCAAATGACACAGGCATAACATTTTGCTCCCAAGTGGTCTGATGCACCAGACTGGTGCTACCGACACACTTTAATCAAAGGAATGGTCTTAGAATGGAGCTTCTTCACACGTTTGTCCATGATCTCGATCCACTGCTACACGAACGACGAAACTAGCTCAAGGGTGAGGCAGTCGAACGGAATAACATGAGAAGGACCGAGGACATAACGCCAGAGCTTCGAGACAAGGACGACGTCGTGGGCATGAGCCAACTATGGGGGAAAGGGTACATGTCAAGCCACCTCCCCAATCCACTCAAGGATGAGAACTTGTCCAAAGAAGGGCCGACTCAGCTTGCCCCGATGTCGAAAGAGGATGCCCTTAAACTGGGACACCTTCAAGAAAAACATGGTCGCCAAACCCGAAGGTAATCTCCTAGAGACGATGACTTGCCTAGCCCTTTTGTCAGTTCCGGGAGGTGCGGATGCACACACTAACCAATCTGGGCAAGGTAAAAAAAATAACTTATGGCCGCTCCAACTGGCGCTCGTAGAGTGCCTTTTACAGTTCCATCTGGATGCTCGAATGGCAGTCGTCTTGCAGGCATACCCCACCAAATGGGTGGTGCCTTACCCAACTGGCCCAAGTCGAGCATGCAAGCACTTAACATGTCCTCCAAGGTCTGAATCGTCCTCTTTGCCTGGCCATTCGTCGGCGATGAAATGCTATACCTTAAAATGGAGGCTTGCGCCTAAGCCTACCAAGGCTGCGCCACAACCTAAAAGTAACCCTCGCGTCTCAATCCGAAATAGCACCGACGGAGTGCCATAAAGATGAAAAATCAAGAAGGCAAATACCCGCATCAAGGCGTTCAGAGACTCAGTCAGTCGGATAGGGAGGAAAGCCCGGACTTAGTCAATCGGTCAATGATCACCTAGACGGTGTCGCTACCTGAATGTGACTTTAGCGAGCCCGCAACAATCCATGATAACTCACTCCCACGTCCACTAAGGAATCTCGATGGACTAACACTTTCCACGCAATAATAATTCTCAAACTTTGCCTGAGGGCATGCCAACCAAGGGGCAACGAAGTTACCCATATCACCTTTACATTGACAACCTCAACGAAGACTACCTCAGAGTAGTCCACGGAGACCCAATAAAACTTTTGAGATCCCCGAAGGCATCCGGCGCATTCGTCAACCTAGACGGCAGTACTTAAAACTCATAGTGCCTGAAGCGGTCATCAACGGAATGCCCGACTCCCGGATCTCCAATTGTGGTACCCCGCGCGAAGATCGATCTAAAAGTAGACATTGACTCCATAGCTGGTCAAACAGATCATCAATTCACGGCAAGGGGTATCTGATCTTCAACCCCTACGGGAAGATCAAAACAACTCCTCAAACGATTAAGTCCAAATTCTGCTCCTCGATGCTCCTTGGCTTGGCGCTCATGATGACCCTGACACGCTGGGTAAGCCGATCAACCACACTTAATCCGCAAGATGCGCAACAAAAGGTCGTTGAACCCTGACAACGCCTATGCAACGTCATCTACCTGATATGGCGATTGAGTCCCATCACAAATGCTAGCATCGCGTCTCCCCATTTGCGACCAATGTGGGGGCAAAACGCGATAGTATCAAAAACTGTGCTTCATATGCCGCCACCGACTGGTTGCCCAACTACAATCATTAGAACTCCAGCATCCTGCACTCAATGGGCAGATTCATCACATGGATCCACGCTCTCGACATCATCCGGTAGCACTCCCCCGGCGTGGCCTCTACCTGGTAGCCTCCCATGCCCACTATCTCTGCCATATGGGCACACCAACAAGCATCCTGGATAGTATCTCGGAGCACCTCACAGGGCTCTGGTCTCTATCGGGTAGCCTCAACACGTGATGATATATTGAAGCGACTCCAAATGCCACTATGGAACCCAGTCCATAAGCGATCGCCAACCAAGCTGCAATAGGATTCACCCAATCCTGATCGTAGGCATCACCACTCGCTACAACACCTTCCAAGTGAGAGGAAAAATCAATCATCAAATAGATGTTTCAAAGATATTCCCTGACTGGGGAAAAAGAACCCCTTGGGAGGGCACCATGAGGTTTCGATATAGGATATCCCGACAACCAAACAAGGAACACGGAGTACCCTAGCCCGGGTCTCAACGATGACCCCGCAAGGCCCCTTAATCCTGAGCAGGAAAATGGAAGAAGACATCGCCCATTAATGAACAATATGCCATATCCTCAAAACTTGAAACTAGCACCGCACGTGATCTCCACGGTTACCAGCAATACCGATGCATGGGAACGAAGCTCCATTATCGAGACGCGATCCATACCTTAGAAATTGCAACCAATTCATCACTACCATACCACTGGGCTGGAATCTCCTTCCCAAGCCTTAATCCTACAACAAGGGACCCAACAACTGACCCTATTCAGTCGACCCAGTCAACAATTTAAGGGGTCCAAGGGTGGCCACGTCCACGTCCACGTCCACAGATGTGAGGAGGCATGTCAGCAACCTAAGGCGAACTTCTAAAACCAGAGCACTCGGATGACAATCCTACGACTCATCTATATGACTAGACTAAGGCTCTGATACCAACTTTTGTCACGCCCCTGGGCGGCCGTCCCCGAGACGTGGCAATATATATAGTATCAGCTATCAATTACAAGTGGTCAACAATGACTGCAATAAATAACACAACGCTGGCAAAACAATGATAACGGATAGATCAACTAAAATGTGGAAGCATAAAAATATCAATAAGTCTGTAAACCAAAAACATTATTACAGACTCGAATACACAATCATTGTCCTGTGAGAACCAAGTCTAATCCAAATAAAATACATCATGTGTAACATGCACGATTTCAGATACATAAATGACACTAGGACTGCTGACATCCTCGCACTCACCAACCGCTAGACGGGACACTCTGTTATGCCTGTGTCATGCGGGAGTTCGAGTACTCTGATTGAAAATCTAACTACATATTATAAGTCCTGATACCATTTTGTACTACCCATAAAAATTTCATCGAATTCCGGTAACGTTTTGAAAAATATGCAGTTCTGAACCATATCCGGGTTTTGAGAGTTCCTGGTTTGGTGGGTCGAATAGTGTGAGATATTTTTAAGGATGTGGTAACCTTTGGTAACCTTACCACCCTTTGTATAGTGGTGAAGCAACCTTTGGTTACTTTTGAGTGTTTAAGGGTGAGAATAGGCTTAAGTGCACCCCCCTTTTTCTCTCCTTCTCATCACCCCCCCCCCCAAAGTGAGGAAAAATATCTCTCTCTCTCTCACTCTCTCTCACTCACGTCTCCCTCTCCCTCTCTGTTTTTCTGTGTGTGTGTGTGTTGTTAATGAAGGAAAAGATGAAGAAGAAGCACAAGAAAGAGTGAGAAAGGGTGAGTATGTGTTGTTGTTGTTTCTCTTCTCTCTATCCCCTTCTCATGCCCCTTTGCACCCCTGTTTTCTGCCATGAAGGGCTTGAGGAGATGCTGATGAGGTGGTGGTAGTTGTGGTGGTGGTTGAGGTGGTTGTGGGTGTATCGAGAACCCCGCATCTCCCCATTTCCCTCCCCCTGTTTTGGTAAGGCAGCACTCTGTATTTTAAAGATCTCAGTGAATCTGGTATTTAGAGGCACATTTTTAGGATTATGTCTTCATATGATATGATAATTCATGTGTCTAGATGTTATATATGAAAATTGGGGTCATTATGATATCTGTGTTGTAAGTTCAAACCTGTTTTCCATGGCCTATGCAGATTCATATAGGAATTGATCTGTTTCAGGAAGTGATTTATTTCGGGCTTGTAGAGGCAAAATTAGGTTATAATGTCCGCATGGATTATGATCCCAGCATGTTATAGAATGTGTAAGATTTATTTCATAAATTTTGGATGTGTATTTGGTGCTGTAGATATCAATTAGTTGGGTTGATTGCAGCAGGTTTTGCAGTTTTGCTCGATTGTGTGTCAAGAATTTATTATGCATGTTGTGGAAAGTATCAGGAGTTAGGGTCTTCATGAAGTAGGCTTATATGAGTGTCACGCCCCAGGCGTCCTCGAGACATGGCAAATATAATAAAATATCAGCTATCAATACCTGAGGTCAATAAAGACACCAACAACAATACACAAGGCGGCAAAGCAAGATAATGATAACTGACTGAAAAGCGGAAGCATAATATATAAACAATGTCTGTAAATCAAAAACATTATTACAGACTCGAATACACAATCACTGTCCTGTGAGAGCTAAGTCTAGACCAAAGAAAATACAACCTGTGCCACATGCACGATTTACAAAGCATAAAATGACTCTAGGAATGCTGACAGCCTCGCACTCGCCACCCGCCGGCAGAACGCTCCATGCCCATAAGACCACGCCACAGGAAAGCTCCTGTAACACCTGTAGACTTTTACTATTTATATATTGATTTAAATATATAAATAGAGCTATTATATTATTGGGTTCTCATTATGTGCATATAGGTTGGCCCATAGAGGTAGGCCCAAATAGGTTCAATTTCATTTGTAATTTTTAAAATTATTAAATGAAATTGAAATATTTATTTTATAATTTTCTGGATATCATAATGGTCTCAAGAACCATTGTGTGGGGTTGTGTAAAATTTGGAGTTGGAGAAGGCATGTTTTGAGGTCTTTGGAAAATGAGCATGTGGTAATGGATCTTGTTGTGAATATTAAAAGTCTGATATTTATATATATATTTTGTAGAAGTATCCCTCTAGGACCTTAGATAAGTATGATAGGACTCGTTTGAAAATAAAGAGTTAGCTTGGGCTTTTTCAAAAAATAAAATAAAATATTCATCTCATATCCCGTGGAATTATGTAACGGATTGATGGACGATTTTAGGGCAACCGATTATACCACTTTTTAAACTCGATCACCCTTCATATTCTGTCAACCTAGAAAGAAAAAAAAATAGAGGCCGCCGTGAAGGAGAGGGTTCTTCATCCAACACTGTCACGCCCCAGGGCCGGCCGACCCCGGGACGCGGCAAGTGTATATATGATATCAGTAACAGGAGTTTAATAATATACTCACACAACAGCTAAAATGACAACACAACAACAAAAGCAGGGCTGACATGATATATACACCAATTGCGGAAGCTAAAAGACTGAATCTGTAATCCAAAAACATATTACAGACTCGATACACAATCAATTGCCCTGTGACAGCCAATATATACAAAGACATCCAAATACAATACAAACGCGTGCCAAAGCACGAAATATAATACATACAAGCAAAAGGGATGCTGATAGCCACTGATACTCGCGGGACGTGGCGCTACTCCGCTACTGATGAAGTCCGGGGGAGCTCTTCCTCCAGATCCGACTCAGATGACACTGGAGAAAATATTATGCGAGGGTTGAGCCACACGCTCAGTGAACAGCACAACCCATGCCCCACAATTTATATTAACCACCAGAATATTAACCCACAATCACATTATTAAAAGCCACAAAATGGCAACAGCTATACAGGCCAGTGGGTCGCTATCGCCAACCCACTACACCCTCACCCTCACCCCTCAATATGGTGACATAGGATATTGGGACTGACTAGCCTGATAAACATCCATACACATCCATACACCCTCACCCTCACCCCTCAATAGGTGACATAGGATATTGGGACTAACAATCCAGTGGGTCGCTACATCGCCAACCCACCACACCCTCACCCTCACCCCTCAATGGGTGACATAGGATATTGGGACTGACTAGGCTGATGGTCGCCCTTGGTCCACCGATAGTCTCTCCCCCACTCCGTAGGCTATTTGGCCACTCCCACATTCAGCACAGTCCGAGTCCAAGATCAGGAGGTGCCTACTGATGGGAGCCCCTGCACGGGACAGTCTCTCTACGCCGGGGTAGTCTCTAAAGGATCCAACGAAGGGAACAGATCAGCCCATCCATCGCATATGATCCACTCGGATCCGCTGACAAACACATCTCAACAACTCTAATGTCATGAATTCCTCAGAATTCCTCCAGGGCGCATAACCAAGATGCGGGGAACATGTATAATAATAATAATAACAGGGGTATAATATTATTGGGAAAGAAACCTTGGGAGGGCAGCGTGAGGTCCCGATATAGGACATCCCGACAACCAAACAAGGAACACGGAGTACCCTAGCATGGGTCTCAATGTTGACCTCGCAAGGCCCCTCCCTATAATATTATCTAAGGCATGCAATTAAACATATTCTAGCATTTAATTTAACAAATTAAACTAGTAGGACACATGCATAGGCCGAGGTTCCTAGCATAATAACAAGGTGACAGGATGCACGGCTCTTACACAACCTAAGGGTGCAAGTCCCTAACATACAAGTCTAGGGTGGCATGCATTCTACATTTTTCATGCTTGCATGGATTTCACATTACAACAGTTAATATAATCCATGGTGCCCCAGGGGAGGACGGTACACGCCCAAGTGCGTATACGCCTCTCTACTGGGTTGGATTGTCCCACTCTCCGATACGTTGCGCGACCGTCCGCCAAGATCTGCAAGATAGGGTAATTAAATCGGTGAGTATAACACCCAAATAAATCCGCAAATACATTAAAATACACAACACTCGGACAAGCGTACATACGGCCTGTACGCACGCGAGCCCGAGCACCCCAACTCACTCCCGAAGTCCCGGGCAGCCGCACGCACGGCCACCCCCCCCGGGCGCACAGCCGAGCCCGGCCCGCACCCCCAGACGCCCTGCCGAGCTCAGCCCGCACGCCCGGACACCCTGCCGAGACCTCCCGGGTGCACCGCGCGCTCACTGTGCCCCAGCGCAGCCACCCGCGTGCACACCCGCACACCCTGCGCCACTACGCCTCGCTCCGCGCGCACCCTGCGTGTACCACCGGCTCGACCAGCCCCAGGTGCACCCGCGCGCACTGCGCCCCAGCGCAGCGCCCCGCACGTGCGCCCGCCCGCACTACCCCCAGCGCAGCGCCCACACACCTGACCGCTCACATTCCCCGCTCGCACCCTACTCGCCCCGCGCGCACCGCGCCCTCCGCGCAGCACCCGCACACCTCCCGCTCACCACTCCGCGCGCACAGCATGCCCTGCGCCCCTACGCACCGCTCCGCGCTCTCTCTGCCCGCACGGCGCGCAGCGCCCAGCGCCCGCGCCCGGCGCCCAGCACCCGCGACCAGCATTTGCGCCCAGCGCCCAGCACCCGCGACCAGCATTTGCGCCCAGCGCCCATGCACACACCTGGCAACACGCGCCCAACGCGCCTGGCAGCACGCGCCCAGCGCGCCTGCCAGCCTGCCAGCGCTGCTCGCCCGCGCGCACTGTCGAGGAGCCCGAGCACTGCCCGCCTGCCAGCCCGAGCACCGCCTGCCTGCTGCCCGAGTCCTGCCTGCGCTGCCCCCCTGCCTGCCTGCCAACCTACCCGAGCCATCCCTCCACCACTCCCACGGCCACCAACGGCCTCCAACCACCTCCAACCGCCACCGACGGCCACCCCAACTCAAAAACATCCTCCTAACATACATCTAAACAAGAAAAGGGAGGAAAGAAGCTTACCCAAGGGAAGGGAAGGAAAGGAAGGGAACTGGGAGCTCTTCTTGCTCCGAAATGCCTCCCCAAAGCCCTCCACCACCAAGCTCTTCCTCAGCCTTCAAAGGGGCTGAAATCAGAGGAGAAAAGAGGGGGGTGAGAAGGGGCTAAACACACCGGAATTCGAATCCGAAACCACCGGTGGATAGATCGGGAGCTCCCCTTACCTTTCTCTTCTTTGGGTTTTAAGGTTCAAGCCCTCTAACTAGCTCTAATGGAGGAAAAAGAGAGAGGGGAGAGGGGAAGAAGATGAATAGTGGGGAGATATTTTAGATTCCACTTATATATAATCCCCACACTTAGATTAGGGTAATCAAGGTTAATTAGGGTTTAAGGCTTGATTAATGAGGTTTAAGTGGGTTTTGACTTAGGTCAACTCAACCACAAATAAAAACAAAAGGGTTTGACCAAGTCCATGGGCCCACTTTGACCAAGTCCACTCCCCCAATGACTTCTCGCTCGGTCAAAACCCGGATACGCCCGGAACTATGAAATTCTGAAACGTTACCGGAATTCGACAAAATTTTCGTGAGCGGCTTGGAATGGCACCAGGGCACATAATATGCAGTTACATTTTCAATCGGAGCCCTCAATCTCAAGGCGATAGCTAACAGCCCGAAATTTTAGCGGTTCCGACCGAAAAATGAAAAAAATGAAAAACTGCCAGAATGGTCCAACGGTTACCAGAAGGTTAAAAGTGACACATATATAACAAACACAGGTATCTTTTAATCCTTCCTTGAAATTTTTGGTGATTATAGGTCTAGATTCTTAAGTCTATTAGACGAGGCCATGGATCTCTTACTTCATGGATAACAGAAGTGTCAATAGAATGAGAGGGAGAGGTGCCTGTGTGTCTTCGGAGAGGTTACCGATGCCGTTTATAGGAGATAAAAAAAAGGGTCGAGTGTAAATGCCGATGAGAGGAATAGATGGGTTGATGACTTTATATATTTAATGGGTTTGCATCTGTTATATAGTCGGTGATTGGCATGGAATATTTTGGATTCGTCATATTCATGCGTTGTTAAAATGATAAACGGGTGAAGATGATGAAGACCCAGCCCATGTGTTTTGTTTTAAAGGTTTGGTTGGTTTGGTGGGCCACATGAGGATGGATGGATTATTGGACCCGTATGAATTAATCTTATGTTACAGTAGTATGGATTGTGAGTTGTCAATTAATTGTTATTGGATGCTGGGTGTATAGTCTAAGTCGGTCAAGTTAAATTCATTGGGATGATTTGAGTTAAAAAAATAGGCAGTTTATTTAATATAGTTATTCAATTTTCCTTTATTTATTAGAAATATTATTTTTATTTTCAGGCGATTCTCATACTACTTAGACTGATATTTGTCACGAGTGTTCTTGTTAAAGGTGAGTGGATGTCTCTATATTATTTGAAAAGAATCATATTATTTTATGATTATGAAATCTATCTTGTATGAAGCATATGAGCATGTTGTTATTTTGGATATATTACATGCATTTGAAATTTGAGATTTATGAAAATTGTCGCATGCTGTATACTTGAAAGAATAAGTAGTTTTGATTGTGCATGCATTAAATCGTCTAGGTGGCTCAGTCTAGGTGGCTGCGGTCTAAATTTGACCCAAGTCTAGGTGGCTATGTCTACGTGGCCCGATTTCCAAAGTGAAATCTCTGCGGCTAGGTGTCGTGGAAAGCGGGCATGCGTGTCCGTTGCATTCATATACATTATGTAGTTTGAATTCAGGATAAGATTTATGACATCATATTTTATTTGAAAAGAAAATGTTATTATATCCTTGTATGTTTTAAATGGTTTCTTTATTATAAGATTTCCATTATATTACAACAATTGTTCCATAGACACTTTATAACTGATTATTTTAAAGTACAATATATTATTATTGGGACACTTGTGTCCATTCACTGAGCGCGTGGTAGCTCATCCCTCTATTTTCCCAACTTTTCAGATTAGCTATTGGTGGTTGTCAATCTCGTTAAGGCGTTGGAGATTGAAGCTCATATTTATTTCCGTTGCATTGTAGGTGTTGAAATAAGCCTTTCGTTTGGCATGTAGTTTCCTTAGTCCTTTCAGCAAAAACAGATGGCGTCTATGTTTAAACTATTTTGTGTGTATCTCATCCGCGTTTAGGATGAATCTATGTGTAGATCCTGGTTGAGTTTTATGATTTGGATGTTTGACTAAAATTTCAGTTATTTTATTTTATTTTTATTTATTTATTTACTTATTTATTAAAAAAAAAATTTCAAATTGGAAGCTATATATTTTAAGGATTTAAAGTAGCGTAACCGATTTCATTGCTTTGAAATGGAGTAGTGAAATTATTGGGGCGTTACAGAGTGGTATCAGAGCCTAGATTTTTCCTGTTAGGGCTAAGGACATAAGATAGAACTAATAGGCCTGCACTGCATATAGGATGCGTTCTAACTGTGTGTTACTCTTATAATAGGGAAAACTTGAGATGGCGAACAACAACAACACTTTGCGTCAGGATCTCCAAACATTGACCAATTTGGTGGCGCAGTCCATCCAACATCAGAACGATATGGCGCTGCGTCGTTTGGGAGAGAATCAGAACCAGCCGGAGCAATTGGTGATGCGATTCAAGAAGATGGATCCGCCAGTGTTTCAGGGCATTGGTACCAACCCATTGGCCCCTAAGCATTGGATCACCGAATTGGAGCAAATCTTTAAGTCGATGCAACTGACTGATAGCCGTCGTATCCTCATGGCGGTTCATCAGTTCCGAGGAACTGCTGTCCAATGGTGGACCGTTCATTTGCAGTCCCTAGACCGCGGTATCGAGCAACTTACTTGGGATGAGTTTGTGGAGATGTTCTATAAGAAGTATTTTCCTCCTGCGGAGCGCGATCGCATGGTTCAAGCATTCTTGGAGCTTCGCCAAACACAAGACATGACGGTGGCCCAATACGAGGAGAAGTTTTTGGAGCTGTCAATCTTTGCGCCCAATACACTCAAGATGAGGGCGAGAAGTGTCGTCGCTTCCAAGAAGGACTAAGGAGCGACATCCGACATAGACTACGGAACCTCCGAATCCGTGTTTATGATGAACTGAAGGATTGCGCCATCGTTACGGAGCAAGATGCTATCGAATGGAAGAAGGAAATCGCGTCTCGGATGAAAAGTAAGGCTGATGCTCGTTCCAGCGGTGGTCAGAGGTTCGACAATCGCAAGCGAAACTATGAAGATGCGGGTCATGGTCGAGGAGTTCGAGGCAAGATCGTTTGCTACTTCTGTAGGGAGCCAGGGCACAAATCTAATGTGTGTCCTAAGAAGCAAAATGATCCTCGTGCGTGCTATAATTGCGGGAAACTGGGTCATCGTCAAGCCGAGTGCACGGAACCGAAAAAGCCGCGTGGTGGTTATCCGCAGGTGCCAAATGGCGGGTCCGTTGGAGGAGGACAAGGAGTGTCGGGTTCACGTGGTCAGCCAACTCAACCACAACAGCGTGGACAGGTTCATGCCTTATCTGTGGGGGATGTTCGCGCTACTGATGAAGTCGTCCAAGGTACTGTTTCAATTGCCGGACATGATGCTTTCGTATTATTTGACTCTGGAGCTTCTCATTCTTTCGTATCTGCCACATATGTAAAAAGAGCATTTTTAGTTGATAGTCCTCTAGAGAAACCCTTTATTGTTGCAACTCCTACTGGCGAATTGATTGCCATTCGATCGGTCTACCGCGGATGTATGGTCCGGATAGAGGATCAGTGTCTTGTTGCGAATCTGCTGCTGTTGGAGATACAAAAGTTTGATGTCATTCTTGGCATGGATTGGCTCTCAGCCTATCACGCTAGCATTGATTGCTTTTCGAAGACGGTGTTGTTCAAGATTCCAGGATTGCGGACCTTGCGCTTTGTTGGCGATGGAGGCATCGCACCGTTGGGCTTGATTTCGGCGTTGCAAGCACATCATCTTTTGGAAAGCGGTTGTATAGGGTACATTGCATGTATCATAGACTGCAATGCGAAAAAGTCAAAGATCGAAGGTACGGCGGTGGTCACAGAATTTCTAGAAGTTTTTGTAGATGATCTGCCGGGATTGCCACCTGATCGTGAAATTGAATTTTTGATTGACCTAATCCCTGGTACTGAACCAATATCAAAGGCTCCTTATAGGATGGCGCCTACAGAGTTGGCAGAATTGAAGGCTCAATTGGAGAAATTGCTAGAGAAAGGGTTTGCAAGGCCGAGTGTGTCTTCTTGGGGTGCACCGGTGTTGTTCATCAAAAACGACGGTTCATTGCGTCTATGCATCAACTACCGTCTGCTATATCAGAAGACGATCAAGAACCGATATCCTCTTCCAAGAATAAATGACTTGTTCGATCAACTTCAGGGAGCTGAAGTCTTCTCCAAGATTGATCTAAGGTCAAGTTATTACTAGTTGAAGATCAAGAGGGAGGATATTTCGAAGACAGCATTTCGCACTCGGTATGGGCATTATGAATTCCTGGTCATGCCGTTTGGGTTGACTAATGCCCCTGCAGCATTCATGGATATGATGAATAGGGTCTTCAAGCCTTTCCTTGATGAGTTCGTTGTTGTCTTCATCGATGACATTCTAATATACTCAAAGAACAAGGAAGAGCATGCTGAACATCTTCGTTTGGTACTCCAGAAGTTGAAGGAGCATCAACTCTATGCAAAGTTCAGCAAGTGCGAGTTCTGGTTGGAGAGCGTGACATTTCTTGGTCATGTCATCTCTAAGACCGGAGTTGCGGTTGACCCCTCGAAGATCAAGGCGGTGATGGAGTGGAAGCAACCGATGAATGCTACAGAGATTCGGAGTTTTCTGGGCTTAGCAGGGTACTACCGGAGGTTTGTTCAGGACTTCTCAAAGATTGCAGTTCCGTTGACCTGTCTAACTCAGAAGAATGCCAAATACATCTGGTCTGAGCAGTGCGAGAAAAGTTTCCAAGAGTTGAAACGGAGACTTACGTCGGCTCCTATTTTGACTATTCCATCTGGGCTTGGTGGGTATGTGGTGTACTGTGATGCTTCCCATCGAGGGTTGGGTTGTGTGTTGATGCAACACGGGAAAGTAGTCGCCTATGCATCTTGTCAGCTGAAGGTGCATGAACTAAACTATCCCACTCATGACTTGGAATTGGCAGCAGTGATCTTTGCGTTAAAGATTTGGAGGCATTATCTTTATGGCGAAGAATTTGAGGTCTTCACTGACCATAAGAGCTTGACATATCTACAGTCTCAGCCAGATTTGAATAATCGTCAGAGGCGATGGGTGGAATTTCTGAAGGACTATGATTGTAAAATCCAATACCACCCTGGTAAGGCTAATGTGGTTGCAGATGCATTGAGTCGTCAACCTTCGGGGGTTTTGTCATACTTGATGGTTGGCCAGTGGAAGCTTTTGGGTGAAGCTGCCAATCTATTCAGTGTGGTGCGTCTTTCAGAGAAAGGTTTTTTGCTCGACTTGTTGTTAAGCCAGATCTCATTGATGAGATAAAGAAGGCGCAATTGGTGGATGAAGAGTTGAAGAAGGTTTCATTGGAGAAGGACCAAGGGTTGAGGCCGGACTTCGCCATCCGGGCTGATGGGGTTCTCTGTTATCGTGGG
Organism: Acorus gramineus; assembly: GCA_030737835.1. NCBI lineage: Eukaryota > Viridiplantae > Streptophyta > Magnoliopsida > Acorales > Acoraceae > Acorus > Acorus gramineus. The sequence continues at coordinate 2,694,330 of JAUJYN010000022.1, forward strand.
CGTGTTTGCATCCCCGCGGATGCTGAATTGAAAAAGAAAATTTTAGATGAGGCACATAGGTCTGGTACACCGTACACCCTGGAGGTACCAAGATGTATCGGAACCTTAAATTAAATTTCTGGTGGTATGGAATGAAGAAGGACATTGCAGAGTTTGTGTCAAAATGCTTAGTGTGCCAGAAAGTTAAGGCGGAACACCGAAGCCCTGCTGGAAAATTGCAACCATTGGAGATCCCAGAGTGGAAGTGGGAGCATGTCACTATGGACTTCGTGACTGGCTTGCCAAAGTCGAAGAAAGGACGTGACGCAGTTTGGGTTGTAGTGGACCGATTGACGAAGTCCGCACATTTTCTAGCTATGCGTGTGAACGATTCACTGGAGGCACTGGCTAAACTATATGTCCAGGAGATTGTTCGTCTCCATGGAGCACCAGTCAGCATTGTCTCGGATCGAGACTCGCGTTTCATCTCACGCTTTTGGAACACTCTTCAAGCGGCGTTGGGAACAAGGTTAAATTTCAGCACAGCTTTTCACCCTCAATCAGATGGACAGTCTGAAAGGACGATCCAAATTTTGGAGGATATGTTGAGGGCTTGTATAATTGATTTCGGCGGAAGCTGGGAGGATCACTTAGCCTTGGCAGAGTTTGCTTACAATAATAGCTTCCAGGCAAGCATTCAAATGTCACCTTTCGAAGCGTTGTATGGAAGGAGTTGCCGTACACCTTTGTGTTGGGATGAGGTTGGTGAGCGAAGTCTCGTTGGGCCAGAACTCGTCCAAGATACGTTCGACAAGGTGAAATTGGTTCGAGATCGGCTTCGAACAGCACAGAGTAGGCAGAAGAGCTATGCCGACAATCGAAGGCGGGAGTTGGAGTTCACAGTGGGAGATCATGTATTTTTAAAGGTTTCTCCATCCAAAGGCATAGTTCGATTTGGTCAACGGGGAAAGTTGAATCCACGTTTCATTGGACCGTTCGAAGTATTGGAGAAGGTTGGACCGTTAGCATATCGTTTGGCCTTGCCGCCACAATTGGATCGTGTACACAACGTATTTCATGTATCAATGCTAAGGAAATATGTGTATGACCCTTCTCATATCATCGAACCAGATCTGGTTCAAGTGCAAGATGACTTATCTTTTGTCGAGCGGCCGGTGAAAATTTTGGATCGAAAGGAGCAGGTCTTGCGTAACAAGACCATTTTGTTGGTCAAGGTGCAATGGCAGTATCATCCGGGAGTACCCGAAATGACTTGGGAGCGTGAGGAAGAGATGCAAGAGAAGTATCCACAATTGTTTGTTCCTTCTTGAGGTATGCTTCGAATTTAGAGGACTAAATTCCTTTAAGGGGGGAATAATGTAACACCTGTAGACTTTTACTATTTATATATTGATTTAAATATATAAATAGAGCTATTATATTATTGGGTTCTCATTATGTGCATATAGGTTGGCCCATAGAGGTAGGCCCAAATAGGTTCAATTTCATTTGTAATTTTTAAAATTATTAAATGAAATTGAAATATTTATTTTATAATTTTCTGGATATCATAATGGTCTCAAGAACCATTGTGTGGGGTTGTGTAAAATTTGGAGTTGGAGAAGGCATGTTTTGAGGTCTTTGGAAAATGAGCATGTGGTAATGGATCTTGTTGTGAATATTAAAAGTCTGATATTTATATATATATTTTGTAGAAGTATCCCTCTAGGACCTTAGATAAGTATGATAGGACTCGTTTGAAAATAAAGAGTTAGCTTGGGCTTTTTCAAAAAAAAAAATATTCATCTCATATCCTGTGGAATTATGTAACGGATTGATGGACGATTTTAGGGCAACCGATTATACCACTTTTTAAACTCGATCACCCTTCATATTCTGTCAACCTAGAAAGAAAAAAAAAATAGAGGCCGCCGTGAAGGAGAGGGTTCTTCATCCAACACAGGTATCTTTTAATCCTTCCTTGAAGTTTTTGGTGATTATAGGTCTAGATTCTTAAGTCTATTAGACGAGGCCATGGATCTCTTACTTCATGGATAATAGAAGTGTCAATAGAATGAGAGGGAGAGGTGCCTGTGTGTCTTCGGAGAGGTTACCGATGCCGTTTATAGGAGATATAAAAAAAAAGGGTCGAGTGTAAATGCCGATGAGAGGAATAGATGGGTTGATGACTTTATATATTTAATGGGTTTGCATCTGTTATATAGTCGGTGATTGGCATGGAATATTTTGGATTCGTCATATTCATGTGTTGTTTAGAATGATAAACGGGTGAAGATGATGAAGGCCCAGCCCATGTGTTTTGTTTTAAAGGTTTGGTTGGTTTGGTGGGCCACATGAGGATGGATGGATTATTGGACCCGTATGAATTAATCTTATGTTACAGTAGTATGGATTGTGAGTTGTCAATTAATTGTTATTGGATGCTGGGTGTATAGTCTAAGTCGGTCAAGTTAAATTCATTGGGATGATTTGAGTTAAAATAAATAGGTAGTTTATTTAATATAGTTATTCAATTTTCCTTTATTTATTAGAAATATTATTTCTATTTTTCAGGCGATTCTCATACTGCTTAGACTGATATTTTGTCACGAGTGTTCTTGTTAAAGGTGAGTGGATGTCTCTATATTATTTGAAAAGCATCATGTTATTTTATGATTATGAAATCTATCTTGTATGAAGCATATGAGCATGTTGTTATTTTGGATATATTACATGCATTTGAAATTTGAGATTTATGAAAATTGTTGCATGCTATATACTTGAAAGAATAAGTAGTTTTGATTGTGCATGCATTAAATCGTCTAGGTGGCTCAGTCTAGGTGGTTGCGGTCTAAATTTGACCCAAGTCTAGGTGGCTATGTCTACGTGGCCCGATTTCCAAAGTGAAATCTCTGCGGCTAGGTGTCGTGGAAAGCGGGCATGCGTGTCCGTTGCATTCATATACATCATGTAGTTTGAATTTAGGAGAAGATTTTTTATGACATCATATTTCATTTGAAAAGAAAATGTTATTATATCCTTATATGTTTTAAATGGTTTCTTCATTATAAAATTTTCATTATATTACAACAATTGTTCCATAGACACTTTATAACTGATTATTTTAAAGTACAATATATTATTATTGGGACACTTGTATCCATTCACTGAGAGCGTGGTAGCTCATCCCTCTATTTTCCCAACTTTTCATATTAGCTATTGGTGGTTGTCAATCTCGTTAAGGCGTTGGAGGTTGAAGCTCATATTTTATTTCCGTTGCATTGTAGGTGTTGAAATAAGCCTTTCGTTTGGCATGTAGTTTCCTTAGTCCTTTCAGCAAAAACAGATGGCGTCTATGTTTAAACTATTTTGTGTGTATCTCATCCGCGTTTAGGATGAATCTATGTGTAGATCCTGGTTGAGTTTTATGATTTGGATGTTTGACTAAAATGTCAGTTATTTTATTTTATTTTTATTTATTTACTTATTTATTTATTTTTTTAAAAAATTTTCAAATTGGAAGCTATATATTTTAAGGATTTAAAGTAGCGTAACCGATTTCATTGCTTCGAAATGGAGTAGTGAAATTATTGGGGCGTTACAGCTCCAGCTCCACGCCCAACACTGCCCCTGAAAAGAAACAGTATGCGAGGGGTGAGCTACAAGCACAGTGAGTGGCTGGAAACCAATCACCATACTATAGTTAAATACAAAAACAATTCCCTTTCAAGGAAAACATGGGTGGAAACCCATGGATAACAGGGTCACACGGTGGCGCGACCAACCTCACCCTCACCCTCACCTTCGGAGGGAGTCTCTTGGGACTTTTGGGGAGAGACCATACCGTTGGTCGAAGAGATCCGAGATTTACTGGTCTGGGTAGAGACCATAGCGTCGGTCGAAGAGACCCGGATTTACTGGTCTGGGGAGAGACCATACCGTCGGTCAAAGAGACCCGGATTTACTGGTGTACACAACACTACTGGATCATCTACATCTAGATAATCGCCCAACGATGTCCTTTAAACATCGATTCAAGACCGAACCCAACAACTATGGGAACGGTCGAACAACGAATGGGTCATGCGGCGATATTCTTCACCTAATCCTTACCCTCACTCCTGGGGGGAGAACGATTCCCACGCCCGCAACATCATTCGTTAACCCTCTCCCAGGTAGTATCTACAACCCGATCTCCTCAACTCACAGCTCTACACCCTTGGTCCGCCAGTAGCCCTTTCCTCGGGTAGCCTCTACCTGGTATACTCCCACGATCGGTGGTACCTATGGATGGGAGCCCTCTGTCAGAAAAACTAAACCCGAGAAGTTCCTACGTCGGATCCAACGAGGGGGAGAACGATCCCATGTTCGCAAGTGAACCCAATGGAAAACAACTACTCTCGATACTCACTTATCGAGATATCAAAACACAGGCATAACAACAATCAACACACTCATATTAACCTTAAAGTAGTCATAGTCCCTATACGGGAGTAACTACACAAGTTAGAGGGTCGTAACATCGCCGACCCACCCCACGCTCACCCTTTAGGGGTGTCATGGGCCTTTTCAGACTAGACCGCTCTCCACCCCTGGTCCACCCGGTAGCCTCTACCTGGTATACTCCCACGATCAGCACTGTCTGACGCATCGGAGGTACCTACTGATGGGAGCCCTCTGTCAGGTCGATCAGCTTTCCAACGCCGGGGAGTCCCTACATCGGATCCAACGAAAAGGAGAAGACAGCCTACTCACGCGGATACGATCCTCTTGGATCCGTCGACAACGATTTGTAACACTAATAATGTCATGAATTCTCAAGAATTCCTCCAGGGCGCATAACTAAGATGCGGGGAAACATTCTCTAAGGCATATATAATAACAACAAGGTTATAATATTCTCTAAGACAGGCTCATAACAATATGCTCTCATTTCGATTTAAATAATTTAAACTAAATGGGAAACATGCATAGGTCGGGGCTTTCCAATCAATGGACATGGTGTCTAGGCATGTATGGGCCTCTATACATTATATATGGATGCATATCCCTAGCATACAAGGTCTAATATGGCATGGTTACATCATATAAACCATGCATTGCATAGTTTTTCATACTATAGCTAGGGGGCTCCATCGATGCGCGACGCGCGTCTATGCGGGTCGAGCGCATCCCTAGAGAGGGGGGGGGGATTGGAATCGAACCACTCACCTTGCAACCCGGGACCTCGCGCATCCCATCCGATGAGATCTGCAAGGTAGGGGCATCGAACTTGGTGAGTAACAACACAATTTACACATAGAAATCATTAGAAATACCCAATACTCGGACAAGCATGCATACGGACTCGCACGCATGCGACCACGCACGTACGCACGCGAGTCCGAGTGCCCCGACACCTACCCGAACCCCCGGGTAGCCACACGCATGGCCCCCGCACGCGCACGCACGCACCCCAGCACCCTCGGCGCTCTACCGCGTGCCTGCCCGCACGCCCAGACGCGCTGCCGCACGCGCGCCCACGCAAACTCGCGTCCAGCCTAGTGCGTACCCGCGCGCACTGTGCCCCCGCGCAGCACCCTGCGCGCACTCCCCAGCACACACGCACTGGTCCCCAGCCCCGCCCCCAGGCGCATGCCCAGGCGCACTGCTCTGCGCCCCCCATGCGCATGCCCAAGCGCACTGCTCTGCGCGCGCACCCGCACGCACGCACCCGCGCGCGTCTGCCCGCCCGCCAGCTCCCGCCTGAGCGCAGACAGCTCCCGATGCGCGCCCAGCTAACCCTTACCCCTTTTTAACCCTCCCCAACCCGTCACACACACCCTAACACATCTACCCAACATGCATGACCTTCCCAACCATCCCTAAGCCATAAAAATCAAGAAAAGAAGGGGAAAGGCTCACCTTTGGAGGGGAAATGAAGGGGGGAGGCTCGGGGGCCCTCGATGCACCCGCGACCACCTCAACCGCCACCACCACTACCACCACCTCCTCAGCCTCTCCTCAGCCTCGTTCTTGGCTGCAAATCAGGGGGGAAGGATCATGAGAGGAGACTTGAGAGAAGAGAGGAGATCAACAACTACAACACAAACACTCACCATCACTTCCTCCTCCACCATCTCCTCCTCTTTGAGGAATTTAAACAAACACTTGGGGGGGTTGAGAGAGAGGAAGAGAGGGCAAGAAAAATGCGCGTGGAAGTGAGAGGGAGATAGAGAGAGAGAGAGAGAAAAGGTATTTATTGCACACAAATATCTAAAGAGTGGAAATGACCTAGTCGTCCCTGACTTAGAAATTCTGCGCATGCTTCACTAGAACAGCCATAACTTCCTCGATATAGCTCCAAATTGCACAATTCTAATTGCGTTGGTAAGCTAAGAAGATTATCTACAACTTTCATGTTTATACCAAGAGCAAATAATCTCTCCACCTATTCCGAAATTAGAGCTAAACATAGAGCAGGGCTGCTGCCAGAATTTCCCTCCCCGGGGTATACTTAGTAAAATACCCATAACTTTTACTACAAGAATCCAGTTGATCTAATTCCACTTTTGTACGAAAGCTAACTCAAAACTGGATATCTCATAATAAAATCATATTTAAACCTCTTCATCTTGGATTTTAACAAAATCAAATCCAAATGCCAAATTGGAAATACATAACTTCAAGGAAAAAAATTATGTAGCCAAATTTTTAATCAGAGTGCTCCAAATGACACAGGCACAACATTCTTCCCCCCTTAGGAAATTTAGTCCTCGAAATTTAAGGAAACCCAAGGGAAGACCGAATATAGCAAGTATCCCGCATAGACCTTTTGCTCCCAAGTGGTCTGTGCACCGGACTGGCGCTACCAACACACTATAATCAAAGGAACGGTCTTAGCGTGGAGCCTCTTCTCATGCTGGTCTCTGACCTCGATCCACTGCTCCACGAATGATAAATCCACCTCCAGGATGTGGTGGTCGAACGGAGTGACATGAGCAGGATCTTGGACATAACGCCTTGGCCATGAGACAAGGACAACGTCGTGGGCATGAGCCAGCTGTGGGGGAAAGGCTAGATGATAAGCCACCTCCCCAATCCACTCAATGACGAGAAATGGTCCATTAAAGAGCAAACTCAGCTTGCACCGAACGTCGAAACAGAGGGTGCCCTTAAACCAGGACACCTTCTTGAAAATATGATCGCCAAACCCAAAGGTAAGCTCTTGGCGACGATGACCTGCGTAGCCCTTCTGTCGGTTCTGGGAGGTGCAGTTGTACACATGAACCAACCTGGCCACCACAAGGTCAAACAACTAACTTATGGCCCCTCCAACTGGCGCTCCTCAACCGTCCCAACACAAGGGAGGTATAAAACTGCGCCTGTAGAGTGCCTTTCACAGATCCATCTGGGTGCTCGAATGACAGTCGTCTTGCAGGCATACCCCAACAAATGGGTGGTGCCTCACCCAACTGTCCTCATCATCGAGCCGCAAACACTTAGCATGTCTTCTAAGGTCTGAATCGTCCTCTTTGACTGGCTGTCCATCGGTGATGAAATGCTATACTTAAATGGAGGCTCGCGCCAAAGCCTGCCAAGGCTGTGCCATGAGCTCAAAGTAACCCTCGCGTCTCAACCGAAAATAGCGCCGACTGGAGTGCCATGAAGATGAACAATCGCGAAGGTGAAAACCCACGTCAAGGCGTCCAGAAACTCAATCAATTGGATAGGGAGGGAAGCGCGGACTTAGTCAGTCAGTCAATGATCACCTAGACGACATCGTGACCCGAACGTGACATTAACGAGTCTGCAACAATCCCTGATAACCCACTCCCACGTCCACTGAGGAATCTCGATGGACTGACGCTTTCCACTCAATGATGATTCTCGAACTTTGTCTGAGGGCATGCCAACCTGGGGAAACAAGGTCACCCACATCATCCTTTTCATCGCACTACTAGCAATCTCTATGAAGACTACCTCAAAGTAGTCCACGGAAACCCAATAAAACTTTTGAGATCCACGAAGGCATCCGGCGCATTCGTCAACCCCGATGGCAGTACTTAAAACTCGTAGTGCTTGAACGGTCACGAAAGGCCATCTACGGGATGTCCAACTCTCGGATCTCTAACTTGTGGTACCCTTGTGCGAAGATCGATCTAACAGCAAACACTTGCTCCCTGAACTGGTCAAATAGATCATCGACTCGCGGCGAAGGTAATTAATCTTCAACCTCCACGGGAGATCAAAACAACACCTCAAACAATTAAGTCCAGATTCTGCTCCTCGAGCATGGCTGACGCTCATGATGACACTTACACGCTTGGTAAGCCGCTCAACCGCACTTAATCCACAAGACACACAATAAGGGGTCGTCGGACCTCGACAATGCCTATGCGACGTCATCTATCTGATAGGGCGGTTGAGTCCCATCACGAACGCTAGCATCGCGTCTCCTTATTTGCGACCAATGTGGGGCAAAACGCGACAGTATCCACAACTGTGCTTCACATGCCACCAGAGATAGGTCGCTCATCTATAACCATTGGAACTCCAGCATCCTGTACTCCATGGGCAGATTCATAACAGGGAGTCCACGCTCTCGACATCATTTAGCAGCACTCTCCCGGTGTGGCCTCTACCTGGTAGCCTCCCAAGCCCGCTATCTCTGCCATATGGGCGCACCAACAAGCATAGCATCTGGGAGCACCTCACAGGGATCTGGCCTCAACCGGGCAGCTACAACGCACAATGATATATCGAAGCGACTCCAGATGCCACTATGGAACCCAGTCCACAAGCAATCACCCACCAAGCTGCAATAGGATGCACCCAATCCCGATCGTACGCATCACCACTTGCTACAACACCTTCCAAGTGAGAGGGAAAAATCCACCATCAATTTGATGCTTCAAAGGTATTCCTTGACTGGGAAAAGAAACCTTGGGAGGGCACCATGAGGTCCCGATATAGGATATCCCGACAACCAAACAAGGAACACGGAGTACCCTAGCCCGGGTCTCAACGCTGACCCTGCAAGGCCCCTTAATCCTGAGTAGGAAGACTAGAAGAAGACATCACCCCTTAATGAGCAATACTCCACATCCTCAACACTTGAAACTGGCACCGCACGCGAACTCCATGGTTACCAGCGATACCGATACACGGGAAAGAGCTCCATTATCGAGACGCAATCCATACCTTAGAAATTGTGACCAATTCATCACTATCACACTACTGGGCTGGAATCTCCTACCCAAACCTTAATCCCGCACAAGAGATCTAACAACTGACCCTAACCAGTCGACCCAGTCGACAACTTAAGGGTGGGTCCAGGGGGTCACGTCCACATCAACGGATGCGAGGAGGCATGTCAGCAACCTAAGATAACTTCTAAAACAAGAGTACTCGGATGACAATCCTACGACTCATCATCTATACGACTAGACTTAGGCTTTGACAGGACCAGGCTCTGATACCAACTTTTTGTCACGCCCCAGGCGTCCCCGAGACGTGGCAAAATAATAAAATATCAGCTATCAATACCTGAGGTCAATAAAGACACCAACAACAATACACAAGGCGGCAAAGCACGCTAATGCTAACTGACTGAAAAGTGGAAGCATAATATATAAACAATGTCTGTAAATCAAAAACATTATTACAGACTCGAATACACAATCACTGTCCTGTGAGAGCCAAGTCTAGACCAAAGAAAATATAACCTGTGCCACATGCACGATTTACAAAGCATAAAATGACTCTAGGAATGCTGACAGCCTCGCACTCGCCACCCGCCGGCAGAACGCTCCACGCCCATAAGACCACGCCACAGGAAAGCTCCAGCTCCACGCCCAACACTGCCCCTTAAAAGAAACAGTATGTGAGGGGTGAGCTACAAGCTCAGTGAGTGGCTGGAAACCAATCACCATACTACAGTTCAATACAAAATCAATTTCCTTTCAAGGAAAACATGGGTGGAAACCCATGGATAACTGGGTCACGCAGCGGCGCGACCAACCTCACCCCCACCCTCACTCCCGGAGGGAGTCTTTTGGGACTTTTGGGGAGAGACCATACCGTCGGTCGAAGAGACCCGGATTTACTGGTCTAGACAACACTACTGGATCATCTACATCTAGATAATCGCCCAACGATGTCCTTGAACATCGATTCAAGACCGGACCCAACAACTATGGGAACGGTCGAACAACGAATGGGTCACGCGGCGATATTCTTCACCTCATCCTTACCCTCACTTCTGGAGGGAGACTCTTGGGACTTCTGGAAGAGATTTAGACTGCTCTGAACCCAACGAAGGGGAGAACAATTCCCACGCCCGCAACATCATTCGTTAACCATCTTCCGGGTAGTATCTACAACCCGATCTCCTCAACTCACCGCTCTACACCCTTGGTCCGCCAGTAGCCCTTTCCTTGGCTAGCCTCTATCTGGTATACTCCCATGATCAGTACTCTTCCGAGTGCATCGGTGGTACCTACGGATGGGAGCCCTCTGTCAGGACAACTAAACCCGAGAAGTTCCTACATCGGATCCAACGAGGGAAAGAACGATCCCATGTTCGCAAAGCGAACCCAATGGAAAACAACTACTCTCGATACTCACTTATCGAGATATCAAAACACAGGCATAACAACAATACTCAACACACTTATATTAACCTTAAAATAGTCATAGTCCCTATACGGGAGTAACTACACAAGTTAGAGGGTCGTAACATCGCCGACCCACCACACGCTCACCCTTTAGGGGTGTCATGGGCCTTTTCAGACTAGACCGCTCTCCACCCCTGGTCCACCCGGTAGCCTCTCCCACACTCCGTAGCCTCTACTTGGTATACTCCCACGATCAGCACTGTCCGACACATCGGAGGTACCTACAGATGGGAGCCCTCTGTCAGGTCGATCAGCTTTCCAACGCCGGGGAGTCCCTACATCGGATCCAATGAAAAGGAGAAGACAGCCTACTCACGCGGATACGATCCTCTTGGATCTGTCGACAACGATTTGTAACACTACTAATGTCATGAATTCTCAAGAATTCCTCCAGGGCGCATAACTAAGATGCGGGGAAACATTATATTATAACAACAAGGTTATAATATTCTCTAAGACAGGCTCATAACAATATGCTCGGACAAGCATGGGAAACATGCATAGATAGGGGCTTTCCAATCAAGGGACATGGTGTCTAGGCATGTATGGGCCTCTATACATGATATATGGATGCATATCCCTAGAATACAAGGTCTAATATGGCATGGTTACATCATATATGCGCGCACCCCCGCTCGCGCCAGCACCCGAGCGCACCCACACGACCACTCCGCGCGCACCCGCGCGCGTCTGCGCGCCCGACAGCGCCTGCCAGCGCCTCCCTGCGCGTGCACGTGCGCAGACAGCTCCCGATGCGCGCCCATCCACCCCTAACCCCATTTTAACCCTTCCCAACCCCTCACACACACCCTAACACATCTACCCAACATGCATGACCTTCCCAACCAACCCTAAGCCATAAAAATCAAGAAAAGAAGGGGAAAGGCTCACCTTTGGAGGGGAAATGAAAGGGGGAGGCTCAGGGGCCCTCGATGCACCCGCGACCACCTCAACCGCCACCACCACTACCACCACCTCCTCAGCCTCTCCTCAGCCTCCTTCTTGGCTGAAAATCAGGGGGGAAGGATCATGAGAGGGGGCTTGAGAGAAGAGAGGAGATCAACAACTACAACACAAACACTCACCATCACTTCCTCCTCCACCTTCTCCTTCTCTTTGAGGACTTTAAACAAACACTTGGGGGGGCTTGAGAGAGAGGAAGAGAGGGCAAGAAAAATGGGCGTGCAAGTGAGAGGGAGAGATAGAGAGAGACAGAGAGAAAAAGGATATTTGTTGCACACAAATATCTAAAGAGTGGAAATGACCAAGTCGTCCTTTGACTAGAAATTCTGCACATGCTTCACTAAAACAGCCATAACTTCCTTGATATAGCTCCGCATTACACAATTCCAAGTCCGATGGAAAGCTAAGAAGCTTATCTACAACTTTCATGTTTATGTCAAGATCAAATAATCTCTCAAGCTATTCTGAAATTAGAGCTAAACATAGAACAGGGCTGCTGCCAGAATTTCCCTCCCCGGGGTATACTTGGTAAAATACCCATAACTTTTACTACAGGAATCCAGTTGATCTAATTCCACTTTTGTACGAAAGCTAACTCAAAACTGGATATCTCATAATAAAATCATATTTAAACCTCTTCATCTTGGATTTTAACAAAATCAAATCCAAATACCAAATTGGAAATACATAACTTCGAGGAAAAAATTATGTAGCCAAATTCTCTATCAGAGTGCTCCAAATGACACAGGCACAACAATATAAGTGTCAGGAGGTTCCATAATTTAATTATGGATCATTGGTTGTGTTTTGCAGATCTCGTAGACCGGATGCGCGGCGATCCGGGTATTGGTGAGTGGTTTGATCCAACCCTTCGGGAAGCGTTGGATGCACGTAGTCGTGCATCGCGCATCCGTTGGGCACCCTGACTATACTACTTAATTAGATAAGTAGTATGGTCATGTCTAACTCATAATATGTTAGATATCTTGCATGCTAGGCTTATATTGCATGTATTGTATCCATGTATGAATGATTGTATCGCATGCGCCCCTCTAGTATGGGCATGTATTTCTGTAATGTGCATGGATGTATAGAATAGGCATGCCTTAGGTAGTATTGTAATACTACTCCCACCATATTAATTGGAATATCCAGCATGATTAAGTCTGGGTTAATAACGGGCACTTGCCTAATATTCCCTTGCGTTAAGACTCGAGGGCGTGGTGTAGTTGTTGCGCCCATGCTAATGGGGCAAAGCTATGACCAGCTTCAAGAGATGATGATCTCTCTCTCGCCCTCTCCCTCTGCACGAACTGAGTAAGTAGAGGCGATTTCCTACTCGACTCAAGTTCATTTGGAATATTGGCATGCACCTGTTAGTGCGCGAGATCGCGCTTGACCCTTCCCTTTTAAGTTGGTGATATCCAACGCATGCTTAAGTAATGGCCATGTATGCATGTTGTATGATTTGTTGTTTATGATGTAAATCCATGTTAGGGAGTATCCCTATAATTATTTGATAGGTTATCGTGCATGTAGTTCATGTACATAACTAAGATATAATTCTCCTGGATATATATGCGCATGTTAAAACTGATTAGGCCTATCTGAAATAGGCGTGGGTATGACCCGTTGTCGGGTTGTACCTTATTAGTTAGAGCGCTAGCGATGTATGTCACGCCCCAGGGCGGCCGTCCCCGATACGTGGCAAATATATATAATATATCAGCTATCAATGCCTTAGGTCAATAAAGACTCAAACAACAACACACAAGGTGGCAAAGCAAGGATAATGATAACTGACTGAAAAGTAGAGGCATAATATATAAACAATGTCTGTAAACCAAAAACATTATTTGTCACGCCCCAGGGCGGCCAACCCCGGGACGCGGCAAATGTATATATATCACATCAGAAGCCTACACAGGAGGTCAATAATATATATCATACACAGACAACTAGAATGACACACATGCAACAAAAGGGACTGACATGATATATACACCAAATGCGGAAGCAAAAGACTGAATCTGTGAATAAACATTCTACAGACTCGATACTCAATCATACGTCCTGTGAGAGCCAATATACACAAATATACAACTGAACATATACCAACACGTGCCAAGCACGGAAATAAAATACATACAGCCAAGGAAAGGGATGCTGACAGCCTCTGGTACTCGCGGACGTAGCGCTGCTCCGCTACTGAAGAAATCCCTCGGAAAGCTCCAACTGCTGCTCCGGCTCCAGCTCAGGCTCAGTGACCACTGGGGAAAAACATGTGCGAGGGGTGAGCCACACGCTCAGTGAACAGCACAACCCACGCATCACAGACAATATTTACCAATATTCCATTATTTTAATCCAGCCATCAATACATAACAAGATAAACCAGTGGTTCGTACTTCGCCGAACCACCACACCCTCACCCTCACCCATCCATGGGTGACATAGGATTTTGGGACTGATAATCATCTATTCACAAATCTAGCAGGTCGCTCATCGCCAACCCACTACACCCTCACCCTCACCCTACTCGGGTGACATAGGATTTTGGGGCTGACTAGGCTGTTGGTCACCCTTAGTCCACCGATAGTCTCTCCCTCCACTCCGTAGGCCGCCTGGTCTACTCCCACATTCAGCACAGTCCGTCACCAAATCAGGAAGTGCCTACTGATGGGAGCCCTCTGTCAGGAAGGCCCTGTCTAACGCTGGGGGTAGTCTCTACCAGATCCAACGCAGGGAACAGAACAGCCTATCCATACGCATATGATCCACTCGGATCCGCCGACAATACATCTCTACAACTCAAATGTCATGAATTCCTCTGAATTCAACCGGATGCATCTCCACGATGCGGGGAAACAGTACAATCAAAAGCAGTGTTGGAATATCACTGGGGGAAAGAAACTCGGGAGGGCGGCGTGAGTTCCCGATACAGGATACCCCGACAACCAAACAAGGAACACGGAGTATCCTAACACGGGTCTCACCGCTGTCCTCGCAAGGTCCCTCCCCTATAATATTCACTACTCATGCTAATAATCATACTAATCATACAACATTACTTATAATATTATTGGGACTAGAAACCTTGGGAGGGCAGCCCGAGGTCCCGATACAGGACATCCCGACAACCAAACAAGGAACACGGAGTACCCTAACACGGGTCTCAGCGTTGACCTCGCAAGGCTCCTCCCTATAATATTATCCTAAGGCATGCGATCTAACAGATACCAGCATTTAATTTAATAAATAAAACTAGTAGGACACATGCATAGGCCGGGTTTCCTAGCATGTAAACAGGGGACATGCTGCAAGGCTCATATGCATATCCTAAGGGGCAAGTCCCTAACATGCAAAACTAGGGAAACATGCATTCTACACATAAATTATACAATCATGGATACATATTATTGCAGGTTAATATTCATCCAAGACGCCCCAGGAGAGGTCGGTATACGCCCAAGTGCGTATAACACCTCTCGACTGGGTTGGATTGTCCCACTCACCAGTGATCGGGGTCAACGCGCGACCGTCTGTCGAGATCTGCAAGACAGGTATTATTTGGTAAGTATTAATCCACAATTATCATTAAATACATAAATAAACACCCCAAAACCCACAACAAGCATCCAACACCTCCCCAACAACTACCCGCGGCCTCGGCAACCACCCGCACGGCCCCCGGCAACCACCCGCACGGTCGGCCACCGCCTGGACGCGCTGCCGCGGGCCCCGCACGCCTCGCGCCGGTCCGCGAGCACCCCGCGCGCCCCCGCACGCAGTGCCTCACCCCGCGCGCACCTCCGCCACCTTGCCGCACCTCGCGCGCACCCCGCGCGCACCTCCGCCACCTTGCCGCACCTCGCGCGCACCTCGCACGCACCTCGCACACCTTGCCGCACCTCGCACGCACCTCGCACACCTTGCCGCACCTCGCGCGCACCTCGCACGCCACCTCGCGCACTGCCCCGCGCCCCGTGCCTCCTCCGCGCGCGCCCCGGCACCTCAGCCAGCACCTCGCGCGACCAGCTCCACGCGCACCAGCCGCCCAGCACCAGCCTCTGCTCGCCCAGCACCGGCCCCTGCTCGCCCAGGCCGACCAGCACCCTGCACCAGGCCCGCGCGCCCTCGCGCGCACGCCGCACGCGCGCCCGCGCACGCACGCGCGCCTGCCCGCGCGCACCCGACCTGGCGCCGCCTGGCTGCTGCTGCTGCTGCTGCTTGGCCCGGACGACCTGCCCCTGCCCGAGCGCCACCACCAGCTGCCCGAGACCACCCAAACCACCACCCACCGACCCCCGACCACCTCCACCGCCCTCCGACGGCCACCCACAGCCGCCGACCTCCTCCCATACACAGATCCACACTCCTAGCATACATCTATGCAAGAAAAGTGAAGAAATAGGGCTTACCGAGGGGAGGGAGCGAAGTCCGGACGCTCTCCGCGCGCCGAAACCTTCCTCAAAGGCTTTCTTTCTCCCCGATCTACCACGGCCCTCGAAATGGCCCGAATCAGAGGACAAAGAGAGGGGGACGGAGTGGCAAAACTCGTCGGAACGGGGATTTGAAAACACCGGAGTGTAGATCGGGACCCGATCTACACTTCCCGTGCTTTAGGTTTTCGATTTTGAGGGGTCTAGGGGGCTTGAAAGGAAGAAAAACGGAGAGGGGAGAGAGAGATCTCGACGAGGAAGATGATGAACAGTAACTCGGGTTTTAGATCCCACTTATTTATAGTGCGCGACTTAAAAACCCGGATACGCCCCGGAACTGCAAAATTTTTGCAAACGATGCCAGAATTCGATGAAATTTTCGTGGGAGGTCAGAAATGGCACCAGGACACCAAATATGCAGTTAGATTTTCAATCGGAGTCCTCTAGCTCAGACGATAGCTAACAGTCTGAAATTATGCGGTTCCGACCAAAAACCCTAAAAATTTTAAAACTGCCAGAACGCTCTAACGGTTACCAACAGGTTAAAAGTGACACATATATAACATTATTCCCCCCTTAGGAAATTTTGTCCCCAAAATTCGCCAAAAACATCTAGGAGGGGAAAGATGCGGATACGCGTCGAACCTGGCCTCCATGAGCTCCCAAGTGTCCTTAACACCGGAACGGTGCTGCCATCGCACCTCGACCAACTGGACGGTCTTGGTGCGGAACCTCCTCACGCGGCGGTCCATGATCACAATCTACTGCTCCACGAATGACTGCCCGGCTCAGAGACGAGCGGCTCGAACGGGATGACGTGAGCAGGATCGTGGACACCTTTACCCAACTGCGAACCCACCACTCCAAGACGGAGAGGTAAGAATTGGCGCTGAGGTGAGCCTCCGAGTAAACTCCAGGAAGCTCTCCTCGCAAGACGGGGACCACTCGAACCGGACATCCTTCCGAGTAAGGCGGTTAAGAGGAACAGCTATCTTCGAGAGACCCTCGTCAAGCTTCCTACAATAACCCTCCAACTCGGGAAGCTCCGAATCCTTGCGGGGTTCGACGGTCGGCGCCAATTGACGCGACGAGCGTCTTACCCGGGTCCACAGAAATGCCTTCACCAGAAATCACTCAGCCCAAAAGGCCTTAACCTCCAACCACGCTCGCACTTGATCTTTCATCCATCTGATGCTCCCATGGTATCCCTTACCTGGGAAAAGAAACCTCGAGAGGGCACCATGGAATCCCGATATAGGATACCCCGACAACCAAACAAGGAACACGAAGTACCCTAGCCCGGGTTCCAACGCCGACCTCACAAGGCCCCTTAATCCAGAAAGGAACACTGGAAGAAGACATCATTTAAAAGAACACCACTAACTCCTCCGGATCACCTACATCTAGATGATCACCCAACGATGTCATTCAACATCCTTTGCAAGACCGACCCAACATCATTGGGAACGGTCCAACAGAAATTGGGTTACGAGCGACCCGCCTTCGCCTCATCCACACCCTCACTCCCGAAAGGAGACATTTTGGGACTTTGGGAGAGACTTAGACTGCTCTCTACCCCTGGTCCACCGTAGCCTCTCCCCGCTCCGTAGCTCGCCTGGTCCTCTGACCGGGAGCCTGTCTAACGCCGGGGCTGTACTACGCGGATCCAACTAAGGGGAGAGCGATTCCACGCTCGCGACACCATTCAATAATCTCTTACCGGGTAGCCCCTACCTAGCATACTCCCAAATTCAGTACCCCTCCGACTGCATCGGCGGTACCTACTGATGGGAATTCACTGCCAGGACAGCTAAACCCGGCTTCCTTAACCCAAACAACCGCTCTTGACACTCACTCATCCAGATACCCCACACACTTGCATAATAACCACCAATTACACACACCTATCCTTATACTAGAAAGCTGGGAACACAAGATGATACCTCGAACCATGACACCCGAAGGCTGCGCCTCCTCGGCCGTAAGCGCTGCAACTCTGCCTTGAACCAACCGCGGCTGAGGAACAGGAGCACGCCTCGCCGGCTGCACTGGCTGCTGCTGGCGCTGAGGCTGCTGCTGCTGCTGGCGCGGAAGCTGCTGCTGCAAGAACGGCGGCTGCTGAGGTGGCACTCGGGGTCGACCAGCATCGGGGCAATTGTATCTGATATGCCCGATGCGCTGGCAATGAAAACAGCGCCGCTTCTCCGGCTGCCAGGACTGGATGGGCACTGCTGCAATGGGCGCCGGATCCCATACTGGCACCGCATCTGCTGGAGGAGAGGCAGCCGCTGACTGCTCGAAGCGGGGCCTCTTCCTCTTGCGCTGCCCCTGGTCCCGACTCCCGGAAGGACCCTGATCTGCAGAAGGGGTCGGAGCCCGCACTTGAATCCCGAGGTCTCTCTCGGCGGTCTTCGCCCGAGAGACCAAGTCGGAGAACCTCGTGAAAGCCTGGGCGGTGACGTGCACTCGGATGGCATTGCTCAGACCGAGCTCAAACCGACGGCACCTCGTCCCTCATCCATCACCCAGGCTGGAGCGAACCTAGAAAGGCTCGTGAAGCGCGTAGAGTAGTCAGCGACGGACATAGTGCCCTGAGTCAGCTGCTCAAACTCCCGCTCCACTAGCTGCCGCGCCGAGAACGGGAAGTACTCATCCAAGAAGTACCTCCGGAATCCCGCCCATGAAAGCCGCTCCACTCCCTCTGGAATGTCCACCACTCGGGTAGCCCACCAGTCGGCGGCGTCACCCTTCAGCATAAAGGTGGCCAGGCGACTCGCTGGCGATCGGTGCAAAGCATGGCCGCGAAATCACATCCACCTCCCTCAACCAACGCTCTGGCGCAAGAGGATCTGCCGACTGCCCATGAAACTCGGGAGGATGGAGCTTCAGAAAGGCGTTGAGGCCGCTCTGCTGCACCGCGCTGCCGCCTCTAGCTCCTCCTCCCTCTGCAGGGGATCCTCAACTCCAACTGCCGGAACTGCCACCGGAACTGGGGGTACATCGGGTACCACAGGCGGATCTACCACCAAGGGGACCGGCGGAACTGCCTCGCGGGCCGCCCTCAGCTCCTGGATCTCTCTAGCCTGCTCTGCAATCATCCGCGTCTGTGTCTCCACCAAATCAGCCAACCGAGCGAAAGCACGCTCCCAAGCAGGTGGCTCCTGCGTCAAGGGCTCTCCGGTAGCATCCTCGTCTCTGGTAGGTCCGGAAACCTCCAAAGACCGAGAGGGACCTCGTCCGCGCCGTCCTCTGCGAGGAGGCATATCAGCACCCTAAGAAAACCAGACACTAGGATCAGAATACTCATATCGAAATCCTAGGACTCATCTCTACGAAAGGAAGACTATTGGCTCTGACAGGACCAGGCTCTGATACCAACTTTTGTCACGCCCCAGGGCGGCCATCCCCGGGACGCGGCAAATGTATATATATCATATCAGAAGCCTACACAGGAGGTCAATAATATATATCATACACAGACAACTAGAATGACACACATGCAACAAAAGAGCTGACATGATATATATACACCAAATGCGGAAGCAAAAGACTGAATCTGTGAATAAACATTCTACAGACTCGATACTCAATCATACGTCCTGTGAGAGCCAATATACACAATATACAACTGAACATATACAGACACGTGCCAAGCACGGAAATAAAATACATACAGCCAAGGAAAGGGATGCTGACAGCCTCTGGTACTCGCGGACGTAGCGCTGCTCCGCTACTGAAGAAATCCCTCGGAAAGCTCCAACTGCTGCTCCGGCTCCAGCTCAGGCTCAGTGACCACTGGGGAAAAACATGTGCGAGGGGTGAGCCACACGCTCAGTGAACAGCACAACCCACGCATCACAGACAATATTTACCAATATTCCATTATTTTATCCAGCCATCAATACATAACAACATAAACCAGTGGTTCGTACTTCGCCGAACCACCACACCCTCACCCTCACCCATCCATGGGTGACATAGGATTTTGGGACTGATAATCATCCATTCACATATCCAGTAGGTCGCTCATCGCCAACCCACTACACCCTCACCCTCACCCTACCACGGGTGACATAGGATTTTGGGACTGACTAGGCTGTTGGTCACCCTTAGTCCACCGATAGTCTCTCCCTCCACTCCGTAGGCCGCCTGGTCTACTCCCACATTCAGCACAGTCCGTCACCTCATCAGGAGGTGCCTACTAATGGGAGCCCTCTGTCAGGAAGGCCCTGTCTAACGCTGGGGGTAGCCTCTACCGGATCCAACGCAGGGAACAGAACAGCCTATCCATACGCATATGATCCACTCGGATCCGCCGACAATACATCTCTACAACTCAAATGTCATGAATTCCTCTGAATTCAACCGGGTGCATCATCAAGATGCGGGGAACATGTACAATCAAAAGCAGTGTTGGAATATCACTGGGGGAAAGAAACTCGGGAGGGCGGCGTGAGTTCCCGATACAGGATACCCCGACAACCAAACAAGGAACACGGAGTACCCTAACACGGGTCTCACCGCTGTCCTCGCAAGGTCCCTCCCCTATAATATTCACTACTCATGCTAATAATCATACTAATCATACAACATTACTTATAATATTATTGGGACTAGAAACCTTGGGAGGGCAGCCCGAGGTCCCGATACAGGACATCCCGACAACCAAACAAGGAACACGGAGTACCCTAACACGGGTCTCAGCGTTGACCTCGCAAGGCTCCTCCCTATAATATTATCCTAAGGCATGCGATCTAACAGATACCAGCATTTAATTTAATAAATAAAACTAGTAGGACGCATGCATAGGCCGGGTTTCCTAGCATGTAAACAGGGGACATGCTGCATGGCTCATATGCATATCCTAAGGGGCAAGTCCCTAACATGCAAAGACTAGGGAAGCATGCATTCTACACATAAATTATACAATCATGGATACATATTATTGCAGGTTAATATTCATCCAAGACGCCCCAGGAGAGGTCGGTATACGCCCAAGTGCGTATAACACCTCTCGACTGGGTTGGATTGTCCCACTCACCAGTGATCGGGGTCAACGCGCGACCGTCTGTCGAGATCTGCAAGACAGGTATTATTTGGTAAGTATTAATCCACAATTATCATTAAATACATAATTAAACACCCCAAAACCCACAACAAGCATCCAACACTTCCCCAACAACTACCCGCGGCCTCGGCAACCACCCGCACGGTCCCCGGCAACCACCCGCACGGTCGGCCACCGCCCGGACGCGCCGCCGCGGGCCCCGCACGCCTCGCGCCGGTCCGCGAGCACCCCGCACGCAGTGCCCCGCCTCGCGCGCACCCCGCGCGCACCTCCGCCACCTTGCCGCACCTCGCGCGCACCTCGCACGCACCTCGCACACCTTGCCGCACCTCGCACGCACCTCGCACACCTTGCCGCACCTCGCGCGCACCTCGCACGCACCTCGCGCACTGCCCCGCGCCCCGTGCCTCCTCCGCGCGCGCCCCGGCACCTCAGCCAGCACCTCGCGCGACCAGCTCCACGCGCACTAGTCCGCCCAGACCAGCCTCTGCTCGCCCAGCACCGGCCCCTGCTCGCCCAGGCCGACCAGCACCCTGCACCAGGCCCGCGCGCCCTCGCGCGCACGCCGCGCGTACGCGCGCCCGCGCACGCACGCGCGCCTGCCCGCGCGCACCCGACCTGGCGCCGCCTGGCTGCTGCTGCTGCTGCTGCTTGGCCCGGACGACCTGCCCCTGCCCGAGCACCACCACCAGCTGCCCGAGACCACCCAAACCACCACCCACCGACCCCCGACCACCTCCACCGCCCTCCGACGGCCACCCACAGCCGCCGACCTCCTCCCATACACAGATCCACACTCCTAGCATACATCTATGCAAGAAAAGTGAAGAAATAGGGCTTACCGAGGGGAGGGAGCGAAGTCCGGACGCTCTCCGCGCGCCGAAACCTTCCTCAAAGGCTTTCTTTCTCCCCGATCTACCACGGCCCTCGAAATGGCCCGAATCAGAGGACAAAGAGAGGGGGACGGAGTGGCAAAACTCGTCGGAACGGGGATTTGAAAACACCGGAGTGTAGATCGGGACCCGATCTACACTTCCCGTGCTTTAGGTTTTCGATTTTGAGGGGTCTAGGGGGCTTGAAAGGAAGAAAAACGGAGAGGGGAGAGAGAGATCTCGACGAGGAAGATGATGAACAGTAACTCGGGTTTTAGATCCCACTTATTTATAGTGCGCGACTTAAAAACCCGGATACGCCCCGGAACTGTGAAATTTTTGCAAACGATGCCAGAATTCGATGAAATTTTCGTGGGAGGTCAGAAATGGCACCAGGACACCAAATATGCAATTAGATTTTCAATCGGAGTCCTCTAGCTCAGACGATAGCTAACAGTCTGAAATTATGCGGTTCCGACCAAAAACCCTAAAAATTTTTAAAACTGCCAGAACGCTCCAACGGTTATCAGCAGGTTAAAAGTGACACATATATAACAATTACAGACTCGAATACACAATCACTGTCCTGTGAGAGCCAAGTCTAGACCAAAGAAAATACAACCTGCGCCACATGCACGATTTACAATACATACAATGACTCTAGGACTGCTGACAGCCTCGCACTCGCCACCCGCCGGAAGAACGCTCCACGCCCATAAGACCACGCCACAGGAAAGCTCTAGCTCCACGCCCAACACTGCCCCTGAAAAGAAATAGTATGCGAGGGGTGAGCTAAAGCTCAATGAGTGGCTGGAAACCAATCACCATACAACAGTTCAATACATAAACAATTCCCTTTCAAGGTAAACATGGGCGGAAACCCATGGATAACAGGGTCACGCGGCGGCCCGACCAACCTCACCCTCACCCACGGAGGGAGACTCTTGGGACTATTGGGGAGAGACCATACCGTTGGTCGAGGAGACCCGGGATTACTAGTCCACACAACATTACTAGATCACCAACCTCACCCTCACTCCCGGAGGGAGACTCTTGGGACTTTTGGGGAGAGACCATACCGTTGGTCGAGGAGACCCGGGATTATTGGTCTACGCAACACTACTGGATCATCTACATCGAGATAACTGCCCAACGATGTCTTTGAACATCAATACGAGACCCGACCCAACAACTGTGGGAAGGGACGAACAACGAATGGGTCACGAGGCGACGTGTCTTCACCTCATCCTCACCCTCACTCCCGGAGGGAGACTCTTGGGACTTTTGGAAGAGACTTAGACTTGTCACGCCCCAGGGCGGCCGTCCCCGGGACGCGGCAAGTGGTATATATGATATCAGCAGTCTATACAGGAGATCAATAAAATACCCTAAACAACATCAACAATTTCAATACAGACAACAAAGGGGATGACATGATATATACACAAATAGCGGAAGCTAAAAGACTGAATCTGTAACTCAAATACATATTACAGGCTCGATACACAATCAACTGTCCTGTGAGAGCCAATATATATAATGACATCCAAATATAATACAAACATGTGCCCAAGCACAGAATACAATACATACAAATCAAAAAGGGATGCTGATGGCCTCTAACACTCACGGAAATGTGGCGCTGCACCGCTACTGCTGAGGTCCCTCGGGGAGCTCCTCCTCCTGATCTGACTCAGATAACACTGGAGAAAATTATATGCGAGGGGTGAGCCACACGCTCAGTGAATAGCACAACCCATGCATCACAATTCATATTAACCACAATTAATTACTTGAGCCTCAAAGTGGCAAGAACTCCACAATCCAGTGGGTCGCTACATCGCCGACCCACTACACCCTCACCCTCACCCCTCAATAGGTGACATAGGATATTGGGACTACACAATCCAGTGGGTCGCTACATCGCCGACCCACCACACCCTCACCCTCACCCCTCAATAGGTGACATAGGATATTGGGACTACACAATCCAGTGGGTCGCTACATCGCCCACCCACCACACCCTCACCCTCACCCCTAAATAGGTGACATAGGATATTGGGACTGACTAGGCTGTTAATCACCCTTAATTACACAAATCCAGTGGGTCGCTACATCGCCGACCCACCACACCCTCACCTCACCCCTCAATATGGTGACAAAGGATATTGGGACTGACTAGGCTGTTGGTCACCCTTGGTCCACCGATACTCTCTCCTCCACTCCGTAGGCCGCTTGGCCACTCCCACATTCAGCACAGTCCGTCCCAAATCAGGAGGTGCCTACAGATGGGAGCCCTCCATGGGACGGCCTTTCTAATGCTGGGGCAGTCTCTACACGGATCCAACGAAGGGAACAGAATAGCCTATCCATACGCATATGATCCACTCGGATCCATCGACATTCCACCCGACCCAGGCGCACAGCCGCGCCCCAGCCCGTGCACCCAGGCGCACTGCCGAGCCCCTGCCCGCATGCCCGGACACGCTGCCGAGCCTCCCGGGTGTACCGCGCGCCCACTGCGCCCCAGCGTAGCAACCCGCGCGCACATCCACACACCCTTCACCCCAGCGCAGCACCCCGCGCGCACCACCCGCTCGCCCTGCGCCCGAGCGCAGCACCAGCGCGCACCACCCGCTCGCCTCTCCCCCCGCGCACGGCACGCCTGCGCCTCTGCGCAGCGCTCCGCGCGCACACCTCCGCACGGCGCCCTGCACGCAGCACTCGCACGCGGCCCCGCGCGCACGGCACGCACTGCGCCTCTGCGCAGCGCTCCGCGCGCACGCCCTCGCACGGCGCCCAGTGCGCAGCACCTGCACACCCTGCACAACCCGAGCGCACGCTCGCACGCACGCGCGCATGCCTTGCCAGCATGCCCGGCAGCGCCCTGCCCTGCGCCTGCCAGCCTGCCTGCCCTGCCTGCCTGCGCTGCCAGCCTACCCGAGCCACTCTACCACCTCCCCGACGGCCACCAATGGCCTCCAACTGCCACCAACCGCCACCAGCAGCAACCAACAGCCAAAATCACCCTCCTAACATGCATCTAAACATGGAAAGGAAGGAAAAAAACCTTACCCAAGGAAGGAAAGGAAGGAAGGGAAGATCGGTTGCTCTTCGCGCACCGATTCACCACCTCAAGGACCACCACCACCAAGGTCTCTACTCAGCCAAAAAGGGGCTGAAAACAGAGGAGAAAAGGGTCCATTAGATTAGAGGAGGAAAAACAAAGGGAAATGAAGATCCAAGACCATGGATGGGTAGATCGGGTCTTTACCAATCCTTTCTCCTTCTAGGGCTTCTTGATCCAACACCTCTAGCTAGGTCTTAAATGGGATTTAAAGAGAGGGGAGAGAGAGAAATTTTGGTGGAGAAGATGATGAATAGTGGGGGATTAAATTTAGCTTGACTTATAAGCCACCACACACACACACCTCACACACTCACCACTTAGACTTAACTAATTAGGTTTAGGCCAGGTTTAGGTTCACTTAAATGAGGTTTGACCCAAGTCAACCCAACCACACTAAAATCCAAACACATTTGACCAAGTCATGGGCCCACCTTGAGCAAGTCAAGTCTCCCAATGACTTCTCGCTCGGTCAAAACCTGGATACGCCCCGGAACTGTGAAATTTTGAAACGTTACCGGAATTCGATGAAAGTTTCGTGAGCTGCTTGGAATGGCACCAGGACAAATAATATGCAGTTAGATTTTCAATCGGAGCCCTCAATCTCAGGGTGATAGCTAAAAGCCTGAAATTTTAGCGGTTCCGATCGAAAAACGAAAAAAAACGAAAAACTGCCAAAATGTCCCAATGGTTACGAGAAGGTTAAAAGTGACACATATATAACACTACACCCTTGGTCCACCGGTAGCCCGTTCTCCGGGTAGTCACTACCTGGTATACTCCACGATCAGTACGCTTCCGAACGCCTCAATGGTACCTACGGATGGGAGCCCTCTATCAGGACAGCTTTTCCAACGCCGGGAAGTTCCTACATCGGATCCAACGAAGGGGAGAACGATTCCATGCTCGCAATATCATTCGTTAGCCCTCTCCCGGGTAGCCTCTACCTGGTACACTCCCACGATAAGTACGCTCCCGAACGCATCGGTGGTATACGGATGGGAGCCCTCTGTTAGGACAGCTACAACCCGACCCTCTTCAACACAGACGACATTGGGAGTAAACATTCCATGTTCACAAAGCGAACCCAATGGAAAAACACTACACTTGATAATCACATATCGATGATAGCGAACACTATTGTACTCCCACACGGTTGCGTCGCTCGGACACAGGGGGGGTGTCACGCCCCAACTACCGGCTTAACAATCCGATAAGATAATGAATTCTCCTGAAATCCAAACGAGTGCATCGCTCGGATGCACGGGGCGATTACATCGCTAGCGCTCTAACTAATAAGGTACAACCCGACAGCGGGTCATACCCATGCCTATTCCAGATAGGCCTAATCAGCTTTTAACATGCGCATATAAATATATCCAGGAGAATTTTATATCAGCTATGTGCATGAACCATATGCACAATCATCTAATAATTATAGGGACACTCCCTAACATGGATTTACATCATAATAATTCATACAACATGCATACATGGTCATTAATCACATAAACATACAAAATATACTCTAACATCCGTTGGATATCGCCAACTTAAAAGAAAGGGGCAAGCGCGATCTCGCGCACTAACAGGTGCATGCCAATATTCCAAACGAACCTGAGTCGAGTAGGAAATCGCATCTACTTACTCAGTTCGTTCAGAGGGAGAGGGCGGGGGAAATCATCATCTCATGAAGCTGGTCATAGCTTTGCCCCATTAGCATGGGCGCAACAACTACACCACGCCCTCGAGTCTTATCGCAAGGGAATATTAGACAGGTGCCCGTTATTAACCCAGACTTATTCATGTTTGATATTTCAATTAATATCGTGGGAGTAGTATTACAATAGTACCTAAGGCATGCCATATTCTATACATCCATACACATTACACAAATACATGCCCATACTAGAGGGGCTCATGCAACACAATCATTCATACATGAATACAATACATGTATATAAGCCTAGCATGCAAGATATCTACATATTATAGCTTAAGCATGGCCATACTACTTATCTACACAAGTAGTATAGTTAGGGAGCCCCATCGATGTGCGACGCGCGACTACGCGCATTGAGCGCATCCCGAGGGGGGGGGGGGATTGGCTCGAACCACTCAACATTACCCGGGACCTCGTGCATCCCTTCCGACGAGATCTTCAAGGTAAGGGCATCAAATTTGGTGAGTAACATCACAATTTAACACTTAGAAATCACTAGTATTACTAAAGACTTAGACATGCACGCATACGGCCTCGCACGCATGCGAGCACGCGCGTACGCACACATGCCCGGGTGCCCAGCACCTACCCAAGACCCTGAGCAGCCCCACGCATGCCCTAGCACGCGCACGCACATGCGCGCGCGCACTAGCACCCAGCCGCACGCCCAGACACACGCCCAGGCGCACTGCCCCGCGCGCGTGCACGCTCGCACACGCCCACGCGCACTCGTGCGCACGCCCTATGCGCACTGCACGTGCTGCCAACGCCCGCGCGCACCCGCGCGCCCGCTCCGTGCGCACTCGCGCGCGCGCGCACGCGCCTGCCTGCGCCTGCCAGCGCCCCTCTGCGCGCGCGCCTGCACGCGCCCAGCACTCCCCAACCCTCTTTTAACCCCTTTTAACCCCTCCCCCACACTTCTCACTCACCCTACAGACCCCTATGCGCGCCCAACACTCCCCAACCCTCTTTTAACCCCTTTTAACCCCTCCCCCACACTTCTCACTCACCCTAAACCAATTATCTAGCATGCATGACCTCCCAACAACCCCTTAAGCCATGAAAAACCAAGAAAAGAAGGGGAAGAGCTCACCTTGGGAGGGGGAATGAAAGGGGGAGATTCGGGGGCCCTCGATGCACCCGCGACCACCTCAACCACCACCACCACCTCCACAGCCCTCCTCAGCCTTTTTTGGCTGCAAAACAGGGGGGGGGGAAGTTCATGAAAAGGGAGCTAGAGAGAGGAGGATCAACAACAACAACAACACTTACACAAACTTGCTCTTCCTCCTTCACCTTCTCCTTCTCTTCTCTTTGAGACATTAACACAAACACATGGGGGGAGTGAAAAGAGAGAAAGGGAGACCCCAAGAAAGTCCACGTGAGAGTGAGAGGGAGAGAGAGAGATATTTTCCACTTGGGGGGGGGGGGTGAGAACAAGATTGGGAGAGGGGGGTGAACCTAAGTCTATTCTCACCCTCTAACAAACAAAATAACCAAGTGATTGCTTCACCACTAAGCAAAGGGGGGTAAGGTTACCCAAGGTCACCCCATTCACCAAAATATCTCACACTATTTGACTAACAAAACCAGGAACTCTTGAAAACCCGGATACGATTCGGAACTGCATATTTTTCCAAACGTTACTGGAATTCGATGAAATTTTTATGGGTAGTACTAAACGGTACCAGGACCCATAATATGCAGTCAGATTTCCAATCAGAGTACTCTAACTCCCGCAGGTGGCTAAAAGCCAAAATTTTAGCGGCTCCGATCGAAAAAACAAAAAGGCCCTGAATGACCCAGAAGTGACCAAGGCTTAACTGAAATGGCTCTAAATGACACAGGCATAACAGTAATCGCCCCCGTGCATCCGAGCGATGCACTCGTTTGGAATTCAGGGGAATTCATTATCTTATCGGTTTTGTTAAACCGGTAGTTGTGGCATTAAGCTAGGCCTACCCGTGCTAGGCGTGTATATGAACCACCTATTGGGTTATGTGCCTTGGCATTATTTCTGCGTGAGAGCAGAGGCAACCGCCCCCCCCCTTGTGTCCGAGCGACTTAACCGTGTGGGAGTGCAATAGTATTCGATATCATCGATATGTGATTATCGAGAGTAGTTGTTCTTCCATTGGGTTCACTTTGCGAACATGGAGTGTTTCCTCCTAATGTCGTCTGTGTTGAAGCGGCCCGGGTTGTAGCTGTCCTGACAGAGGGCTCCCATCCGTAGGTACCACCGATCCGTTCGGAAGCGTACTGATCGTGGGAGTATACCAGGTAGAGGCTACCTGGGAGAGGGCTAACGAATGATATTGCGAGCGTGAAATCGTTCTCCCCTTCGTTGGATCCGATGTAGGAACTCCTCGGCGTTGGAAAAGCTGTCCTGATAGAGGGCTCCCATCCGTAGGTACCACCGATGCGTTCGGAAGAGTACTGATCGTGGGAGTATACCAGGTAGAGGCTACGTGGGGAAAGGGCTACCGGTGGACCAAGGGTGTAGAGCAATCTAAGTTTCGTCCAAAAGTCCTATGTCACCTCTAAAGGGTGAGGGTGAGGATGAGGTGAAGACACATCGCCGCGTGACCCATTCGTTGTTCGTCCGTTCCCATAGTTGTTGGGTCCGGTTGCGTATCGATGTTCAAAGACATCGTTGGGCAGTAATCTCTATGTAGATGATCCAGTAGTGTTGTGTAGACCAGTAATTCTGCGTCTCTTCGACCAACGGTATGGTCTCTCCCCAAAAGTCCTAAGAGTCTCCCTCTGGGAGTGAGGGTGAGGGTTAGGGTGGTGATCCAATAGAGTTGTGTAGACCAGTAATTCCGCGTCTCTTCGACCAACGGTATGGTCTCTCCCCAAAAGTACCAATCACCGCCGCATGACCTTGTTATCCATTGGGTTTCCACCCATGTTTTTCCTTGAATGGAAATTGCTTTAGTATTGAACTGTTGTAATGGTGATTCGTTTCTAGCCACTCACTGAGCTTGTAGCTCACCCCTCGCATACTGTTTCTTTTGAGGGGCAGTGTTGGGCGTGGAGCTGGAGCTTCCCTGTGGCGTGGTCTTATGGGCGTGGAGTGTTCTTCCGACGGGTGGCGAGTGCGAGGCTGTCAGCAGTCCTAGAGTCATTTTATGTATTGTAAATCGTGCATGTGGCACAGGTTGTATTTTATTTGGACTAGACTTGACTCTCACAGGACAGTGATTGTGTATTCGAGTCTGTAATAATGTTTTTGGTTTACAGACATTGTTGATATCTTATGCTTCTGCTTTTCATTCAGTTATCGTTATCTTTGCTTTGCCAGCTTTTGTGTTGTTGTTGGAGTCTTTGTTCACCTCAGGTATTGATAGCTGATACTTCATTATTGCCACGTCTCGAGGATGGCCGCCCTGGGGCGTGACACTCATGCCCCTATTATCCTCTGTTTTCAGCCAAGGAAGGCCTGGTGGAGTGGCTGATGAGGTGGTGGTAGTGGTTGTGGTCGCTGAGGTGGTCATGGGTGTGTCGAGAGCCCCGCATCTCCCCATTTCCTTCCCTCTATTTTGGTAAGACAGATCTATGTCTCCTAAAGATCTCTGTGAAACTAGTAATTGGAGGCATATTTATGGGATAATGTCTGCATGTGATATGATCATCTATGTATCTAGTTGTTATATATGAAATTTGGGGTCATTATGATATATGTGTTGTAAGTTAGAACGTGTTTTACATGGCCTGTCTAGATTCGCGCAGGAATTGACCGGCTTCTGAAAATAATTTATTTTGGGCTTTTAAAGGCAAACATGTCATAGAATGTGTATGATTTATTTCATAATTTTTGGATGTGTATTTGGGGCTGTGGAGATCAAATAGTAGGGCTGGTTGCAACAGGTTTAGCAGTTTTGCTCGATTGTGTGTCAAGGAGTTGTTATACATGTTGTGGAAAGTATCAGGAGTTAGGGTCTTCATGAAGTATGCTAATATGTGTGTTAGGAGGTTCCATATTTTAATTGTGGATCATTGGTTGTGTTTTGCAGATCTCGTAGACCGGACGCGCGGCGATCCGGGTATCGGTGAGTGGTTCGATCCAACCCTTCGGGAAGCGTTGGATGCATGTAGTCGTGCGTCGCACATCCGTTGGGCACCCTGACTATACTACTTATTTAGATAAGTAGTATGGTCATGTCTAACCCATAATATGCGAGGTATTTGCATGCTAGGTTAGTATAGCTCGTATATTGTGTAGAACCCCCTACTTCTACCATATACTTGCCTATGTATCATATTCATGTGTGAATTATTATGTTTGCATGCGCCCTTCATGCATGGGCATGTGTGATGTGTGTTGATATGAATGTATAGAATATGCATGCCTTAGGTAGTCCCTATTTATAGTACTACCTCCCTATGTTAGTAATATCTAACATGATTAACTTGGGTTAATAATCGGGTGCATACTTATTATTCCCTGGTCATAAGACTGGAGGACGTGGTATGGTTGTTGCACCCATCTTGTTGAGGCAAAGCTATGACCAGCTTCCGAAGAGGATGAGACTTTCCCTCTCTCTCGCCCTCCCTCTTTGCGTGAACTGAGTAAGTAGATGCGATTTCCTACTCAACTCAAGTTCGTTTGGGCATATTGGCATGCACCTGTAAGTGCGCGAGATCGCGCTTGACCCTTCCCTTTTAAGTTGGTGATATCCAACGCATTTTAGGGCATATGCTTGAATGCTAGTATGCTTGTATGAGGAATGCTTGTATGCTTGAATGCTTGTATTCTTATATGAGGTATGCTTGTATGCTTGTATGCATATTATTTAGCCATGCATGGTATGTATGTTGTATATATATATTGTTTATCCTTTTTATCCATGTTAGGGAGTATCCCTATAATTATTTGATATTTTATCGTGCATGTAGTTCATGTACATAACTAAGATATAATTCTCCGGTATATATATGCGCATGTTAAAACTGATTAGGCCTATCTGAAATAGGCAAGGATATGACCCGCTGTCAGGTTGTACTTTATTAATTAGAGCGCTAGCGATGTAATCTCCCCTTGCATCCCAGCGATGCACTCATTTGGAATTCAGGAGAATTTATTATCTTATCGGTTTTGTTAAGCCGGTAGTTATGGCATTAAGCTAGGCCTACCCATGTTAGGTGAGTGTATGAACCGCTTGTTGGGTTATGCCTTAGGGCTTATGTCTGTGCGAGAGCAGAGGTGACCCCCTGCGTCTGAGCGACGCACCTCTATGGGAGTTCAAGCATATTGCGATAGCATCAGTATGGGATTACTGAAGATAGTTGATTTTTCCATAGGGTTTGCATTGCAAGCACGAAGTCTTCCTCCCAATATTGTCGTGCACCGAAGCTGCCCCAGTGTTGAAGCTGTCCTGTTTGGTGCCACCACTTGTAGGTGCTACCGATGCATATCGCGGTACACATCTGGCTGATGTACTGATCGTGGAAGGCCGACAAGTAGAGGCTAAGCGGGAGAGGGCTACCGGATGATATTGCGACTGTGGAGTCGTTCTCCCTTTTGTTGGATTCATGTTGAAGCTGCCTGACATTGAAGCTGTCCTGACAGAGGGCTCCCACTTGTAGGTACTACTGATGCGTTCGGCAGATGTACTGATCATGGGAGTATACCAGGTAGAGGCTACCCGGGAGAGGGCTACCGGATGAGAAGGGTGTAGAGCATAAGGATGATCCCAAAAGTCCCTAGGGTCACCCCTCCGGGGGCTAGGGTGAGGATGAGGTGAAGTCACGTCACCACGTGACCCATTTCATTGTTCGTCCGTTCCCATAGTTTTTAGGTCTGGTTATGTAGGGATGTTGAAAGACATCGTTGGGTAGTTATCTCGATGTAGATAATCCGGTAGTGCTGTGTGGATCAGTAATTCCGCGTCTCTTTGACAAATGGTATGGTCTCTCCCCAAGAGTCCCAAGAGTCTCCCTCCACGAGTGAGGGTGAGGGTGAGGTTGGTCGCGCCGCCGCGTGACCTTGTTATCCATTGGGTTTCTACCCATGTTTTTTTTTCCTTGAAAGGAAATTGCCTTAATATTGAATTGTTGTGATGTTGTTGGGTTTCTAGCCACTCATTGAGCTTGTAGCTCACCATGCGTAATGCTTCTTTTCAGAGGCAGTGTTGGGCGTGGAGCTGGAGCTTCCCTGTGGCGTGGTCTTGCGTGCGTGGAGCGTTCTATTCGGCGGTTGGTGAGTGCGAGGCTGTCAACAGTCCTAGAGTCATGTATTTGTAAATCGTGCATGTTGCACATGATGTATTTTATTTGGATTAGACTTGGCTCTCACATGACAGTGATTGTGTATTCGAGTCTGTAATAATGTTTTTGGTTTACAGACTTATTGATATTTTTTATGCTTCCACATTTTTGGTTGATCTATCAGTTATCATTGTTTTGCTAGCTTTGTGTGTTATTTATTGGAGTCATTGTTGACCTCTTGTAATTGATAGCTGATACTTTATATATTGTCACGTCTCGAGGACGGCCGCCCTGTGACGTGACACAACCTGTTCCTATCAGTCCAGTTCAATCAACTCTTCAACCTTTGTAAGACCTGTCAAAAATCTTTACTTCCAAAAACCTGTACATACACATTCCACACACGTATACACTCCCAGAACCTGTATAAATATGAACCAAACAACAATAAAAACCAAAATCATATACCAACCCATGCACCCATGGACCAATTCATCCACTCACAACACCGAATCCATATGAAACCATTCCACGTACACAAACCAAATTAAAACCGATGAGCACCCTTTCAAACCAAATTAGAAATCAGCCATCCATACACCAAAAAGAAAGGTATAGTTTGTTCATAAACAGAAAAACAAACCTAAAATAAACCAAAAGAGTGTTTTTTAAAAAAAACAAGTAAAAGGTAGAGGTCCACCAAAGAAGCCTTGATCCAAATGTCTTGAGCTGTGTATCATCAAAACAATCACCTAAGCCAAAAAGAAAAGAAGAAAAGCATGAATTCCTTGTATATATTCATTTCTTCTACTAAAACCAAGACACAAAAACTATACCTCAGAGTATCGTCATCCCCGTGAGGCTGGGTCGAAGGAGGAACATCCTGGCCTGAAGGAAGCGGTGGCTGGTGAGAAGACTGGGCTTCTTGAAACTCTGGAGGAGCAGGAGTCTCACAGACCGATGAAGCCGCCCTCGCATATATCCCACGACTTCGAGTCGCTGATGGGTGGGAAGCTCGACTGAAGGTGGCTCCGGTGGACAGGGAGGCAGACTCCGAATGGTCAAGCTTGAGAGGGACAAGGTCGAGATCCGCCTCCGTCATAGACCCTCCCCCGACCAGCTTCCCCCTCATTGTTATATTTGTGTCACTTTTAACCTGCTGGTAACCGTTGGACCGTTCTGGCAGTTTTTCATTTTTTCGGTTTTCGATCGGAACCGCTAATTTTTGGACTGTTAGCTATCATCCTGAGTTAGAGGACTCCGATTGGAAATCTAACTGCATATTTGGTGTCCTGGTGCCATTTTAGGCCTCTCACGAAAATTTCATCGAATTCCGGTAACGTTCCTGAAATTTCGCAGTTCCGGGGCGTATCCGGGTTTTTAAGTCGCACACTATAAATAAGTGGGATCTAATTTTCGAGTTACTATTCATCATCCCTACCAACCCTTCCCCTCTCTCCTCTTCTCCATTTTTCTCACTTTTGGGGCCCCTAGACCCCTCAAAATCAAAAACCCAAAACCTAGGAAGTGTAGATCGGGTCCCGATCTACACCCCGGTGCCCTCAAATCCCGATTCCGGCGATCCTAGCCTCCCCGACCACCCCTCCTTCTCCTCTGTTTCGGGTCGTTTCGAGGGCCGTGATAGATCGGGGCGTAGGAGAGCCTTTGAGAAAGATTTCGGCGCGCGGAGAGCAACCGGACTTCGCTTCCTCCCCTTGGTAAGGTCTTTTTCTTCTCTTTTCTTGCATAGATGTATGCTAGGGGGAGGGATCTAGGGTTGGGTGGTGGTCGGCGGCGGTGGGTGACTGTCGGGGGGCTGTGGCAGGCGGTTGGAGGCCGTCGGAGGCCTTTTGGTGGTGGTGGAAGAGCTCGGGCTGGCAGGCTCTGTTCCGGGCAGCAGGCAGCAGCGGCAGCGGCCCAGGCAGCGCGCAGGCTGGGCGCGCGCGGGCTGGGCGCGCGCGGGCAGGCGCGAGCGTGCGTACGCGCGGCGTGCGTGCGGGTTGCGCGGGTCTGGTGCGAGGAGCTGGTCGGGCAGCTCTGCGCGGGTCTGGTCGAGTGGCTGGTGCGGGGATATGGGTGAATGGTCGATGCGCGCGGAGTGCGTGCTGGGGGCGCGCGCGTGCGTGCGTGCGAGCGTGCGCGCGGGCGTGTGCTCGGGGAGAGCTGGAGGCCAGCTAGGCGTGCAAGTGCGGGGAGCTGTGCGCGAGGAGCTGATGGCGAGCTGGGCGCGAGGTGCTGGTCACGCTGGTCTGGGCGCGAGGAGCTGGTCGCGCGGGTGCTAGGCGTGCGGGCAGGGGTTGTGCGTGCGCGAGGTGCTGGCCGGGGCAGTGTGGTGCATGCGCGAGGTGGTGGCCGAGGGCAGTGCGCGCGGGAGGGCGTGCAGGGTGCACGGGAGGGCGCGGCGAGGCAGTGTGGTGCGCGCGGGGCGCGGTGAGGCGGCTGTGGTGCGCGCGAGGCGCGGCGAGGCGGCGGTGGTGCGCGCGAGGCGCGGCGAGGCGGCAGAGGTGCACGCGAGGCGCGGCGAGGTGGCGGAGGTGCGCGCGGGGTGCGTGCGGGGCGAGGCGCTGCGCGCGGGGGCGTGCAGGGTGCTCGCGGGCCGGCGCAAGGCGTGCGGGGTGCGCGGGCTGAAGCGCGGCGGTGCACCCGGGCGGTCGGGTGGCCGTGCGGGTGGTTGCCGGGGGTGTTGGGTGTTTGATTTGGGGTTTTGGGGTATTTATTTGTGTATTTAATAATAATTGTGGATTTATACTAACCAGTTAATACACTGTCTTGCAGATCTCGACGGACGGTCGCGCGTCGACCCGAGTTCTGGTGAGTGGGACAATCCAACCCAGTAGAGAGGTGTTATACGCACTTGGGCGTATACCGACCTCTCCTAGGGCACCGTGGATTATATTAACCTGTAGTAATATGTATTGCATGTGAGCATGATTTTAAATACAAAATGCATGCTACCCTAGGCTTTTATGTTAGGGACTTGCACCCATAGGATAGGTGTAAGAGCCATGCACCATGCCCCCTTTTTCATGATAAGAAATCTCGGCCTATGCATGCGTCCTACTAGTTTATTTATTAAATTAAATGCTAGTGTATGTTAAAACGCATGCCTTAGATAATATTATAGGGAGGAGCCTTGCGAGGTCAACATTGAGACCCGTGTTAGGGTACTCCGTGTTCCTTGTTTGGTTGTCGGGATGTCCTGTATCGGGACCTCACGCTGCCCTCCCAAGGTTTCTAGTCCCAATAATATTATAAATAATGTTGTATGATTGGTATGTTTATTAGCATGTTAGTGAATATTATAGGGGAGGGGCCTTGCGAGGACAGCGGTGAGACCCGGGTTAGGGTACTCCGTGTTCCTTGTTTGGTTGTCGGGGTATCCTATAACGGGAACTCATGCCGCCCTCCCGAGTTCTTTCCCCCAATGATATTACAACCTTGCTTTTATTATACATGTTTCCCCGCATCTTGGTTATGCGCCCTGGAGGAACTCTGAAGAGTTCATGACATTTGAGTTGTAGAGATGTGTAGTCAGCGGATCCGAGTGGATCATATGCGTATGGATGGGCTGTTTTGTCCCCCCTCGTTGGATCCGGTAGAGACTGCCCCAGCGTTAGAAAGGTCGCCCTTCCAAGGGTTCCCATCAGTAGGCGCCTCCTGATTTGGTTTCGGACTGAGCCGAAGTTGTGGGTGAAAACCAAGCGGCCTACGGAGTGGAGGAGAGACTATCGGTGGACCAAGGGTGACCAACAGCCTAGTCAGTCCCAAAATCCTATGTCACCTTTGGAAAGGTGAGGGTGAGGGTGTAGTGGGTTGGCGATGAGCGACCCGCTGGTGTTGTTTATGGATGATTGTAAGTCCCAATATCCTATGTCCCCTGTTGAGGGGTAAGGGTGAGGGTATGATCTGGGTTATGGAAATAGTGGTTTAAGATGGATTATTGATTATGTTGTTCCTGCCCTTTGGAGGCGGGATGAATTGCTGGATTAATATGTTGTGGTCAATATTGTCTGTGATGCATGGGTTGTGCCGTTCACTGAGCGTGTGGCTCACACCTCGCATATGTTTTTCCCCAGTGGTCACTGAGCCTGAGCTGGAGCCGGAGCAGCAGTTGGAGCTTTCCGAGGGATTCCTTCAGTAGCGGAGCAGCGCCACGTTCCGCGAGTACCAGAGGTTATCAGCATCCCTTCTTGACTGTATGTATTTTATTTTCGTGCTTGGCACGTGTTGGTATATGTTCAGTTGTATTGTGTATATTGGCTCTCACAGGACATATGATTGAGTATCGAGTCTGTAGTATGTTTTATTTACAGATTCAGTCTTTTGCTTCCACATTTGGTGTATATATCATGTCAGCCTTTTGTTGCATGTGTGTCATTCTAGTTGTTTGAGTATGATATATTATTGACCTCCTGTGTAGATTCTGATATTATATATACACTTGCCGCGTCCCGGGGACGGCCGCCTTGGGGCGTGACACTCATGGTGGCCTCCCAAAGGTGGACTTGCTGAAAATCCTGATCTCTTCTCTCTAACCTCTGATGAAGGCGGCTCTCCATGCTTCTGGATCGATCCTCGGCCGCCCTCAACCTCTCTTCCAGCTCCCGTGCCCTCGCCTCCGAGACCCTGAGAGCCTCCCGATCCCTATCCCCAGCTGCTTGAAGAGAGCGGACCAGGTCTCCCATCAAACCAGCAGGCACGTCGGCCGACGCCTCCAACTCCAACACCCTAGCCTGGAGGGAGTCTCGCTCACGGCGTAAGATGGATGACTCCTCCTCTCCCAACACCATCCCGGACTGCAGCTGGCCCAACACCTCCTCAACTGGTCCACCTCGTCCTCAGCTCTTGCAACCCTCTCCCTGGCAAGATCAAGCTCCATCCGAGTAGCCAGAAGCTCGCTACAGACCATGCCTAGCTCGTTCGCCAACTCGAGCTCTCGATTGGGGGCAATGGTCGGAGGAGGAGCAGAGGAGGAAGAAGCGCCATCGGCTCTTGCTCTCGACAAAGCATCTACTTGAGCCTCAAGGACCCGAATTTGATGCTGTAGGCGTCACCTCTGCACACGCAAACCCTCTACCTGCCTGGCCCGTGCTTGAAGGTGCTCGTTGGCAGCCTTGAGCTTCTTCTCCAACTCATTCACCTCAGCCTGCACCAAGAACACATCTTTTTATATGCAGTAGAAGAAAGAAAAGACAGAGAAGAGAAAGAGCTTTTCTTACGTAAGCGTTCGGGATCTCCTCCTCCATGGTCCCGAGGATGTTGACATATTCCTAGCGGTACCAAGCCATGTACTCCTCGCTACTAACAATGTCAGGGAGGGACTCAACCAAGGTCCTCCTCTCGACCCATCCCCGCAAGTACACAGCATAATTCCTCAGGAGGTTCATGTCCCGAGGAATTCCAGCTACCGGGATCGGAGGACGCTTCGGCAGGTCGACGGGCACCAACTGATGATACCCAAGCTGGCGGACCACCCGGCTGATCGCGTGAAAGACCACCTCATTGAAAAAGATCAGCCAGATGTCCCTTGATAGCCTCTCCGGGACCTCCTCCTCCATATAGGGCCTCCAGGTCATCTACAACAAAGGATACCACGGAATAAAGAAGAGAGCTCAGACAAAAGAAAATCAAATACAAGCTAGAAGTCTAGAAAATATATACCTCTTCTTCCTTTAAAACATGGAAGGCCTCTCGAAACTGAGCAAGGCGACGCAAGTGAGAAGCCCCTATAGGTGCCCATCTCATAGCCCAAGGGAGGGCGCGGTTGAAGACTAGCTGGGTCGGACGAGCAATGGCGAAGTGCTCGTACCCGAAAATCTGCAGAAGGAAAACCAAAACCAAAGTGAGTTGAAGTAAATAAACAGAGATCAAATCATTTCTATTTTCGCTAACTATACCTGCAGAAGTGCTGCGAAACTGCCTAGATTCTTGCCCCCCGCCCTTTTCACCTTCTTCGACAACTCCACAAAGAGATGAGCCACCATGGCCGTGCCCCAAGCGAAGCAACCCGTCATCACCAAGTCCCCCATCAGCAACAAGAAGTGAGAGGAAACCTTGTCAGAGGCCATTGAGAAGAGGACCCGATCGAAGAAATAGAGGAAGAACGCCCTAAACTCTCTCCGAGCCCTCTATGGGCATGCAGCGGCCTCCCTAGCCTCGATCATTAGCCTCCTCCTCTCAAAACTGGCCGCGGCCTCACCCTTCTGACGGCGCGTGAACGAACCGAGGCCATACTGCCTCGATAGCTATCCAAGAGGGATCCGGTTCAACGTCCTCTCCCGCTCCACGTACTCCCAATCCCCGATCAACTCCCAAACGAGCGCCTTGTAGTCTGGACTGGTAGCCGCTATCACTGCCTCACCCAAGGCTGGGAGGCCCATAATCCGCTCAACATCCTTGAGCGTCGGCATCACTACACTAGTGGGGAGGATAAATGTGCAGCTCTCTGAGTCCCATCGCTCCGCAAACACCTCAAGGTACAGGCGATGAATGTGGAAGGGCTCGATCAAAAAGAAGGAGCGGAAGTCCGCTCCGTCCACCAATCCCTCTCCCCCTGCCTCAAGGCGGAGTACCACCTCTTCATCCCATGCCATAGAGCCCGAATGCGGTTCGGCCGCTGAAACAACGAAAGAAAGAGGTTAGTCCAAGCACGAGGAAGTCCGAGAAGTAGGAATTCTGAATTTAAGCAAAGTTTTCATTCTAAACCATGCTCGTATACCAAAAATAAAATAAAAGCATGAAATATATGAGCCTAAAGGAAAGTTCAGCCTCCCTTGCTACAAGACTTCTTCATATTTACTTGTCCCTTTAGCCCACCAATGACCATCTGTATCATATGCTTACATGCTTTCTTTATCACCTATCACACTTACATCCCCCTTTTATAACATGCATAAAAAAAGCACATAAAAATTGTCCCTCCCCTAAAAACACACATACAACACTCATATATATATATATATAGACACCACCATGATCACCCTTCTAAAAACCCCATAGACTCATAAATACATGTATACTCACCCACTCTTACCCCACCATGATTAAAAACATATACCCCTACACCATATGCATGCAAGATAGCTAATAAAAGACACATACAAGCATGCTATACTCTACTATTTCTTTCTTTTCTCCACCATGCCTCCTCTTATATATATACATGTATAGCAAAAATAAATAAATAAAGAATACCCCTTTACATGCCATGCTCACTAAATCCAGCCGTGATCATATGCACAACAAGCATGCCTATTAAAAGGACAGATATATACACTCCTTACACATTTTATACCACCAAAACATATATATATCTAAGAATAAAATAATATACAAGGGAATTAGGGGAATACCATGGCTCGTATGTGTCGATATAGAATTTCAAAAAAAGGGGAAGAGGTGCCGTTAGTTGGGGGGATGCTCCGGGAAGCCTTCCTCCTTCTCTTCCTCCTCCTCTGGTCCTCTGGGGTTGTGCGTGTGTGGGGGTTCTTCGGAGGCTCGGGTCCGGAGAGCTGCGCCTTGGCGAGCTCAGTCGGATCGTCTCTCGGAAGGGGTGGTGGGGAGTTTCGTTCTTGGCTGAGGCGGCCGATGGGTCCTCAGGAGGATTCAGGGGTTGTAGTGATCGCCACCTGCTTTTCTAAAAAAGCAGGAAAAGTTGGGGCGGACTTGATCGCCTTCGTGGGGGAGTTTGTGGGGTCTCCTCTCTGAGACACCGATATGCCGTACACAGAGGTGAAGACAGGGATCCTCTTCTGCTTCGGGAACCTGACTAAAGGAGAATTGGGACTGAGGTGGGCTAGGGAAGGGCCGGCTAGTTGGATTTAGTCGCCTGGTGAGGGGCGGCTAGTTGGGAGTAGCCGCCTGGTGTCTGGTTCAATTTGGGCAGAACCTGGGTAGGGTTTGATTTGGGTGTTTGGCAGAGGTTAAGCTGGGTTTAACCTAGGTTTTGGAGAGGGGATTTGGAGAGTGGGTTTATGTAGGGAATGGGTTTCTCTCTCACTTTCTCTCTCAAGGGTTTTTGAAGTGGTGGTGTGGAGGGTATAGGCTTGTATTGGGAAATGAATTGATATTTTTTTGGTGATGAATTGAATTGTGTATGAATTTTTGTTGTGGATATGAATTGGGATGCCCCCTATTTATAGTAAAAGAGGTGTAGGGGAGTGTCCACTGGACAATAGATCAAAATGGGTAATAAGGTGCTTGATTTGACCTTCCATTAGATCTTTGTTCTTTGACAATGTCCATGTGCGGGGCGGCTAGTTGGAACTAGCCGCCCAGTGAGGGGCGGCTACTCTCAAGTAGCCGCCCCCATCATAACCTGCCAAACGTCCCATCTCTGACAAGCGGTGGCTTGGGTCGGTTACTAAGGATGAACCGGCTGAGATGGGGTGGCTAGAAGGGACAATCTGCCGCAATCATGCTTGCTTTATGTCCCATCCAGTAATGCGGTTTGGGTCGGTCAATGGGGCGGATAGTTGGAACTAGCCGCCTGGTGTGGGGTGGCTACTCTCAACTAGCTGCCTCTGTCCAAGTCCTTGGTTTTCCTAAGGGTTTGGACCATGGTTTCTAAGGGAGTTTTCTTTTAGATATCCAAATGTGGTTGTTTCCAATATTACTTGAAGTAAATTTCTTTTCTTTGGATGGTCAAAATTAGGGTATCTACAATTGTCCCTCATCGGACGGAGTCTTTGTGTGAAACAGAAAGACTTCGATCGATGATAAGGAAAGAGACCCTTATTTTGGCCGGCCCAACCTTCAAGAAGTTTAGGACACATGACCAATACCATTCAGGGATTTAATTTAGGTCATCAGAGGCTGGGTTTTGACTAGAATGGTTATCTAAGGACTGATCCAGGTGGGAGAGTGAGTAAAAGTAAGGAAGCGAGTGATCCAACCCTCGGACAAGGTTCTTAGCCATCGTGCACGGAGCAACCCGGCGTCAGTTTCCTTGTGCCTACCGTACCCGTGCTTGGGTAGCTCAGCAAATCAAGGGGATATCACAGACAGAAAGTAAAATAAAGTGTGTTTGATTTGGTGAATTGGATCATTCAAAAGACAGATTTTGGAAAAAGAACCAGAACTGAAGAAATTTGAACTGAATGGTACTGGTAATTGTGGTAAAACTTCACGAGAGTTGTGCTTTATCAAGTAAAACTTGGAAATAAAACAATACATGGCTGTTTGTTTTAGAAAACTTGAAGAATAAGTGTGTTTGAGAAGCTGACAGGGGGCAGCTAGTGGTGTTTAGCCGGCAGGGAGGGGCGGCTAGTTGTTTTTAACCGTCGGATAGGGGGCGGTTAATCGCAGGTAGCCATCGGCTGACTGGGTCCCTTATAACCGAAAAAGGACCCTCTCTCTCCCGCACGTTTTCAAAAATGGTTCCTGTCCCTCCAATATTTCTTCTTCTTCATTTGAAACCAAAAAAACCTTGATTTCCTTTCATTCTCTCTTCCTCCTAAATCCTTTTTCTCCTTTGATTTCGAAACCCTAAGTTTGGGTTCTCCTTTTTCTTTCGAATCCGAGGAAGATGACGAGTTCGAAGGTGATTGCTTCAAGGGGGGAAATGACCGCGTGCGGCTCGTGGAGAGCGTAGTCTAAGCCCTTCATCATTAGAGAGTGATAGGGTGGAAGAGGAGGTCATGGGTGAGGTGATGGGTGCTGCGGAGATGCCATTGGTGGGCGCCGGGACGGGTTCGGTCGGGGACACGCCTTCCAGGGCTGTGGGAGTTAGTGAGGAGGTGAGGCAATGTGATCGGGTATACGGGCAAGAGGAGGCGCGGTGATCGACCAGTGGTGGCCGAGAGCTTGGGTTTGGAAACCGGAGCATCAACCGAGGGTGCGGTCGAGGGTGTAGGGGCTGTGGGAGTTAGTGAGGAGGTGAGGGCGTCTTTGGACGCTATAGTGGGGATGTTGGACAGGGAGGCCACAGAGGCCAGGGCTGAGGAGGAGGAGAGAAGGGCTATGGGTGCCTTTGAGGCTTTAGCCTCCGACGCGGTGGGCGCGGAGGAAGGCGAGGGTGTGGGGACTGAGGCCGCGGGGGCCGAGAGTGTTCATGTTGGGGTTGGGGTTGAAGAGGCCGTGGGTGTGGACGCAGGGGCCACGGGGGCCGGTGCTGAGATTGAAGCCGAGGAGGCCATGGTTGAGGAGGAGGGGGATGATGAGGAGGGAGACGATGACGGGATGGACGATCCCGATGAGGCTGAGGTGGAGGCTCCTGGAGCCACACGAGCCATGGTATGCCTCTATTTCCCCTTGTCTATTTATTTTATTCTAGATATATGTATATATATGTTTCAGTGGCATGAAATGTGTAAGAAGTATATATATGCATCCTTTTAATAGGCATGCTTGTTTGTGTATGAAAAAAATGATCACGGTGGGATTTCGTAAGCATGCATTTCTTTATGGCTTATATGATGCTTCATTGTGTATAGAGATATGGTTTTTGTTTTGATAAGAGATGCATGTGTCACGCCCCAGGGCGGCCGTCCCCAAGACATGGCAATAATAAAATATCAGCTATCAATACCTGAGGTCAATAAAGACTCCAACAACAATACACAAGGTGGCAAAGCAAGATAATGATAACTGACTGAAAAGTAGAAGCATAATATATAAACAATGTCTGTAAATCAAAAACATTATTACAGACTCGAATACACAATCACTGTCCTGTAAGAGCCAAGTCTAGACCAAAGAAAATACAACCTGTGCCACATGCACGAATTACAATACATACAATGACTCTAGGACTGCTGACAGCCTCGCACTCGCCACCCGCCGGAAGAACGCTCCATGCCCATAAGACCACGCCACAGGGAAGCTCCAACTCCACACCCAACACTGCCCCTAAAAAGAAACAGTATGCGAGGGGTGAGCTACAAGCTCAGTGAGTGGCTGGAAACCAATCACCATACTACAGTTCAATACAAAAACAATTTCCTTTCAAGGAAAACATGGGTGGAAACCCATGGATACCAGGGTCACGCAGCAGTGCGACCAACCTCACCCTCACCCTCACTCCCGGAGGGAGACCCTTGGGACTTTTGGGGAGAGACCATACCGTTGGTCGAGGAGACCCGGAATTACTGGTCTACACAACACTATTGGATCATCTACATCTAGATAACTGCCCAACGATGTCTTTGAACATCGATACGAGACCGGACCCAACAACTATGGGAACGGTCGAACAACGAATGGGTCACGCGGCGATGTGTCTTCACCTCATCCTCACCCTCACTCCCGGAGGGAGACTCTTGGGACTTTTGGAAGAGACTTAGACTGCTCTACACCCTTGGTCCACCGGTAGCCCTTTCCCCCGCGTAGCCTCTACTGGTATACTCCCACTATCAGTACGCTTCCGAACGCGTCGGTGGTACCTACGGACGGGAGCCCTCTGTCAGGACAGCTGTAATCGCCGGAAAGTCCCTACATCGGATCCAACGAAGGGGAGAACGATCCCACGCTCGCAACATCATTCGTTAACCCTCTCCCGAGTAGCCTCTACTCGGTATACTCCCACTATCAGTACGCTCCCGAATGCATCCGTGGTACCT
Organism: Acorus gramineus; assembly: GCA_030737835.1. NCBI lineage: Eukaryota > Viridiplantae > Streptophyta > Magnoliopsida > Acorales > Acoraceae > Acorus > Acorus gramineus. Next base: position 2,738,930 of record JAUJYN010000022.1, read on the forward strand.
ACGGATGGGAGTCCTCTGTCAGGACAGCTACAACCCGGGCTCTTCAACTCACCGCTCTAGACCCTTGGTCCACCGGTAGCCCTTTCCCCAGGTAGCCTCTACCTGGTATACTCCCATGGTCAGCACATTCCCGAATGCATCAGTATTACCTACAGATGGGAGCCCTCTGTCAGGACAGCTGTAATCCCGAGAAGTTCCTACATCGGATCCAACGAAGGGGAGAACGATCCCATGTTCGCAAAGCGAACCCAATGAAAAACAACTACTCTCGATAATCACTTATCGAGATATCAAAACACAGGCATAACAACAATCTATTCAACACACTCATATTAACCTTAAAATAATTAAAGTCCCTAAACGGGGGTAACTGTACAAGCTAGTGGGTCGTAACATCGCCGACCCACCTCACCCTCACCCTCACCCTATTAGGGGTGACATGGGCCTTTTGGGACAGACTAGACTGCTCTCCACCCTTGGTCCACCAGTAGCCTCTCCCTCACTCCGTAGCCTCTACCTGGTATACTCCCACGATCAGCACCCTCCGACGCATCGGAGGTACCTATAGATGGGAGCCCTCTGTCAGGACAGCTTTCCAACGCCGGGGAGTCCCTACTCGGATCCAACGAAGGGGAGAAAACAGCCTACTCACGTCCTCTTGGATCCGTCAACAACGATTTCTAATACTACTAATGTCATGAATTCTCAAGAATTCCTCCAGGGCGCATAACTAAGATGCGGGGAAACATATATTATAACAACAAGGTTATAATATTCTCTAAGGCATGCTTATAACAATATATTCTCATTTTGATTTAAATAAATTAAACTAAATGGGAAACATGCAAAGATCAGGGCATTTCAAGCATGGGACATGGTGTCTAGGCATGTATGGGCATCTATACATGATACATGGATGTATATCCCTAGCATACAATATCTAATATGGCATGGTTACATCGTGGCAAAATATGCATTTACATCGTATCTACATATTATAGCTAAGGGGCCCCATCGATGCGCGACATGCGTCTACGCGCGTTGAGCGCATCCCTAGAGGGGGGGGGATTGGAATCGAACCACTCACCATACGACCCGGGACCTCGCGCATCCCTTCCGACGAGATCTGCAAGGTAGGGGCATCCAATTTGGTGAGTAACAACACAATTTACACAGAAATTTACTAGAAATACCAAATACTCGGGCAAGCATGCATACGGACTCGCACGCATGCGAGCACGCACGTACGCATGCGAGTTCGAGTTCCCCGACATCTACCCGAACCCTCGGGCAGCCACACGCATGGCCCCCCGCACACGCACGCACGCACGCATACGCACGCACGCACGCTCCCCAGCACCCTTGGCGCACTACCGCGTTCCTGCCGCGCGCCCAGACGGGCTGCCGCGCGCGCCGGCGCCCACTCTGTGTCCAGCCCGCGCGCCCTCGCGCGCACTGCGCACCCATGTAGAACCCCGCGCATGCCCCAGCACGCGCAGGCACGCGCACTGGCCCCAAGCCCCGCGCCCAGGCGCATGCCAAGGCGCACTGCCCCGCGCGCGCGCACTAGCGTGCATCCCAGCGCGCACCCCCGCTCGCGCCAGCGCCTGCGCGCACCCGCGCGCCCACTTCGCACGCACCCGCACGCTAGCGCGCACACGCCCACGCGCGTCTGCGTGCCCGCCTGCGCCTGCCAGAGCCGGCCTTCCCTTACCCCTTTTTAACCCTCCCCAACCCCTCACACACACTCTAACTCATATGCATAGCATGCATGAACACCCTAACCATCCCAACAACCCTAAAAATCAAAATGAAGGGGAAGAGGACTTACCAAGAGAGAGGAAGGGAAAGGGAGAGATGCGGGGCTCTCGACGACCCCACGACCAACTCAACCACCACTACCACTACACCTCCTCTTCAGTTTCTCCTCAGCCTCCTTCTTGGCCGAAAATAAGGGGGGGGGGAAGGATCATGAAAAGGGAGCTTGAGAGAGGAGGATCAACAACAACACATGAACAAACCCTTCTCTTCTTCCTTCACCTTCTGCTTCTCTTCTCTTTGGGGAATAAACTTAAACACTTGGGGGGCTTTGAAAGAGAGAAAGAGAGACAAGAAGTTGACGTGAGAGTGGGAGGGAGAGAGAGAGAGAAGATATTTTGGGGCACAAATAAATATCTAAAGAGGGATGGAAATGACCATTTCATCTCTGACTTAGAAATTCTGTACATGCTTCACTAGAACGGCCATAACTTCCGTAATATAGCTCCGAATTGCACAATTAAAATTTCGTTGGAAAGCCAAGAAGATTATCTACAACTTTCATGTTTATGCCAAGATCAAATAATCCCTCCAGCTATTCCAAAATTAGAGCTAAACATAGAACAGGGCTGCTGCCAGAATTTTTCATCCCCAGGGTATACTTGGTAAAATACCCATAACTTTTACTACATGAATCCAATTGATCTAATTCCACTTTTGTGCGAAAGCTAACTCAAAACTGAGCATCTCATAGTAAACTCATATTTAAACCTCTTCATCTTGGATTTTAACAAAATCAAATCCAAATACCAAATTGGAAATACATAACTTTGAGGAAAAAAATTATGTAGCCAAATTTTCAATCAGAGCGCTCCAAATGACACAGGCACAACAGTCTGTGTACGTGAAAGGGAATAACTCTTCGAACTAATGTGCCTTTAGGTGTGATAGTAATATAGGATGGCATGTAGGCATGTGTTTACGATCATGGTGGGAGTGTTATAAGCATGCTTGTCACGCCCCAGGGCGGCCGTCCCCGAGACGGGGCAATAATAAAATATCAGCTATCAATACCTGAGGTCAATAAAGACTCCAACAACAACACACAAGGTGGCAAAGCAAGGATAATGATAACTGACTGAAAAGCGGAAGCATAATATATAAACAATGTCTGTAAATCAAAAACATTATTACAGACTCGAATACACAATCACTGTCCTGTGAGAGCCAAGTCTAGACAAAAGAAAATACAACATGTGCCACATGCACGATTTACAATACATACAATGACTCTAGGACTGCTGACAGCCTCGCACTCGCCACCCGCCGGAAGAACGCTCCACGCCCATAAGACCACGCCATAGGAAAGCTCCAGCTCCACGTGTCACACCCCGGGCGTCCCCGGGACGCGGCAAGCGTATATATGATATTAGCAGTCAATACCGGAAGTCAATAACATACTCTAACAACATCAACAATTTCAACACAGACAACAAAGGGGCTGACATAATATATACACAAAAAGCGGAAGCTAAAAAACTGAGTCTGTAAATCAAAGACATATTACAGACTCGATACATAATCAACTGTCCTGTGAGAGCCAATATATACACATACATCCAAATAGAATACAAACGCGTGCCCAAGAACGGAATATAATGCATACAATCAAAAGGGATGCTGATAGCCTCTAAAACTCACGGGACGTGGCGCTACTCCACTACCGATGAAGTCCCTCGGGGAGCTCCTCCTCCAGATCCGACTCAGATGACACTGGAGAATAATAATTATGCGAGGAGTGAGCCACACGCTCAGTGAACAGTACAACCCATGCATCACAATTATATTAACCACCATATATTATTAACCACAATTTTATTATTCACGCCTCAAAAGGCAGGAACTACACAAATCCAGTGGGTCGCTATCGCCAACCCACTACACCCTCACCCTCACCCCTCAATAGGTGACATAGGATATTGGGACTTACAACCCAGTGGGTCGCCACATCGCCAACCCACCACACCATCACCCTCACCCCTCAATATGGTGACATAGGATATTGGGATTGACTAGGCTGTTGGTCACCCTTGGTCCACCGATAGTCTCTCCTCCACTCCGTAGGCCGCTTGGCCACTCCCACATTCAGCACAGTCCGTCCCAAATCAAGAGGTGCCTACTGATGGGAGCCCCTCCACGGGACAACCTTTCTAACGCCAGGGCAGTCTCTACACGGATCTAACGAAGGGAACAGAACAGCCTATCCATACGCATATGATCCACTCGGATCCGCCGACAACACATCACAACAACTCTAATGTCATGAATTCTTCAGAATTCCTCCAGGGCGCATAACCAAGATGCGGGGAACGTATATAATAATAATTAATGAGGGTTATAATATTATTGGGAACCAAACATGAGGTCCCGATATAGGAGGGAAGCATGAGGTCCCGATATAGGACATCCCGACAACCAAACAAGGAACACGGAGTACCCCAGCCCGGGTCTCAATGTTGACCTCGCAAGGCCCCTCCCTATAATATTATCAAAGACATGCTAATAATCATATTCTACCATTTAATTTAATAAATTAAACTAGTAGGACACATGCATAGGTCGAGGCCTCCTAGCATGCGAACAGGGTGACAAGATGCATGGCTCTTACACATATCTTAAGGGTGCAAGTCCCTAACATACAAAGTCTAGGGTGGCATTCATACTACATTTTAATCATGCTTGCATGGATTACACATTAACAAGTTAATATAGCCTATGGTGCCCCAGGGGAGGACGGTATACGCCCAAGTGCATATAGCGCCTCCCTACTGGGTTGGGTTGTACCACTCACCAAAGACCAGGTCGTCACGCGACCGTCCGTCAAGATCTGCAAAATAGGGTAACCAATTCGGTGAGTAAAATACACAAATAAATCCAAAAATACAATAAAATACACAACACTCGGACAAGCGTACATACAGCCTGTACGCAAGCGAGTTCGAGCACCCCGACTCAATCCCGAACCCCCGAGCAGCAGTGCGCACGGCAACCCGACCCAGGCGCACAGCCGAGCCCCGGCCCGCGTGCCCAACGCACTGCCGAGCCCAGCCCGAACTCCCGGACACCCTGCCGAGCCCCCCCCCCCCCCCCTGGTGCACCGCGTGCTCACTGCGCCCCAGCGCAGCGACTGGCGCGCACACCCACACGCCCAGCGCCCCATCGCCTCGCCCCGCGCAGCACCCCGCGCGCACCGCCAGCTCGCCTCACCGCGCGCGCACAGCACGCTCGCCCTGCGCGCACTGCGCCCCCTGCGCAGCACCCGCACACCACCCGTTCGTCCAGCCCCATGTGCACCCGCGCGCACTGCGCCCCATCGCAGCGCCCTGCACGCGCACCCGCTCGCACTGTGCCCCAGCGCAGTGCCCCGCACACACTCCCCGCTCGGTGCCCTGCGCGCAGCACCCGCATGCGGCCCCGCGCGCACGGCACGCACTGCGCCTCGCGCAGCTCCCCGCGTGCACACCCCCGCATGGCGCCCAGCTCGCAGCACCCGAACACCCCTGCTCCACCCGCGCGCACGCCCGTGCTCATGCTTGCGCACACGCCCGACAGCGCCCAGCCCTACGCCTGCCCGCCTACCCGAGCCAACCTACCACCCTGCCCGAGCCACCCTACCACCCCTCACCGGCCACCAATGGCCTCCAACCACCACCAACCGCCAACAACAGCCACCAGCACTCAAAACCACCCTCCTAACATGCATCTAAGCAAGAAAAGGAAGGAAAAAGAGCTTACCCAAGGAAAGGAAAGGAAGGGAAGGGGATCGGGAGCTCTCCGTGCACCGAAACACCTCCCCAAAGACCTCCACCACCAAGATCTCTTTCAACCTTCAAAGGGGCTGAAATCAGAGGAGAAAAGAGGGCGTGAGAAGGGGCCACGCATGTGGGAACTCGAATCCGAGACCACCGGAAGGTAGATCGGGAGCTCACCTATCTTTTCTCTTCTTAAGATTTTGGGATCCAAGCCCTCTAGCTAGGTCAAAAGGTGGAAAAAGAGAGAGAAGGAGAGAGAAAATCAATTGGGGAAGATGATGAATAGTGGAGGAAGATATTTTAGCTTCACTTATATATAATCCCCACACTTAGATTAGGCTAAGCTAGGTTAATTAGGGTTTAAGCTAGGATTAGGGAGGCTTAAGTGTGGTTTGACCCTAGTCAACCCAACCACCCTAAAAGCCAAAAACATTTGATCAAGTCATGGGCCCCACCTTGACCAAGTCAAGTCTCCCAATGACTTCTCGCTCGGTCAAAACCCGGATACGCTTCGGAACTGTGAAATTCTGAAACGTTACCGGAATTCGATGAAACTTTCGTGAGTGGCTTGGAATGGCACCAGGACACATAATATGCAGTTAGATTTTCAATCGGAGTCCTCAAACTCAGGACGATATCTGACAGTCCAAATTTTAGCGGTTCGATCGAAAAACAAAAAAACCCGAAAAACTGCCAGAATGGTCCAATGGTTACCAGAAGGTTAAAAGTGACACATATATAACATTCTCCCCCCTTAGGAAATTTTGTCCTCAAAATAATACAAAAACATCTAGGAAGGGAAGAGATGCGGATACGCGTCACGCAAGGCATCCTCGAGCTCTCAAGGGCCTTGGCACCGGAACGGTGCAGCCATCGCACCTTGACCAGATGGATGGTCTTGGTGTGGAGCCTCTTCTCGTGGCGGTCCATGATCTAAATCAGCTGCTCGACAAATAACAAGTCCGGCTCGAAGACGAGCGGCTCGAACGGGATGACGGGAGCAGGATCGTGGACACAACTCACACCCAACCGCGATGCCTCGGAGCACACTGCGAACCCACCCCTCCCAGACGGAAGGGTAAGAACTGGCGCTGAGGTGAGCCTTCGCTTAAACTCCAGGAAGCTCTCCTCGCAAGACGGGGACCAATCGAACCGGACATCCTTCCAAGCGAGGCGGTTAGGAGGTACAGCTATCCTCGAGAAACCCTCGACAAACCTCCCGCAATAACCCGCCAAGCCCAGGAAGCTCCGAATCTCTGCAGGGTTCGACGGTCGACGCCAATTTGACACGGCGAGCATCTTATCCGGGTCCACAGATATGCCCTCGCCAGAAAATCACGTGGCCCAGAAAAACCATACGCTCCAACCAAAACTCGCACTTAAACCACCATCAGCTGATGCTTCCAGGGTATTCCTTGACTGGGAAAAGAAACCTTGGGAGGGCACCATGAGGTCCCGATATAGGATACCCCGACAACCAAACAAGGAACACGGAGTACCCTAGCCCGGGTCTCAACGCTGACCTCACACGGCCCCTTAAACCAGAAAAGGAACACTAGAAGAAGACATCACCCTTAAAGAACACTACCAACCTCACTGGATCATCTACATCTAGATAATCACCCACCGATATCCTTCAACATCCATCACAAGACCGGACCCAACATCCTTGGGAACGGTCGAACAACAATTGGGTCACGAGGCGACGCGTCTTCGCCTCATCCACACCCTCACTCCCGAAAGGAGACATATTGGGACTTTGGGAGAGACTTAGACTGCTCTTCACCCCTGGTCCACCGGTAGCCTCTCCTCCACACCGTAGGCCGCCTGGTCCGCTCCCACAATTCAGCACAGTCCGAACCCAAATCAGGAGGTGCCTACTGATGGGAGCCCTCTGTCAGGAAGGCCTGTCTAACGCTGAGGAGTCCCTACACGGATCCAACGAAGGGGAGAACGATTCCACGCTCGCGACATCATTCATTAATCCTCTCCCGGGTAGCCTCTACCTGGCATACTCCCATGATCAGTACCCCTCCGACTGCATCGGTGGTACCTACGGATGGGGGCCTTCTGCCAGGACGGCTACAACCCGGCCTCCTCAACTCGAACAACCACTTTCGATACCCGCTCATCGCGATATCACACACTTGCATATCAGCAACCAACACACTCATCTGGGCCTTTAATGCTCTCGCCTGCTTCTCCAACACTCTGGTCTGAGTCTCCACCAAATCTGCTATCCGAGCGAACGCACGTTCCCATGCGGGAGGCTCCTACGCCGATCCTGGCCCTCACAGCCGTGGACTCTCCAGTAGCATCCTCGCCTCTGGTTGGTCTGGAGACCTCCAAAGGGCAAGAGGGACCAAGTCCGCGCCGTCCTCTGCGAGGAGGCATATCAGCAACCTAAGAAAACCAGACACTAGGATTAGAATACTCATACAGAAATCCTAGGACTCATCTCTACGAAAAAGAAGACCATTGGCTCTGACAGGACCAGGCTCTGATACCAACTTTTGTCACGCCCCGGGCGTCTCCGGGATGCGGCAAGTGTATATATGATATCAGCAGTCAATACCGGAAGTCAATAACATACTCTAACAACATCAACAATTTCAACACAGACAACGAAGGGGCTGACATAATATATACACAAAAAGCGGAAGCTAAAAGACTGAATCTGTAACTCAAAGACCTATTACAGACTCGATACATAATCAATTGTCCAGTCAGAGCCAATATATACACATACATCCGAATAGAATACAAACGCGTGCCCAAGCACGGAATATAATACATACAATCAAAAGGGATGCTGATTGTTATATTTGTGTCACTTTTAACCTGCTGGTAACCGTTGGAGCGTTCTGGCAGTTTTTCATATTTTTTTGGTTTCCGATCGGAACCGCTAATTTTTGGACTGTTAGCTATCGTCCTGAGTTAGAGGACTCCGATTGGAAATCTAACTGCATATTTGGTGTCCTGGTGCCATTTTAGGCCTCTCACAAAAATTTCATCGAATTCCGGTAACGTTTCCGAAATTTCACAGTTCCGGGGCGTATCTGGGTTTTTAAGTCGCACACTATATAAGGGTGGGATCTAATTTTCGAAATACTATTCATCATCCCTACCAACCCTTCCCCTCTCTCCTCTTCTCCATTTTTCTTCCATTTGAGGCCCTTAGACCCCTCAAACCCAAAAACCTAAAACCTAGGAAGTGTAGATCGGGTCCCCGGTGGTTTCAAATCTCGATTCCGGTGAGTTTTACCCCTCCGTCCGCCCTCTCTTCTCCTCTGTTTTGGCCCATTTCAGAGGTGGGAGTAGATCCGGGCGTTGGAAGCCCTTTGGGAAAGGTTTCGGTGCGCGGAGAGCAACCAAACTTCCCTTCTTCCCCTCGGTAAGCCTCTTTTCCCTCTTTTTCATGCTTAGATGTATGTTAGGAGGGTAGATTTGTGGTTGGGAGGCGGTCGGCGGCGGTGGGTGGCCGTCGGAGGGCTGTGGTGGTGGTCGGAGGCCGTGGGGTGGTCGGAGGTGGGTGGTTGAGGAGCTCGGGCTGGCAGGCTGCTGTCTCGGGCAGGGCAGCAGCGCAGAGCAGCAGGCGCAGTGGCTGGAGCGTGCGCGCCGGCGTGCGCGCGTGCGTGTGCTCGGGTGGCGCTGGGGGCCAGCAGGGCTGGGTGTGCGTGTGCTCGGGTGGCGCTGGGGGCCAGCAGGGCTGGGCGTACGTGCGCTCGGGTGGCGCTGGGGGCCAGCAGGGCTGGGCAGGCTGGGTAGGACTAGCCGGGTAGGTTGGGAGCAGGCGCTCCAGTTTGCCGAGCGCGCGAGCGCGTGCGCGCGGGCGTGCGCTCGGGGGTGCAGGGGGAGGCAAGCGGGTAGGCCGGCTGCGGGCTGTGCGAGCAGGGTAGGCCGGCTGGGCAGGCCGTGCTGAGGCAGCTGGCAGGGGGCGCTCGGGCATCAGGCGGGCAGTGGCTGGGCGTGCAAGGCGAACGGTGCTCGGGCCACTCGGCGACGCGCGCAGGCAGGCAGCGTGGGCAGCAGCGCCGGCATGCTGGCAGGCACGTTGGGCGCGTGCTGCCAGGCGCGCTGGGCTCGTGTTGCGCGTGCGTGCGCGTGGGCGCTGGGTGAGGGTCCCGGGTGCTGGGCATTGAGCGTCGGGTGCTGGGCCGTGGATACCGGGCGCTGGGCTGAGGCGCAGGCGTGCGCGCGGTGCAGTGGGTGCGAGCGGGTGGTGCGCGCGTGGTGCGCGCGGGTAGAGGATGGTAGGTGCGCCCGGAGTGCGCGCGGATAGGGGGCTGGAGGTGCGCGCGGTGTGCGCGCGGGGCGAGGCGCTGCGCGCGGGGCGTGCGGGGTGCTCGCGGGCCAGCGCGAGGCGTGCGGGGTGTGCGCGGGCGGCTGCGCTGGGGCGCAAGGGGAGCGCGGTGCACCCGGGAGGTTCGGCGGTGCGCGGGGTGCGTTGGCTGAGGCGCGGCGGTGCACCCAGGCGGTCGGGCGGCCGTGCGGGTGGTTGCCGGCCGTGCGAGTGGTTGCCGGGGTGCTCGGGCTAGCGTGCGTACGGGTCGTATGCACGGTTGCCCGAGTGTTGGGTGTTTGATTTGGGATTTTGGGTATTTATTTGTGTATTTTGGGGTATCTGTGGATTTTAACTCACCATATAAATGTCTGTCTTGCAGATCCTGACGGGCGGTCGCGCGACGACCCGAACTTCGGTGAGTGGGACAACCCAACCCAGTAGGTCATACGCATTTGGGCGTATATCGACCTCTCCTGGGGCACCATGGATGTATATTAACCAGTAGTAATATGTAATCCATGCTTGCATGATTTAAATGTAGAATGCATGCTACCCTAGTCTTTGTATGTTAGGGACTTGCACCCATAGGATAGGTGTAAGAGCCATGCACCATGCCCCTGTTTTCATGTTAGGAAACCTCGGCCTATGCATGCGTCCTACTAGTTTATTTATTAAATTAAAATGCTAGTGTATGTTAAATCGCATGCCTTAGATAATATTATAGGGAGGAGCCTTGCGAGGTCAACATTGAGACCCGTGTTAGGGTACTCCGTGTTCCTTGTTTGGTTGTCGGGATGTCCTGTATCGGGACCTCATGCTGCCCTCCCAAGGTTTCTAGTCCCATTAATATTATAAGTAATGTTATATAACTGGTATGATTATTAGCAATTCTAGTGAATATTATAGGGGAGGGGCCTTGCGAGGACAGCAGTGAGACCCGGGTTAGGGTACTCTGTGTTCCTTGTTTGGTTGTCGGGGTATCCTATATCGGGAACTCACGCCACCCTCCCGAGTTCTTTCCCCCAATGATATTACAACCTTGCTTTTATTGTACATGTTCCCCGCATCTTGGTTATGCGCCTTGGAGGAACTCTGAAGAGTTCATGACATTTGAGTTGTAGAGATGTGTTGTCGACGGATCCGAGTGGATCATATGCGTATGGATAGGCTGTTCTGTTTCCCTTCGTTGGATCCGTGTAGAGACTGCCCCAGCGTGATAAGGTCGTCCCTTTCGAGGGCTCCCATCAGTAGGCGCCTCCCGATATTTGTGACGGACTGTGCTGAAGTTATGGGTGAAGGCCAGCGGCCTACGGAGTGGAGGAGAGACTATCGGTGGACCAAGGGTGACCAACAGCCTAGTCAGTCCCAAAATCCTATGTCACCCGTGGTAGGGTGAGGGTGAGGGTGTAGTGGGTTGGCGATGAGCGACCTACTGGATTTGTGGTTGGATGATTATCAGTCCCAATAGCCTATGTCACCCATTGATGGGTGAGGGTGAGGGTGTGGTGGTTCGGCGGTGTACGAACCATTGGATTATGTTGTTATGCCACTTAGAGGTTGGATAAATAATGGAATTGTGGTAAATATTTTCTGTGATGAATGGGTTGTGCTGTTCACTGAGCGTGTGGCTCACCCCTCGCATATGTTTTTCCCCAGTGGTCACTGAGCCTGAGCTGGAGCCGGAGCAGCAGTTGGAGCTTTCCGAGGGATTCCTTCAGTAGCGGAGCAGCGCCACGTTCCGCGAGTACCAGAGGTTATCAGCATCCCTTCTTGACTGTATGTATTTTATTTCCGTGCTTGGCACGCGTCTGTGTATATTCAGTTGTATTGGTGTATATTGGCTCTCACAGGACAGATGATTGAGTATCGAGTCTGTAGAAGGTTTATTTACAGATTCAGTCTTTTGCTTCCGCATTTGGTGTATATATCATGTCAGCCCTTTGTGTCTGTGTGTCATTCTGGTTGTTTGTGTATGATATATTATTGACCTCCTGTGTAGATTCTGATATTTTATATACACTTGCCGCGTCCCGGGGTCGGCCGGCCCTGGGGCGTGACACTGATACTCGCGGGACGTGGCGCTACTCCGCTACTGATGAAGTCCCTCAGGGAGCTCTTCCTCCAGATCCGACTCAGATGACACTGAAGAAAAATATATGCGAGGGGTGAACCACACGCTCAGTGAATAGCAAAACCCATGCATCACAGATTATATTAACCACCAGATATTATGAACCACAATTTTATTAATCAAGCCTCAAAAGGCAGGAACTACACAAATCCAGTGGGTCGCTATCGCCAACCCACTACACCCTCACCCTCACCCCTCAATAGGTGACATAGGATATTGGGACTTACAACCCAGTGGGTCGCCACATCGCCGACCCACCACACCCTCACCCTCACCCCTCAATATGGTGACATAGGATATTTGGACTGACTAGGCTGTTGGTCACCCTTGGTCCACCGATAGTCTCTCCTCCACTCCGTAGGTCGCTTGGCCACTCCCACATTCAGCACAGTCCGTCCCAAATCAGAAGGTGCCTACTGATGGGAGCCCCTCCACGGGACAGCCTTTCTAACGCCGGGGCAGTCTCTACACGGATCCAACGAAGGGAACAGAACAGCCTATCCATACGCATATGATCCACTCGGATCCGCCGACAACACATCTCAACAACTCTAAGTCATGAATTCTTCAGAATTCCTCCAGGGCGCATAACCAAGATGCGGGGAACGTATATAATAATAATTAATAAGGGTTATAATATTATTGGGAAAAGAAACCTTGGGAGGGCAGCATGAGGTCCCGATATAGGACATCCCGACAACCAAACAAGGAACACGGAGTACCCTAGCCCAGGTCTCAATGTTGACCTCGCAAGGCCCCTCCCTATAATATTATCAAAGACATGCTAATAATCATATGCTAGCATTTAATTTAATAAATTATACTAGTAGGACACAAGCATAGGTCGAGGCTTCTTAGCATGCGAACAGGGTGACAGGATGCATGGCTCTTACACATATCCTAAGGGTGCAAGTCCCTAACATACAAAGTCTAGGGTAGCATGCATACTACATTTTTATCATGCTTGCATAGATTACATATTAACAAGTTAATATAGACTATGGTGCCCCAGGGGAGGACGGTATACGCCCAAGGGCATATAGCGCCTCCCTACTAGGTTGGGTTGTACCTCTCACCAAAGACCAGGTCGTCGCGCGACCGTCCGTCAAGATCTGCAAAACAGGGTAACCAGTTCGGTGAGTAAAATACACAAATAAATCCAAAAATACAATAAAATACACAACACTCGGACAAGCGTACATCCGGCCTGTACGCACGCGAGTCCGAGCACCCCGACTCAATCCCGAACCCCCGGGCAGCCGTGCGCACGACCACCCGACCCAGGCGCACAGTCGAGCCCCGGCCCGCGCGCCCAGCGCACTACAGAGCCCAACCGCACGCCCGGACACCCTGTCGACCCCCCCCCACCGGTGCACCGCGCGCTCTCTGCGCCCCAGCGCAGCGACTCGCGTGCACAAACGCGCGCCCAGCGCCCCATCGCCTCGCCTCACGCGCACCCCGGGCTTACCACCGGCTCGCCTCACCGCGCGCGCACAGCCTGCTCGCCCTACGCGCACTGCGCCCCTTGCACAGCACCCGCACACCACCCGCTCGTCCAGCCCCGTGTGCACCCGCGTGCACTGCGCCCCAGCGCAGCGCCCCGCACGCGCCCGCACTGCGCCCCAACGCAGTACCCCGCACACACTCCCCGCTCGGTGCCCTGCGCGCAGCACTCGCACGGGGCCCCGCGCGCACGACACGCACTGCGCCTCGCGCAGCGCCCCGCGCGCACGCCCCCGCACGGCGCCCAGCGCGCAGCGCCCAAGCACCCCTGCTCCACCCGTGCGCACGCCCGCACGCACGCCCGACAGCGCCCAGCCCTGCGCCTGCCCGCCTACCCGAGCCAACCTACCACCCTGCCCGAGCCACCCTACCACCCCTCACCGGCCACTAATAGCCTCCAACCGCCACCAACCGCCACCAACATCAACCAGCACTCAAAACCTCCCTCCTAACATGCATCTAAGCAAGAAAAGGAAGGAAAAAGAGCTTACCCTAGGAGAGGAAAGGAAGGGAAGGGGACCGGGAGCTCTTCGTGAACCGAAACACCTCCCCAAAGACCTCCACCACCAAGATCTCTTCCTCAGCCTTCAAAGGGGCTGAAATCAGAGGAGAAAAGAGGTCGTGAGAAGGGGCCACGCATGTGGGAACTCGAATCCGAGACCATCGGAAGGTAGATCGGGAGCTCACCTATCTTTTCTCTTCTTAAGATTTTTGGATCCAAGCCCTCTAGCTAGGTCAAAGGTAGAAAAAGAGAGAGGGGGAGAGAGAAAATCAATTGGGGAAGATGATGAATAGTGGAGGAAGATATTTTAGCTTCACTTATATATAATCCCCACAATTAGATTAGGCTAAGCTAGGTTAATTAGGGTTTAAGCTAGCATTAGGGAGGCTTAAGTGTGGTTTGACCCTAGTCAACCCAACCACACTAAAAGCCAAAAATATTTGACCAAGTCATGGGACCCACTTTGACCAAGTCAAGTCTCCCAATGACTTCTCGCTCGGTCAAAACCAGGATACGCTTCAGAACTGTGAAATTCTGAAACATTACCGGAATTCAATGAAATTTTCGTGAGCGGCTTGGAATGGCGCCAGGACACATAATATGCAGTTAGATTTTCAATCGGAGTCCTCAAACTCAGGACGATAGCTAACAGCCCAAAATTTTAGCGGTTCCGATCGAAAAATGAAAAAACCCGAAAAACTGCTAGAATGGTCCAATGGTTACCAGAAGGTTAAAAGTGACACATATATAACAAAGGAAGCTCCAGCTCCACGCCCAACACTGCCCCTGAAAAGAAACAGTATGCGAGGGTGAGCTACAAGCTCAGTGAGTGGCTGGAAACCAATCACCATACAACAGTTCAATACATAAACAATTTCCTTTTAAGGTAAACATGGGTGGAAACCCATGGATAACAGGGTCACGCAGCGGCGCGACCAACCTCACCCTCACCCTCACTCCCAGAGGGAGACTCTTGGAACTTTTGGGGAGAGACCATACTGTTGGTTGAGGAGACCAGGGATTACTGGTCCATACAACACTACTGGATCACCAACCTCACCCTCACCCTCACTCCCGGAGGGAGACTCTTGGGACTTTTGGGGAGAGACCATACCGTTGGTCGAGGAGACCCGGGATTACTTGTCTACGCAACACTACTGGATCATCTACATCGAGATAACTGCCCAACGATGTCTTTAAACATCGATACGAGACCGGACCCAACAACTATGGGAACGGACGAACAACGAATGGGTCACGAGGCGATGTGTCTTCACTTCATCCTCACCCTCACTCCCGGAGGGAGACTCTTGGGACTTTTGGAAGAGACTTAGACTGCTCTACACCCTTGGTCCACCAGTAGCCCTTTCCCCGGGTAGTCACTACCTGGTATACTCCCACGATCAGTGCGCTTCTGAACACCTCGGTGGTACCTACGATGGGAGCCCTCTGTCAGGACAGCTTTTCCAACGCCGGGAAGTTCCTACATCGGATCCAATGAAGGGGAGAACGATTCCACGCTCGCAATATCATTCGTTAACCCTCTCCTAGGTAGCCTCTACCTGGTACACTCCCACGATCAGTACGCTCCCGAACGCATCGGTGGTACCTACGGATGGGAGCCCTCTGTCAGGACAGCTACAACCCGGCCCTCTTCAACACAGACGACATTGGGAGTAAACATTCCATGTTCGCAAAGCGAACCCAATGGAAAAACAACTACTCACGATAATCACTTGTCGAGATATCGAATACTACTGTACTCCCACACCGTTGCGTCGCTCGGACACAGGGGGGTGTCACGCCCCAACTACCGGCTTAACAATCCGATAAGATAATGAATTCTCCTGAATTCTAAACGAGTGCATCGCTCTGATGCATAGGGCGATTACATCACTAGCGCTCTAACTAATAAGGTACAACCCGACAGCGGGTCATACCCACGCCTATCCCAGATAGGCCTATCAGTTTTTAACATGCGCATATAAATATATCCAGGAGAATTTTATATCTAGCTATGTGCATGAACCATATGCACAACATGCATACATGGTCATTAATCATACAACATGCATACATGGTCATTAATCACATAAGCACACAAGGCCTAACTTAAACATGCGTTGGATATCACAAACTTAAAAGAAAGGGTCAAGTGCGATCTCGCGCACTAACAGGTGCATGCCAATATTCCAAACGAACCTGAGTCGAGTAGGAAATCGCATCTACTTACTCAGTTCGTTCAAAGGGAGAGGGCGGGAGAGATCATCATCTCATGAAGCTGGTCATAGCTTTGCCCCATTAGCATGGGCGCAACAACTACACCACGCCCTCGAGTCTTATCGCAAGGGAATATTAGGCAGGTGCCTGTTATTAACCCAGACTTATTCATGCTGGATATTCCAATTAATATGGTGGGAGTATTATTATAATACTACCTAAGGCATGCCATATTCTATACATCAATACACATTACCAAAAATACATGCCCATACTAGAGGGGCTCATGCAACACAATCATTCATACACGAATACAATACATGTATATAAGCCTAGCATGCAAGATATCTACATATTATAGCTTAAGCATGGCCATACTATTTATCTACACAAGTAGTATAGCTAGGGGGCCCCATCGATGCGTGACGCGCGACTACGCGCATCCTGAGGGGGGGGATTGGATTGAACCACTCACCGATACCCGGATCGCCGCGCGTCCGGTCTACGAGATCTGCAAAACACAACCAATGATCCATAATTAAATTATGGAACCTCCTATCACACATATAAGCTTACTTCATGAAGACCCTAACCCCTGATACTTCCATATTATCACCCAAGACACATGCAACCAACTCCTTGACACTCAACCAAGCAAAACTGCTAAACCTGCTGCAACCAGCCCTACTAATTGGTCTTCACAGCACCCACTACACTTCCACGAATTATGAAATAAATCATGCACATTATATGATATGCTGGGATCATAATCTATGAAGACATTAGAACCTATTTTGCCTCTAGAAGCCCGAAACAAATCATTTCCCGAAGCAGGTCAATTCCTACGCGAATCTGAACAGGTCATGCAAAACTGGTTCTAACTTACACCACAGATATCATAATGACCCCAAATTTCATATATAACATCTAGACACATATCTGATCAAATCATAAGAAGACATAATCCTACAAATATGCCTCTAAATACTAGATTCACTGAGATCTTTAAAAGACAGTGAGCTGCCTTACCGAAATAGGGGGAGGGAAATGGGGAGATGCGGGGTTATCGACACACCCACGACCACCTCAACCACCACCACCACTACCACCATCTCTTCAGCCTCTCCACCAGCCCTTCTTGGTAGAAAACAGGGGTGCAAGGGCATGAGAAGGGGATTGAGAGAAGAGAAACAACAACAACAACAACAACAACAACAACACATGCTCACCTTTTCTCACCCTTTCTCACTCTTTCTTGAGCTTCTTCTTCATCCTTTCCTCCATTAACAACACACACACAACCAAAAAAACAGAGAGGGAGAGGGAGACGAGAGTGAGAGGGAGTGAGAGGTTTCCACAAAAGGGGGGTTTTAAATGGAGATAAAGTGAGTTGGTGGGGGGGGGGGGGGGGGGGACAAGACCAAATCGTCCCTTACCCTAAATTCTGGACGTGCTTCACTAGAACAGCCATAACTTCCACAATATAGCTCCGAATTGCACAATTCAAAATCCTTTAGAAATCCAAGATTATCTACAACTTTCATGTTTATGCCAAGATCAAATAATCCCTCCAACTATTCCGAAATGAGAGCTAAACATTGAACAGGGCTGCTGCCAGAATTTTTCATCCCCGGGGTATACTTGGAAAAATACCCATAACTTTTACTACATGAATCCAGTTGATCTAATTCAACTTTTGTACGAAAGCTAACTCAAAACTGAGCATCTCATGGTAAAATCATATTTAAACCTCTTCATCTTGGATTTTAACAAAATTAAATCCAAATACCAAATTGGAAATACATAACTTCTAGGAGAAAAATTATGTAGCCAAATTTTCAATCAGAGTGCTCCGACTCCTGCAGGTGGCTAAAAGCCAAAATTTTAGCGACTCCGATCGAAAAATAAGGCTCCAAATGACACAGGCATAACAATGCTATCTCATAGTCTATAGAACGTTTTAACATGATTGCATAGTGGGTTTGTATATATAGATATGGTGTCTGTTCTAGTACAAGAGATGGTGGTGGGTTTGCATATGCATGAGTATGCGAGTTTTAGGGGAGTGACGACTTTTGAAATAGATATGCTTTGATGTGATAATGGCATAGAAAGGCAAGTAAGCATGTGTTGATGATCACGGTGGGAGTTTTATAAGCATGCTTTACAGGGATGAATAGGTTTATAAAAAAAGAAAATGTGTTTGTGTAGTTTTAAGCAGAGTAAATTTTGAATAGTCTTCGGTTGTCTTGAGATATAGGTCATGGTGGGATATTTTTTGGGGTAAGTAGAGGTGTATTTTGTGCTTGACTATTTTCATGCTTTGTTTAATTCGAATATTTTACTAATAATGGTTTAGAATGAAAATTTCATTTAGGATTCTCACCTTTCGAACGTCTTTTATTTTGGTCTAACCCCCCTTCCTTTGTTGTTTTAGCTGCCAAATCGCATTCGAGCCTTGTGGCATGGGATGAAGAGATGGTACTCCGCCTTGGGGCAGGGGGAGAGGGACTTGGTGGATGGAGCGGGCTTCCATTTCTTCTTCTTGATCGAGCCCTTCCACGTCCATCATCCTTTTTTGGAGGCGTTGGCAGAGAGATGGGATCCGGAGAGCCGCGCCTTCATCCTCCCCTCTAGTGCAGTGATGCCGACGCTCGAGGATGTGGAGCGGATCACAAGCTTCCTGGCCTTGGGTGAGGCGGTGATAGCAGCTACCAGTCTGGACTACAAGGCGCTCTTCCAAGAGTTGATCAATGACTGGGAGTACGTGGAGCGGGAGAGGACGTTGAACCGGATCCCTCTCGGACAGCTTTCAAGGCAGTACGGTCTTGGTTTGTTCACGCGTCCTCAGAAGGGTGAGGCCGCGGCTAGTTTCGAGAGGAGGAGGTTGATGATTGAGGCAAGGGAGGCCACTTGTCACGCCCCAAGGCGGCCGTCCCCGATACTTGGCAAATATATATAATAGCAGCAGTCCATACAAGAGATTAATAAAAGACTCTAAACAACATCAAAGATGATAACACAATCAATAATGTAGCTGACATAATATATATACATATAGTGGAAGCTTAAACGACTGAGTCTGTAATTCAAAGACATATTACATACCAGAATACATAATCAACTGTCTTGTGAGAGCCAATATAAACAAAGACATCCATATACAAGTGTTGTGCCCAAGCACAGATAACAATACATACAAGCAAAGAAGGGGATGCTGATGGCCTCTCACTCGCAGAACCCGAAACGTGAAGCTGCTCCGCTACTGATGTGATGCCTCGGGGAGCTCCTCCTTCAAATCCGACTCAGTATCAACTAGAGGAAAAGAATATGCGAGGGGTGAGCCACACGCTCAGTGAATGGCACAATCTATGCAACACAACTCATATTAACCTTAAAATAATTAAAGTCCCTAAACGGCAGTAACTGTACAAGCTAGTGGGTCGTAGCATCGCCGACCCACCCCACCCTCACCCTCACCCTTTAGAGGTGACATAGGCCTTTTGGGACAGATTAGATTGCTCCACACCCTTGGTCCACCGGTAGCCCTTTCCCCGGGTAGCCTCTACCTGGTATACACCCATGGTCGGTACGTTCCCGAATGCATCGGTAGTACCTACCGATGGGAGCCCTCTGTCAGGACAGCTTTTCCCAACCCGGTTAGTTCCTACTCGGATCCAACGAAGGGGAGAAAACAACCTACTCTCACGGATACGATCCTCTTGGATCCGTCGACAACGATTACTAACACTACTAGGGTAATGAATTCTCAAGAATTCCTCCAGGGCGCATAACTAAGATGCGGGGAAAACATACATTATAATAACAAGGTTATAATATTTTCTAAGGCATGCTTATATTAACATAATCTCATTTTAATTTAATTAAATTAAACTAAATGGGAAACATGCATAGATCAAGGCTTTTCAAGCATGGGACATGGTGTCTAGGCATGTATGGGCCTCTATACATGATACATGGATGTATATCCCTAGCATACAATGTCTAACTTGGCATGGTTCATAGCAAAACATGCATTAACATAAGTTTTCATTCACACGAGTTAATATGCAGTTATGGTGCCCCAGGGGAGGGCAATGCACGCCTACGTGCGTCGAACGCCTCCCTACTGGCTCAGATTGACCCACTCACCGCAACCCGGGTCGTTGCGTGACGGATCGCCAAGATCTGCAAGAAAAGGGCATTCAATATGGTGAGTAAACTACACAAATATACATGAAATTTACTAGAAATGCCAAATACTCGGACATGCATGCATACGAGCTCGCACGCATGCGAGCACGCACGTAGGCACGCGAGTCTGAGTGCCCCGACACCTACCCGAACCCTCGGGCAGCCACACGCATGGCCCCCCGCACGCGCACGCACACAAGCGCCCCAGCACCCTTGGCGCACTGCCGCGTGCCTGCCTCGCACGCACTGTGCGTCCCGCCTGTGCGCACTCGCGCGCACTGCGTGCTCGCGCAGCACCCCGCGCGCAAGTTCGCGCGCCTGCGCGTACGCGCGCGCACCCGCCAGCACGGCCGTCTGCGCGCGCAGACGCGCTCGCACCCGCGCGGATGGCCCCGCGCGCGCGCCCGAACCTCTCCCACCCCCTCCTCAGCCCTTCCACACCCCCTACCACCTATGCAAGGCATGCTTGAACACTTAAAAGCCCTAACAATCATCTAAAACAAGCTAAGGGAGGAGGAGGACTTACCAAAAAGGAGGGGAAAGAAAAGGGGGTACTCAGGTGCCCTTAGCGCACCAAACCACCTCTACTGCCACCACCAACACCACCACCTTCTCAGCCACTCCTCAAGCCTTTGATGGCTGAAATCAGGGGTGGGGAAGAGGCATGAGAGGGAGTTAGAGGGAAGGGAAAATCAAACACCACAATAACACGCAAAGCTTGCACACACACATACCTTCTCTTTTCCTTTTTAGGTCTTTCTTCTTCTCCTTATTTTAGTACTTCTATTTAGCACCAACGAAGAAGAGGGAGTGAAGGTGTTATATATGTGTCACTTTTAGCATTCTGGTCACCTTTGGAGCATTTCTGGCAGTTTTTCAACTTTTCTTTTTTTGATCGGAACCGCTAAAATTTTGGACTTTTAGCTATCATCATGAGCTTGAGAACTCCGATTGAAAATCTAACTGCACATTATGTGTCCTGGTGCCATTTCAAACCACTCACGAAAATTTCATCGAATTCCGGTAACGTTTCAGAATTTGGCAGTTCTGAATCGTATCCGGGTTTTGACCGAGTGGGAATGTCAAAGGGGGACTTGACCAAGTCAAAGAAGACTTTGACCAAGTCAAGTTTGACCATTGACTTGGCCAAATTCTTTTGTTTTTTTTGTGTAGTTAGGTTGACTCAAAGTCAAGCCCACCAAAACAATTGTTCCAAGTGTGTGAGTGTGTGTGTGTGTGTGTGTGTGAAGCCCTAGTTGTGGGCGTCCCCTTTCTTTCCTCTTCCCCATCTCTTCATCTCTCTCTCTCACACACAAATCCTTCTCACTCCCTTCCCTTTGTTTGTTCCATTAGAGCTAGTAGAAGAAGAAAAAATAGAAAGCCATAGAAGGGAAAAAGAAAGGTAGGTTGTGATCTATCTTTGTATGGTTTTTGTTTTGCTTTCCCCTTTGTTTACCTCCCTCTCATGGCTTCCCCTCCCCCCTGTTTCAGCCATTTTTAGGGCTGAGAGTGGCTGAGGTGGTGGTGGTCTTGGTGGTGGCGATTTTGTGCACAAAGGGCACCCGAGCTTCCTCCCTTATTCCTCCTCTCTTTGGGTAAGTCTTCCCCCTCCCTTAGCTTGCTTAGATTCTTGTTTAGGGTGTGTATTTGGGTATGCATGCTATGCATGGGTGTTAGGGGGTGTGGGTGGGCTGAGGAGGGGGTGGAAGGGGCTCGGGCTCGGGCGCGCGCGCGGATGGCAGTGTGCCAGGGGCGCAGGGGCGGGTGCCGGCGTGCGCATTCGTGCGTGCGCGTGCGGGGGGCCATGCGTATGGCTGCCCAAGGGTTCGGGAGGGTGTCGGGGCACTCGGACTCGCGTGCGTACGCGCGTGCTCGCATGTGCGGGTCCGTATGCATGCTTGTCCGAGTATTGGGTATTTCTAGTAAATTTCTTATGTATTTGTGTAGTTTACTCACCATATTGAATGCCCATGTCTTGCAGATCTTGACGGACGGTCACACAACGACCCGGGTTTCGGTGAGTGGGACAATCCAACCCAGTAGGGAGGCGTTCGATGCACGTAGGCATGCATTGCCCTCCCCTGGGGCACCATAATTGTATATTAACTTGTAATAAATGTAAAACTATGCAATGCATGATTAATATGATGTATCCATGCCACATTAGACTTTGTATGCTAGGGATATGCACCCATATATCATGTATAGAGGCCTATGCATGCCTAGACACCAAGCCCCGAACTATGTATGTTCCCATCTAGTTTAATCTAATTAAATCAAAATGAGAGCATATAGTTATAAGCATGCCTTAGAGAATATTATAACCTTGTTGTTATAATATATGTTTCCCCGCATCTGAGTTATGCGCCCTGGAGGAATTCTTGAGAATTCATGACATTATTAGCGTTACAAATCGGTGTCGACGGATCCAAGAGGATCGTATCCGTGTGAGTAGGCTGTCTTCTCCTTTTGGTTGGATCCGATGTAGGGACTCCCCGGCGTTGGCTGACCTGACAGAGGGCTCCCGTCCGTAGGTACCTCCGATGCGTCGGACAGTACTGTAGGTGGGAGTATACCAGGTGGCTACGGAGTGTGGGAGAGGCTACCGGGTGGACCAGGGGTGGAGAGCGGTCTAGTATGCCCCAAGAGGCCCATGTCACCCCCAGTAAAGGGTGAGGGTGAGGGGGGGAGGTGGGTTGGCGATGAAACGACCCACTAGAATGTGTAGTTGCTCCCGTTTTAGGGACTATAAATTATTTAAGGTTAATATGAATTGTGATGCATGGGTTGTGCTATTCACTGAGCGTGTGGCTCACCCCTCGCATATTTTTTTTCCTCCAGTTATATCTGAGTCGGATCTGAAGGAGGAGCTCCCCGAGGTACCACAGCAGTAGCGGAGCAGCGTCACGTTCTGCGAGTGAGAGGCCATCAGCATCCCCTTTTTGATTGTATGTATTGTATTCCGTGCTTGGGCACCTTGTATTTGGATGTCATTGTGTATATTGGCTCTCACAGGACAGTTGATTATGTATCGGGTCTGTAATATGTCTTTGAATTACAGACTCAGTCGTTTAAGCTTCCGCTATTTGTATATATTATGTCAGCTACCTTATTGTCTGTGTTGTCATTTTCGATGTTGTTTAGAGTATTTTATTGATCTCCTGTATAGACTGCTGATATTATATATATTTGCCACGTATCGGGGACGGCCGCCCTGGGGCGTGACAAAAGTTGGTATCAGAGCCTGGTCCTGTCAGAGCCAATTGTTTTCTTAGAGATGAGTCCTAGGATTTCTATATGAGTATTCTGATCCTAGTGTCTGTTTTCTTAGGTTGCTGATATGCCTCCTCGCAGAGGAATGCGTGGACGTGGTCCCTCTCGGCCTTTGGAGGTTCCCGGACCTACCAGAGGCGAGGAGTCTACTGGAGGGTCCTCGGCTATGGGGCCAGGACCGGCGCAGGAGCCTCCTGCATGGGAGCGTGCTTACGCTCGTATCGCAGATCTGGTGGAGACTCAAACTAGGGCACTGGAGGCCCAGACTAGGGCGTTAGCTGATCAGGCACGAGAGATCCAGGAGCTGCGGGCGGCCCGCGAGGCTGTTCCACAGGTCCCCTTGGTGGCAGATCCACCGGTGGTGCCTGACGTACCCCCTGTCCCCGTGGTGATTCCGGTGGTGGGAGTTCAGGATCCCCTGGAGAGGGAGGTGGAGCTAGAGGCTGCAGCACGAGTGCATCAGAGCGGCCTCACTGCCTTTCTGAAGCTCCACCCTCCCGAGTTCCATGGCCAGACGGCGGACCCCCTTGCCCCTGAGCGTTGGTTGATGGAGGTAGACAAGATCTTCTCGACCATGCACTGCACCGACCGCCAGCGTGTCTCCCTGGCCACCTTCATGTTGAAGGGTAGCGCCGTCGACTAGTGGGCTACCCGGTCGGTGGACATCCCCGAGGGAGTGGAGCAACTACTATGGGCTGGGTTCCGAAGGAGTACTTCTCGTTTTCGACATGCCAGATCGTGATGCGAGAGTTTGAGCAGCTGACGCAGGGCTCCATGTCAGTCGCTGACTACTCCACACGCTTCACGAGGCTTTCCAGGTTCGCCCCCGCCTTGGTGATGGATGAGGAGACGCGATGCCGTCGTTTCGAGATGGGTCTCATTAGCACCATCCGGGTGCATGTCACCTCTCAGGCGTTCACGAGGTACTCAGACTTGGTGTCTCGTGCGAAGACAGTCGAGCGAGACCTTGGGGTCCCTTTGGGGGTTCCAACCCCTTCTGCAGACCAGAGACCCCCAGGAGCCAGGACCAGGGACATCGCAAGAAGAAGCGGCCCCGCTTTGATCAGTCAGCGACCGCCGCTACTCCAGTCTATGTGGTGCCAGTGCGAGGTCCAGCACCCATTGCGGCAGTACCAGTCCAGGCCAGGCAACCGGAGAAGCGGCGCTGTTTCCATTGTCAGCGCGTCGGGCATATTTTATATAATTGCCCTGATGCTGGTCGACCCCGTGTGCTGCACCCGCAGCAGCAGCAGCTACAGCAGCAGCCGCACCAGCAGCAGCAGCCACAGGGTGGCCGAGTTGACCAGAGGAGGCAGCCAGTGCAGCCTGCGAGGCGTGCCCCTGCTCCTCAGCCGCAGTTTGTTCAGGGTCGAGTTGCAGCACTTTCAGCCGAGGAGGCGCAGGCTTCGGGTAGCGTGGTCCGAGGTATTGTTTTGATCTCCCAGCTCCCTGCATATGTGTTATTTGATTCCGGAGCCACGCACTCGTTCGTGTCTCCGGGTTTTGTGAGACGGATGGGCGTGGCGTCCGCCCCTCTTGATGTTATGCTGGAGATATCATTGCCCGTCGGAGACCGTATTCTCCTCCGTTCTGTTTACCGAGGGTGTACCGTGGTGATTGTGGAGCATGAGTTTCAGTGGAGTTGGTAGAGCTCGCCACGACGGATTTTGATGCCATCCTGGGAATGGATTGGCTCTCAGCTAGTCACGCCAGCATCGACTGTTTTGCGAAGTCGGTGTCTTTCCACCTTCCGGGTCGGAGATCTTTCCAGTTCGTGGGCGATCGTGACATAGCCCCTTTGGGGTTCGTGTCATCTATCCAGGCGTGGAGACTCCTTCAGGGAGGATGTGAGGGCTTTCTGGCGTATATTGCTGAGGAGGACGCACCACTGCGGGCAGATATCAGTCAGACTCCGATCGTGGCGGAATATCCAGAGGTTTTCCCCGATGATCTTCCGGGATTACCGCCGGATCGCGCGATCGAGTTTGAGATTAATCTAATTCCGGGGACCGAGCCGATTTCGAGAGCTCCGTACCGGATGGCCCCAGCAGAGCTGAAGGTGCTCAAGGAGCAGTTGGAGGAGTTGCTCGAGAAGGGCTTCGCACGTCCGAGTGTTTCTCCGTGGGGAGCCCCTGTTTTGTTCGTTCGAAAGAAGGACGGTTCGCTGCGTCTTTGTATTGATTACAGGCAGCTGAACAAGCGGACCGTGAAGAACAAGTACCCCTTGCCACGGATTGACGATCTGTTTGACCAGCTCCAGGGAGCGCGTGTCTTTTCTAAGATCGATCTCCGTTCGGGCTACTATCAGCTGAAGATCCGGGAGTCAGATATTCCGAAGACGGCCTTTCGTACCCGTTATGGGCACTACGAGTTTTGAGTACTGCCGTTTGGGTTGACGAATGCGCCGGCAGCCTTCATGGATCTGATGAACCGGGTGTTTCGGCCCTTCCTCGACTCCTTCGTAGTAGTCTTCATCGATGATATTCTGGTGTACTCGAGGAGTCTTGAGGAGCACGCTGACCATCTCCGCACTGTCTTGGAGACTTTGGCCCGACATCAGTTGTTCGCCAAGTTCAGTAAGTGCGAGTTTTGGTTGGAGCGTATGGCCTTTCTAGGCCACGTGATTTCCGGCGAGGGCATATCTGTGGACCCGGACAAGACGCTCGCCGTGTCGAATTGGCGTCGACCGTCGAACCCCACAGAGATTCGGAGCTTCCTGGGTTTAGCGGGTTATTATCGGAGGTTTGTCGAGGGTTTCTCGAAGATAGCTGTTCCTCTGACCCGCCTCACTCGGAAGGATGTCCGGTTCGAGTGGTCCCCAGCTTGCGAGGAGAGCTTCCTGGAGTTGAAGCGAAGGCTCACCTCAGCGCCAGTTCTTACCATTCCGTCTGGGAGTGGTGGATTCGCAGTCTACTCCGATGCATCGCGGCTGGGTGTGGGTTGCGTCCTGATGCAGTACGGTAAGGTTGTGGCTTACGCGTCGCGTCAGTTGAAGCCCCATGAGCAGAATTACCCCACCCACGACTTAGAGTTAGCAGCGATCATCTTTGCGCTGAAGATGTGGAGGCACTACCTCTATGGCGAGGAGTTCGAGCTCTTCACTGATCACAAGAGCTTGACTTACTTGCAGTCCCAGCCGGAGCTCAACATGCGTCAGAGACGTTGGGTCGAGTTCCTGAAGGACTATGATTGTGACATCGCTTACCATCCGGGTAAGGCGAATGTCGTGGCCGATGCTCTCAGCAGGCAGCCCTTGGGCATGGCCGCCCACTTGGCTGTACGTCGTTGGAGGCTTCTGGAGGAGGCCGCTTGCTGGATCAGCGTTCGAGAGACACCTGCGGGTGGCTTTTTGGCCAGGCTAGTGGTGCAGCCCGTTCTTCTCGACGAGATCCGCACGGCTCAGGGGCAGGATCCTCACTTTCTAGTCCTCTCTGAAGGCGTCGCCCGGGGCGAGCGTCCGGACTACCAGATTCGCGAGGACGGAATCCTGCGGTTCAGAGGTCGAGTATGCATTCCTGACGACGCAGAGCTGAAGCAGAAGATCTTGGACGAGGCCCATCGTTCGAGGTACACAGTGCATCCTGGTGGCACGAAGATGTACAGGGGCCTTCGTCGTGGCTACTGGTGGCGCGGATATTGGCCGTTTCGTTGCCCGTTGCTTGGTATGCCAGCAGGTGAAGTCGGAACATCAGCGTCCTGCGGGGAAGCTGCAGTCCATTGAGATTCCTCAGTGGAAGTGGGAGCAGATCACCATGGACTTCGTTTCGGGCTTGCCGAGGTCACGTTCGGGTCGCGATGCCATCTGGGTAATCGTCGACCGACTGACTAAGTCCGCTCATTTCCTCCCCATTCGACTCACCGATTCTCTGGACACCCTGGCGCAGTTGTTTGTCTCCGAGATTGTTCGTCTCCATGGCACTCCCGTCAGCATCATTTCTGATAGAGACGCGAGATTTACTTCGAGGTTCTGGCGTAGCCTTCAGCACGCCCTTGGTACGAACCTCCACTTCAGTACAGCGTTTCATCCGCAGACGGACGGCCAGTCGGAGAGGACGATTCAGACCCTGGAGGACATGCTGCGAGCTTGCGTTCTCGACTTTGGGGGCAGTTGGGAGAGGCATCTTCCGTTGGTGGAGTTTGCCTACAACAACAGCTACCACTCGAGTATCCGGATGGCACCATACGAAGCGCTCTATGGCCGCAGCTGCAGGTCCCCCTTGTGTTGGGACGAGGTCGGAGAGCGCCAGTTGGAGGGACCAGAGATCATCCACCAGACCTCAGAGATGGTCAAGACGATTCGCGAGCGTATCCGAGTCGCTCAGAGCCGTCAGAAGAGCTACGCCGATCGTCGTCGCCGTGAGCTCGCCTTCGAGGTTGGTGACCATGTTTTCCTGAAGGTGTCCCCGATGAAGGGCATCTTCCGTTTCGGTGTGCGGGGCAAGCTGAGTCCGCGTTTCATTGGGCCGTTTCTCATCCTCGAGCGGGTTGGAGAGGTGGCCTATCGCATAGCCCTGCCCCCACAGTTGGCTCAGGCCCATGACGTCTTCCATGTCTCGCAGCTGAGGCGTTACGTCCACGATCCTGCTCACGTTATTCCGTTCGAGCCGCTCGTCTTCGAGCCGGACTTGTCATTCGTGGAGCAGCCGATCGAGATCCTGGACCGACGCGAGAAGAGGCTCCGCACCAAGACCGTCCAGCTGGTTAAGGTGCGATGGCAGCACCGTTCTGGTGCCGAGGCCACTTGGGAGCGCGAGGACGCCATGCGTGGCGCATATCCGCATCTTTTCCCTTCCTAGATGTTTTTGTATTTATTTTGTGGACAAAATTTCCTAAGGGGGGAAGAATGTTATATATGTGTCACTTTTAGCCTTCTGGTCACCTTTGGGACATTTCTGGCAGTTTTTCAACTTTTTCTTTTTTCGATCGGAACCGCTAAAATTTTGGACTTTTAGCTATCATCATGAGCTTGAGAACTCCGATTGAAAATCTAACTGCACATTATGTGTCCTGGTGCCATTTCAAACCACTCACGAAAATTTCATCGAATTCCGGTAACGTTTCAGAATTTGGCAGTTCCGAATCGTATCCGGGTTTTGACCGAGTGGGAATGTCAAAGGGGGACTTGACCAAGTCAAAGAAGACTTTGACCAAGTCAAGTTTGACCATTGACTTGGTCAAATTTTTGTTTTTTTGTGGTTGGGTTGACTCAAAGTCAAACACCAAAAAACATGTTCCAAGTGTGTGAGTGTGTGTGTGTGTGTGTGTGAAGCCCTAGTTGTGGGCGTCCCCCTTCTTTCCTCTTCTCTTCATCTCTCTCTCTCTCTCACACAAATCCTTCTCACTCCCTTCCCTTTGTTTGTTCCATTAGAGCTAGTAGAAGAAGAAAAAATAGAAAGCCATTGAAGGGAAAAAGAAAGGTAGGGTTGTGATCTATCTTTCTATGGTCTTTGTTTGGTTTTCCCCTTTCTTTACCTCCCTCTCATGGCTTCCCCTCCCCCCTGTTTCAGCCATTTTTAGGGTTGAGAGTGGCTGAGGAGGTGGTCGTCTTGGTGGTGGCGATTTGGTACGCAAAGGGCACCCGAGCTTCCTCCCTTGTTCTTCCTCTCTTTGGGTAAGTCTTCCTCCTCCCCTAGCTAGGTTAGATGCTTGTTTAGGGTGTGTAATTGGGTATGCATGCTATGCATGGGTGTTAGGGGGTGTGGGAGGGCTGAGGAGGGGGTGGAAGGGGCTCAGGTGCGCTCAGACGGGCGCGTTGGTGGGCGTACGCACAGACGCGCGGGCGTGCACGAGGGGTGCTGCGCGGGCGCATAGTGCGCACGGGTACGCGCTGGCTGGGCGCGCAGTGTGCGCGGGAGCGCGCAAGCGTGCGCGTGCACGCGGCAGCATGTCTGGGCGCGCGGGCAGGCGCGCGGCAGTGCGCCAGGGGCGCAGGGGCGCGTGCGGGCGTGCGCATTCGTGCGTGCGCGTGCGGGTGGCCATGCGTATGGCTGCCCGAGGGTTCGGGAGAGTGTCGGGGCACTCGAACTCGCGTGCGTACGCGCGTGCTCTCGTGCATGCTAGGCCGTATGCATCCTTGTCCGAGTATTGGGTATTTCTAGTAAATTTCTTATGTAATTGTGTAGTTTACTCACCATATTGAATGCCCATGTCTTGCAGATCTTGACGGACGGTCACACAACGACCTGGGTTTCGGTGAGTGGGACAATCCAACCCAGTAGGGAGGCGTTCGATGCACGTAGGCGTGCATTGCCCTCCCCTGGGGCACCATAATTGTGTATTAACTTGTAATAAATGTAAAACTATGCAATGCATGATTAATATGATGTATCCATGCCACATTAGACTTTGTATGCTAGGGATATGCACCCATATATCATGTATAGAGGCCTATGCATGCCAACACACCATGCCCCGAACTATATATGTTCCCATCTAGTTTAATCTAATTAAATCAAAATGAGAGCATATAGTTATAAGCATGCCTTAGAGAATATTATAACCTTGTTGTTATAATATATGTTTCCCCGCATCTAAGTTATGTGCCCTGGAGGAATTCTTGAGAATTCATGACATTATTAGCGTTACAAATCGGTGTCGACGGACCCAAGAGGATCGTATCCGTGTGAGTAGGTTGTCTTCTCCTTTTGGTTGGATCCGATGTAGGGACTCCCCGGCGTTGGCCGACTTGACAGAGGGCTCCCGTCCGTAGGTACCTCTGGTGCGTTGGATAGTACTGATAGTGGGAGTATACCAGGTGGAGGCTACGGAGTGTGGGAGTGGCTACCGGGTGGGCCAGGGGTGGAGAGCGGTCTAGTATGCCCCTAGAGGCCCATGTCACCCCAGTAAAGGGTGAGGGTGAGGGGGGAGTGGGTTGGCTATGAAACGACCCACTGGAATGTGTAGTTGCTCCCGTTTTAGGGACTATGAATTATTTAAGGTTAATATGAATTGTGATGCATGGGTTGTGCTATTCACTGAGCGTGTGGCTCAGCCCTCGGATTTTCTTTTCCTCCAGTTATATCTGAGTCGGATCTGAAGGAGGAGCTCCCCGAGGCACCACAGCAGTAGCAGAGCAGCGTCACGTTCTGCGAGTGAGAGGCCATCAGCATCCCCTTTTTGATTGTATGTATTGTTATCCGTGCTTGGGCACACGCTTGTATTTGGATGTCATTGTGTATATTGGCTCTCACAGCACAGTTGATTATGTATCGGGTCTGTAATATGTCTTTGAATTACAGACTCAGTCGTTTAAGCTTCCGCTATTTGTATATATTATGTTAGCTACCTTATTGTCTGTGTTGTCATTTTCGATGTTGTTTAGAGTATTTTATTAATCTCCTGTATAGACTGCTGATATTATATATATTTGCCACGTATCGGGGACGGCCCCCCTGGGGCATGACAGAAGGAGTGAGTGAGAGGGAGAGGGAGATGTGAAGGGGACGCCCACTAATAGTGTACACACACACACACACACTCATTAAATTGTGGAAAAGGGTTTTAGTGAGGCTTGACTTCGAGTCAACCCAACCAAACTAGAAAACAAAAACCCTTGACTAGTCAAAGGTCATCTTTGACTAGTCAAGTCTACTTGACTTGGTCAAAGTCACCCTTTGACAATTCAAAATCGGTCAAAACCCGGATACGATTCGGAACTGCCAAATTTTCTAAAACGTTACCGGAATTCGATGAAATTTTTATGAGTGGCTCGAAATGACACCAGGACTCATAATGCACAGATAGATTTTCAATCGGAGTTCTCGAACTCACACAGATAGCTAAAAGTCCAAAATTTTAGCGGCTCCGATCGAAAAAAAGAAAAATTGGAAAACTGCCAGAAATGACCCAAAGGTGACCAATAGGCTAAAAAGTGACACATATATAACATTCTTCCCCCCTTAGGAAATTTTGTCCACAAAATTTAATACAAAAACATCTAGGAAGGAAAAAGATGTGGATATGCGTCACGCATGGCATCCTCGCGCTCCCAAGTGGCCTCGGCACCAGAACGGTGCTGCCATCGCACCTTAACCAACTGGACGGTCTTGGTGCGGAGCCTCTTCTCGCGTCGGTCCAGGATCTCGATCGGCTGCTCCACGAATGACAAGTCCGGCTCGAAGACGAGCGGCTCGAACGGAATAACGTGAGCAGGATCGTGGACGTAACGCCTCAGCTGCGAGACATGGAAGACGTCATGGGCTTGAGCCAACTGTGGGGGCAGGGCTATGCGATAGGCCACCTCTCCAATCCGCTCAAGGATGAGAAACGGCCCAATGTAACGCGGACTCAGCTTGCCCCGCACACCGAAACGGAAGATGCCCTTCGTCGGGGACACCTTCAGGAAAACATGGTCACCAACCTCGAAGGCGAGCTCACGGCGACGACGATCGGCGTAGCTCTTCTGACGGCTCTGAGCGATCCGGATACGCTCACGAATCGTCTTGACCATCTCTGAGGTCTGGTGGATGATCTCTGGTCCCTCCAACTGGCGCTCTCCGACCTCGTCCCAACACAAGGGGGACCTGCAGCTGCGGCCATAGAGCGCTTCATATGGTGCCATCCGAATACTCGAGTGGTAGCTGTTGTTGTAGGCAAACTCCACCAACGGGAGATGCCTCTCCCAACTGCCCCCAAAGTCGAGAACGCAAGCTCGCAGCATGTCCTCCAGGGTCTGTATCGTCCTCTCCGACTGGCCGTCCGTCTGCGGATGAAACGCTGTACTGAAGTGGAGGTTCGTACCAAGGGCGTGCTAGAGGCTGCGCCAGAACCTCGAAGTAAACCTCGCGTCTCTATCAGAAATGATGCTGACGGGAGTGCCATGGAGACGAACAATCTCGGAGACAAACAACTGTGCCAGGGTGTCCAGAGAATCGGTGAGTCGAATGGGGAGGAAATGAGCGGACTTAGTCAGTCGGTCGACGATTACCCAGATGGCATCGCGACCCGAACGTGACCTCGGCAAACCCGAAACGAAGTCCATGGTGATCTGCTCCCACTTCCACTGAGGAATCTCAATGGACTGCAGCTTCCCCGCAGGACGCTGATGTTCCGACTTCACCTGCTGGCATACCAAGCAACGGGCAACGAAACGGCCAATATCCGCCTTCATCCCGCGCCACCAGTAGCCACGACGAAGGCCCCTGTACATCTTCGTGCCACCAGGATGCACTGTGTACCTCGAACGATGGGCCTCGTCCAAGATCTTCTGCTTCAGCTCTGCGTCGTCAGGAATGCATACTCGACCTCTGAACCGCAGGATTCCGTCCTCGCGAATCTGGTAGTCCGGACGCTCGCCCCGGGCGACGCCTTCAGAGAGGACTAGAAAGTGAGGATCCTGCCCCTGAGCCGTGCGGATCTCGTCGAGAAGAACGGGCTGCACCACTAGCCTGGCCAAAAAGCCACCCGCAGGTGTCTCTCGAACGCTGATCCAGCAAGCGGCCTCCTCCAGAAGCCTCCAACGACGTACAGCCAAGTGGGCGGCCATGCCCAAGGGCTGCCTGCTGAGAGCATCGGCCACGACATTCGCCTTACCCGGATGGTAAGCGATGTCACAGTCATAGTCCTTCAGGAACTCGACCCAACGTCGCTGACGCATGTTGAGCTCCGGCTGGGACTGCAAGTAAGTCAGGCTCTTGTGATCCGTGAAGAGCTCGAACTCCTCGCCATAGAGGTAGTGCCTCCACATCTTCAGCGCAAAGATGATCGCTGCTAACTC
Source organism: Acorus gramineus (assembly GCA_030737835.1). NCBI lineage: Eukaryota > Viridiplantae > Streptophyta > Magnoliopsida > Acorales > Acoraceae > Acorus > Acorus gramineus. Next base: position 2,772,323 of record JAUJYN010000022.1, read on the forward strand.
CAAATCGTGGGTGGGGTAATTCTGCTCATGGGGCTTCAACTGATGCGACGCGTAAGCCACAACCTTACCGTACTGCATCAGGACGCAACCCAAACCCAGCCGCGATGCATCGGAGTAGACTGCGAATCCACCACTCCCAGACGGAATGGTAAGAACTGGCGCTGAGGTGAGTCTGCGCTTCAACTCCAGGAAGCTCTCCTCGCAAGATGGGGACCACTCGAACCGGACATCCTTCCGTGAGGCGGGTCAGAGGCACGGCTATCTTCGAGAAACCCTCGACAAACCTCCGATAATAACCCCCCAAACCCAGGAAGCTCCGAATCTCGGTGGGGTTCGACGGTCGCCGCCAATTCGACACGGCGAGCGTCTTGTCCGGGTCCACAGATATACCCTCGCCGGAAATCACGTGGCCTAGAAAGGCCATACGCTCCAACCAGAACTCGCACTTACTGAACTTGGCGAACAACTGATGTCGGGCCAAAGTCTCCAAGACAGTGCGGAGATGGTCAGCGTGCTCCTCAAGACTCCTCGAGTACACCAGAATATCATCGATGAAGACTACCACGAAGGAGTCGAGGAAGGGCCGAAACACCCGGTTCATCAGATCCATGAAGGCCGCCGGCGCATTCGTCAACCCAAACGGCAGTACTCGGAACTCGTAGTGCCCATAACGGGTACGAAAGGCCGTCTTCGGAATATCCGACTCCCGGATCTTCAGCTGATAGTAGCCCGAACGGAGATCGATCTTTGAAAAGACACGCGCTCCCTGGAGCTGGTCAAACAGATCGTCAATCCGCGGCAAGGGGTACTTGTTCTTCACGGTCCGCTTGTTCAGCTGCCTGTAATCAATACAAAGACGCAGCGAACCGTCCTTCTTCCGAACGAACAAAACAGGGGCTCCCCACGGAGAGACACTCGGACGTGCGAAGCCCTTCTCGAGCAACTCCTCCAGCTGCTCCTTGAGCACCTTCAGCTCTGCTGGGGCCATCCGGTACGGAGCTCTCGAAATCGGCTCGGTCCCCGAATTAGATTAATCTCAAACTCGATCGCGCGATCCGGCGGTAATCCCGGAAGATCATCGGGAAAAACCTCTGGATATTCTGCCACGACCGGAGTCTGACTGATATCTGCCCGCAGTGGTGCATCCTCCTCAGCAATGTACGCCAGAAAACCCTCACATCCTCCTTGAAGGAGTCTCCACGCCTGGATGGTAGACACGAACCCCAAAGGGGCTATGTCCCGATCGCCCACGAACTGGAAAGATCTCCGACCAGGGATGTGGAAAGACACCGACTTCGCAAAACAGTCGATACTGGCGTGGCTAGCTGAGAGCCAATCCATTCCCAGGATGGCATCGAAGTCCGTCATGGCGAGCTCTACCAACTCTAATGGAAACTCATGCTCCGCAATCGCCACGGTACACCCCCGGTAAACAGAACGGAGGAGAATACGGTCTCCGACGGGCAATGATATCTCCAGCATAACATCAAGAGGGGCGGACACCACGCCCATCCGTCTCGCGAAAAAGGGGACACGAACGAGTGCGTGGCTCCGGAATCAAATAGCACATATGCAGGGAGCTGGGAGATCAAAACAATACCTCGGACCACGCTACCCGAAGCCTGCGCCTCCTCGGCTGTAAGTGCTGCAACACGACCCTGAACAAGCTGCGGCTGAGGAGCAGGGGCACGCCTCGCAGGCTGCACTGGCTGCCTCCTCTGGTCAACTCGGCCACCCTGTGGCTGCTGCTGCTGACGCTGCGGCTGCTGCTGCTGGCGCGGCTGCTGCTATAGCTGCTGCTGTCGAGGCACAGGGGTCGGCCAACATCAGGGCAATCATAAGAAATATGCCCTACCCGCTGGCAATGGTAACAGTGCCGCGTCTCTGGTCGCCTAGCCTGGACTGGTACTGTAGCAATGGGTGCTGGACCTCGCACTGGCACCACATCGACTGGAGTAGCGGCGGCTGCTGACTGATCAAAGCGGGGCCGCTTGCTCTTGCGACGTCCCTGGTCCTGGCTCCTGGGGGGCCTCTGGTCTGCAGAAGGGGTTGGAACCCCCAAAGGGACCCCAAGGTCTCGCTCAACTGTCCTCGCACGAGACACCAAGTCTGAGTACCTCGTGAACGCCTGTGAGGTGACATGCACCTGGATGGTGCTAAATAGACCCATCTCGAAACGACAGCATCGCGTCTCCTCATCCATCACCAAGGCGGGGGCGAACCGGGAAAGCCTCGTGAAACGTGTAGAGTAATCAGCGACTGACATGGAGCCCTGCGTCAGCTGCTCGAACTCTCGCATCACGATCTGGCGTGTCAAAAATGGGAAGTACTCCTCCAGAAAGTAACTCCGGAATCCAGCCCATAGAAGTCGCCCCATCCCCTCGGGGATGTCCACCGATCGGGTAGCCCACCAGTCGGCGGCGCTACCCTTCAACATGAAGGTGGCCAGTGAGACACGCTGGCGGTCGGTGCAGTGCATGGTCGAGAAGATCTTGTCTATCTCCATCAACCAACGCTCAGGGGCAAGGGGGTCCGTCGACAGGCCATGGAACTCGGGAGGGTGAAGCTTCAGAAAGGCGGTGAGGCCGCTCTGATGCACTCGTGCCGCAGCCTCTAGCTCCACCTCCCTCTCCAGGGGATCCTGAACTCCCTCTACCGGAATCTCCACTGGGACAGGGGGTACCTCGGGCACCACCGGTGGATCTGCCACCAAGGGGACCTGTGGAACTGCCTCGCGGGCCGCCCGCAGCTCCTGGATCTCTCGCGCCTGATCAGCCAACGCCCTAGTCTGGGCCTCCAGTGCCCTAGTCTGAGTCTCCAATAGATCTGCGATACGAGCGTAAGCACGCTCCCATGCAGGAGGCTCCTGCGCTGGTCCTGGCCCAATAGCCGAGGACCCTCCAGTAGACTCCTCGCCTCTGGTAGGTTCGGAAACCTCCAAGGCCCGAGGGGGACCACGTCCACGCATCCCTCTGCGAGGAGGCATATCAGCAACCTAAGAAACAGACACTAGGATCAGAATACTCATATAGAAATCCTAGGACTCATCTCTAAGAAAACAATTGGCTCTGATACCAACTTTTGTCACGCCCCAGGGCGGCCGTCCCCGATACGTGGCAAATATATATAATATCAGCAGTCCATACAGGAGATCAATAAAAGACTCTAAACAACATCAAAGATGATAACACAATCAATAATGTAGCTGACATAATATATATACATATAGCGGAAGCTTAAACGACTGAGTCTGTAATTCAAAGACATATTACAGACCAGAATACATAATCAACTGTCCTGTGAGAGCCAATATAAACAAAGACATCCATATACAAGTATTGTGCCCAAGCACGGATAACAATACATACAAGCAAAGAAGGGGATGCTGATGGCCTCTCACTCGCAGAACCCAAAACGTGAACGCTGCTCCGCTACTGATGTGATGCCTCGGGGAGCTCCTCCTTCAGATCCGACTCAGTAACAACTGGAGGAAAAGATATGCGAGGGGTGAGCCACACGCTCAGTGAATGGCACAATCTATGCAACACAACTCATATTAACCTTAAAATAATTAAAGTCCCTAAACGGGAGTAACTGTACAAGCTAGTGGGTCGTAGCATCGCCGACCCACCCCACCCTCACCCTCACCCTTTAGAGGTGACATAGGCCTTTTGGGACAGATTAGACTGCTCCACACCCTTGGTCCACCGGTAGCCCTTTCCCCGGGTAGCCTCTACCTGGTATACTCCCATGGTCAGTACGTTCCCGAATGCATCGGTAGTACCTACCGATGGGAGCCCTCTGTCAGGACAGCTTTTCCCAACCCGGTTAGTTCCTACTCGGATCCAACGAAGGGGAGAAAACAACCTACTCTCACGGATACGATCCTCTTGGATCCGTCGACAACGATTACTAACACTACTAGGATAATGAATTCTCAAGAATTCCTCCAGGGCGCATAACTAAGATGCGGGGAAAACATACATTATAATAACAAGGTTATAATATTTTCTAAGGCATGCTTATACTAACATAATCTCATTTTGATTTAATTAAATTAAACTAAATGGGAAACATGCATAGATCAAGGCTTTTCAAGCATGGGACATGGTGTCTAGGCATGTATGGGCCTCTATACATGATACATGGATGTATATCCCTAGCATACAATGTCTAACATGGCATGGTTACATCATAGCAAAACATGCATTAACATAAGTTTTCATTCACACAAGTTAATATGCAGTTATGGTGCCCCAGGGGAGGGCAATGCACGCCTACGTGCATCGAACGCCTCCCTACTGGGTTGGATTGACCCACTCACCGCAACCCGGGTCGTTGCGTGACCGTTCGCCAAGATCTGCAAGACAAGGGCATTCTATATGGTGAGTAAACTACACAAATATACATGAAATTTACTAGAAATGCCAAAAACTCGGACATGCATGCATACGGGCTCGCACGCATGCGAGCACGCACGTACGCACGCTAGTCCGAGTGCCCCGACACCTACCCGAACCCTCGGGCAGCCACACGCATGGCTCCCGCACGTGCACGCACGCATACGCACGCACGCACGCACCCCAGCACCCTTGGCGCACTGCCGCGCGCCTGCGCGTCCCGCCTGCGCGCACTCGGGCACTGCGCGCTCGCACAGCACCCCGCGCGCACGTTTGCGCCTGCGCGTACGCGCGCGCGCCTGCCAGCGCGCCCGTCTGCGTGCCAGAGCCCCTCTGCGCGCGTAGACGAGCGCGCACGCGCGGATGGCCCCGCGCGCGCGCCCGAACCTCTCCCACCCCTCCTCAGCCCTCCCACACCCCCTACCACCTATGCAAGGCATGCTTGAACACTTAAAAGCCCTAACAATCATCTAAAACAAAGCTAAGGGAGGAGGAGAACTTACCAAAAAGGAGGGGAAAGAAAAGGGGGTACTCGGGTGCCCTTTGCGCACCAAACCACCTCTACCGCCACCACCAACACCACCACCTTCTCAGCCACTCCTCAAGCCTTTGATGGCTGAAATCAGGGGTGGGGAAGAGGCATGAGAGGGAGTTAGAGGAAGGGAAATCAAACACCACAATAACACTCAAAGCTTGCACACACACATACCTTCTCTTTTCCTTTTTAGGTCTTTCTTCTTCTCCTTCTTTTAGTACTTCTATTTAGCGCCAACAAGGAAGAGGGAGTGAAGGAGTGAGTGAGAGGGAGAGGGAGATGTGAAGGGGACGCCCACTAATAATGTACACACACACACACACACACACTCGCACACACACACACATTAAATGGTGGAAAAGGGGTTTGGTGAGGCTTGACTTTGAGTCAACCCAACCAAACAAAAAAACAAAAACCCTTGACTAGTCAAAGGTCATCTTTGACTAGTCAAGGTCTTCGTTGACCCGGTCAAAGTCACCTTTGACAATCCAAAATCGGTCAAAACCCGGATACGATTCAGAACTGCTAAATTTTCTAAAACGTTATCGAAATTTGAGAAATTTTTTTTTGAATGGCTCGAAATGGCACTAGGACTCATAATGTGCGGTTAAATTTTCAATCGGAGTTCTCGAACTCACACAGATAGCTAAAAGTCCAAAATTTTAGTGGCTCCGATCGAAAAACAAAAAGAAAATTTGGAAAACTGCCAGAAATGACCCAAAGGTGACCAAAAGGCTAAAAAAATGACACATATATTACACCACTGGATGCCCACAGAGGGCTGGGAGGGTTGAGGGCGTTCTTCCTCTATTTCTTCGGCCGGGTCCTCTTCTTGACGGCCTTCGACAAGGTCTCTTCCCACTTCTTGTTGTTGATGGGGAACTTGGCAACGATGGGCCGCTTTGCTTGGGGGGCGGCCATGCTGGCTCATCTCTTCGTGGAGTTGTGAAAGAAGGTGAAGAGGGCCAAGGGCAAGAACCATGGTGGCTTTGCAACGTTTCTACATGTATAGTTTAGTGAAGATAGAAATGATTTGATTTAAGTTCATTAACTTCACCTGACTTTGGTTTTGACTTTCTTTCTGTAGATTTTTGGATATGAGCACTTCACCATCGCTCGTTCGACCCAGCTGGTCTTCCACTGCACCCACCCTTGGGCCATGAGATGGGCGCCTCTAGGGGATTCTCGATTGCGTCGCCTTGCTTAGTTTCCGAGAGGCATTCTGTGCCTTAAAGGAAGAAGAGGTATATATCTTCTGGATTTCTAGCTTGTACTTGATTTTCTTTTTGACTAAGCTCTCTTCTCATGTCTGGCGTATATTTTAGATGACTTGGAGGCCCTATGCTGAGGAGGAAGTCCCGGAGGTGTTGTCCAGAGACATCTGGCTGATCTTCTTCAACGAGGTGGTCTTTCACGCGATCAGCCGGGTAGTCCGCCAGCTAGGGTACCATCAGTGGGTGCCAGATCCTCTACTAAAGCGTCCTCCGATCCCGATGGCTGGAATTCCTCAGGATACGAACCTCCCGAGGAACTATGCAGTGTACGTGCGGGGATGGGTCGAGAGGGGGACCTTGGTTGAGGGTCGTCCCGAGGTGGTTAGCAGCGAGGAGTACATGGCCTGGTTTCGCCAAGAGTATGTCGACATTCTCGAGACTATGGAGGAGGAGATACCGGACGCCTATGTAAGAAAAGCTCTCTCTCTTTCTTCTCCGTCCTTTCTTTCTTCTACTACATTTTAAGAGATGTGTTCTTGGTGCAGGCTGAGCTGAATGAGTTGGAGAAGAAGCTCAAGACTGCCAATGAGCACCTCCAAGCATGGGCCGGGCAAGTAGAAGGGTTGCGGGTGAAGAGGCGACGCTTGCAGGACCAGATTCGGGTCCTTGAGGCTCAAGTGGATGGTCTGTTGAGAGCGAGATCTGATGGTGCTTCTTCCTCCTCTGCTCGTCCTCCGACCAGTGCCTTCGATCGAGAGATTGAGTTGATGAACGAGCTAGGCTTGGTCCATAGTGAGATCCTTGCTACTTGGATGGAGCTTGATCAGGCGAGGGAGATGGCCGCGAGGGCCGAGGATGAGGTGGACCTGTTGCGGGCTGAGAGAGCTCTGAGAGAGGGAGAGATGGACCAGTTGCGGTACCGTATCATTCTAAGGGAGGAGGAGTCTTCCATTCTGGGTCGTGAGCGGGACTCCCTCCAGGCTAGAGTGTCGGAGTTGGAGGTGTCGGCAGGCGTGCCTGGTAGTTTGATGGGGGACTTGGTTCGTTCTCTTCAGGCGGTCAGGGACAGGGACTGGGAAGCTCTCAGACTATTGAAGGTGAGGGCACGGAAGCTGGAAGAGAGGTTGAGGGTGGCCATGGAGGGCCGCCTTCGCCAGAGGTTGGAGAGAAGAGATCGGCACATGCAGCAAGTCCACCTCTGGGAGGCCACCATTAGGGGGAAGCTGGTTGGCGGAGGGTCTATGACAGAGGCAGACCTAGACCTTCTCCCTCTCGAGCCTAACCATTCGGTCTCTGCTTCCTTTGCTACGGGGGCCACCTTCAGTCGGGCTTCTTGTCCTTCGGTGACACAGAGCCGTGGGAGATACGCGAGGGCTGCTTCTTCGGTGAGGGAGACTCCTGCTGCTCCAGAAGTTCAGTCTTCTCCTCAGCTATCGCCTCCTTTTCAGCCAAGTCAGGACGTTACTCCCACTCAGCCTTCCGGATATGACGACACTCTGAGGTTTTTTTTTTTTTTGTGTCTTGGTTTTGGTAGAAGAAATGTATATATGCAAGGAATTCATGCTTGTCTTCTTTTCTTTTGGCTTAGGTGATTGTTTTGATGATGCACAGCTCATGACATCCGAGTTGAAAGCCTTTGGTGGACCTATCTTTTCTTTTTCTTTATAAAGACTTTGTTTTGTATAATTCTTATGTTTTTAGGGAAAATTTATATCTTTATGGGATAATCTTTTAGCTTTTCACAGGCATTGTTTTGGTATAATTGACATGGATGTTTTAGTGTTTTTAATTAAGGTGGATGGGTATGTGGGTGAAATGAATTTTGGTTTCATAGGTTTGATTCATGGATGGACATATGATTTTGAAATATAGTTGTTTTTGAAGCATGTTTATATAGGTTTTATGAATGTATACGTGTATGAAATGCGTGTATGCAGTTTTTTGGAAAGAAATGTTCTTAATAGAGATTCGAGATTCGAAGAGTTGATTAAAACTGGACTGACAGTGCAGGGTGGGCAGCAGGTGAGGGGTGGCTAGCTGTTTTTAGCCGCCCAGTGAAGGGCGGCTAGTTGTCTTTAGCCGCCCCAAGACTGGTAGAATTTACCTATAGGGCGGTGGCTAATTCATTTTAGCCGTCTCACGGTAGGCGACTAGTCGGGTTTAGCTGCCTCTTGCCTGAAACAATTTTTCTGATTCCACTGTCTTGCTGTCATTGCTGGGAGTCCTGTGGGTAATTGTTCAACCTTCAAAAACCTGTAAAAACATTCTTTCCATGAACCAAGTGTTAAATATGTCTGGATTGTGCCCCTGCACTGACTTTTGAGTTCTTCTTATTCGAATTGTCAAGGGCTACAACCCATCCAAGGTAAGTAAGGGAAAAAAAATGCGAGAAACCATGTTTGGAATGAAGGAGGGAGCCTAGATGGCTCTGAGTGTGATTTTGTGAGAATAAAATAGACTATCAGGTGTGTATGAGAGTGGGGCAATTTTTTTCTTTCTCAAATGTGTGTTGAAGGGTATGAAATGGAAGTAATAGGGGCAATTTTCTTTTGGCATGGGAGTTAATTGTGGTATATTTTGGGAAAATTGAATGCCTAAATGTTTGGAAAAGGAAAATACAATCTTATGCATAAGTGTGAGTGACATAAGGGAGCATTTTAGTTTTGCAAAGGATCTTTTATGTGGGAGGGCAATGTTTTCAATTTTCTAAAGTAAAGATGCCATCAAATCCTTGAAGAGGGGCCCTTGTGGTCACCTATGTCCCAACTAGGATTGTATTTGAAAGGTGTTGGCTTCATGTATCAATTCCTCAAGTCCATGGTTCTCAAATGCTTGATCATATTATTCTAAACATGCTGGGAAATCCATGAATGCACCAAGATTTAAGTCAAGCAAGCTTCCTTTAGATAGGCAAGTGTTTTAAGTGAACTCATGTGAGTGTGTGCTATTGTAAACATAGAAAAATGTCTACCTTTGGTCGAGATCTTGCCTTTCCAAGTAGACATAGTCCAATTCCAACTCCATAGCAAGAAAATAAAAGGGTTGGGGGTGAATGGGGTAAGAGTAATATCTTTCTTTGGGGCAATATTTTATAATTGTCCTAGTCTGGCATATTTCTTTACTTCCTAGGTCCCTCTGGCTTTCTTCTTTTTACCACTTCTTTATTTGGGTGGAGAGTACAGCACATTGGGCGTGCACCCGTATTTCAAGTGGAGAGTACAATCTGTTTGCTTGGATGTGTACTAGTATAGCCTTTTGTTCAGCATGTACTGTGCGTAAAGGCGTTCACGCCTGCTAAAGTAGAGAGTTTAACCCATTGTCTGGGTGTTGTTTTTGATCTTTGGCCTCCCATTGCCTTTCTTTGTTTTGTTTTGTTTTGAGGGGGGGGGGTTTTCTGTTTTTTACCCCTGTTCTTTTCTGCTTCCCCTCTAGATGTGTTTATATAGTGCTAGAGCCAGTTTTGGGACATATGCCAGGTTCAGGGTAATTCCTCATTTTGCCTTTGGGTTGATATGAGTTGGGGCAAGAATAAGGGGAGATTCTTTGGGTTTACAAAATTGTCCTAGTCTACAGGGTAGGCAAGTTCTCCTTTTATCAGATAAAGCAGATCCTAAGTCATACTGGTGTGATGGAGGTGGCATGAGTGGTGAATATATGAGTTCAAATAAAATACAAGTTATCTTTGAGAGTCTTACAATTCTATCATCAGGTTTAAACACTGGAAATCACAGGAAGGAAGAATAATATTTCTCAAGTATCGAGAGTTTCTATGCATGGAATTTCTTTAGATAAAGTGCATTCCACAAACCTGAGACGTCGACTCCTTCGGTGTCCACCAAGTGGTAGGCATTCCTCGAATAGGCATGGGTGATCACATAGGTTCCCTCCCATGTGGGTTGCAGCTTGCCTTTGGGGTGGGGCTGCCTTGATAGCATGATTTGCTTGAGTACAACCTTCCCAATTTTAAATCTTCTCTCTATTACTTTCTTTTCAAATGCCCTTGCCACCCTCCTCTGGTAGGCCTGGGCATGGTCCGCGGCTCTTACTTTCGTTTCTTTTTTTTTGTTTTGGTTTGTGGGGTTTTTTTGTTTTAGGAAAGCATGTAAACAAATATGTACAGGAGTTGAGGAATGAAAGCCATTTAGCATTGTATTTTTGGATTTTTGTTTAGGAAAGCAAGGAAACAAATATATACAGGAGTTGAGGAATGAAAGTTGTTTAGCATTGTATTTTTGGATTTTTGTTTCGAAAAGCATGGAAACAAATATATATAGGAGTTGAGGAATGAAAGCTATTTAGTGTTGTATTTTTGGATTTTTGTTTAGGAAAGCACGAAAACAAATGTATACAGGAGTTGAAAGCATAAGCTGATAAACAAATCTTTTTTTGTTTTCAAAGCATGTAAATAAATATGCATGGGAGTTGAGGAATGAAAGCTGTTTAGCATTGTATTTTTGGATTTTTGTTTAGGAAAGCATGGAAACAAATATATACAGGAGTTGAAAGCATAAGCTGATAAACAAATCTTTTTTTTGTTTTGAAAGCATGTAAACAAATATGTACAGGAGTTGAGGAATGAAAGCTGTTTAGCATTGTATTTTTGGATTTTTGTTTAGGAAAGCATGGAAACAAATATATACAGGATTCAGAAAGCATGAAAACTGATAAACAAATCCTTTTTTTTGTATTGTTTTTTTTGTTTTGAAAGCATGTAAACAAATATGTACAGGAGTTGAGGAATGAAAGCTGTTTACCATTGTAATTTTGGATTTTTGTTTAGGAAAGCATGGAAACAGATATATATAAGATTCAGAAAGCATGAAAGCTGATAAACAAATCATTTTTTTTTTGGATTTTTTTGTTTTTAGGAAAGCGCGGAAACAAATATATACAGGAGTTGAAGTGTGAAGGCTTACTTGGGTGGGTCAGTCCCAGGCTTGTGGATTTGAACCACTTCTTCGAGTCGGCTAGCCTTTGTGGGCCGACTCATCTCTAGTGGAGGTTCTGCAGGTTCAACTACTTCTTCTTCTCTTGTCCTCTTAGGTTTTTGCCCCTGACCGAGCATATCTTCGGGCGAGTAATTCTTCATCTTGTACGAGTACATCTCCCACTTGATGTGCATGGCGCAGATGGTCCAGTTGCGGACTCGTGCTCCGTTGAAGCGTGCCTCACCCCAGACAGATACCACTTCTCCGTGATACGGGAAGCGGAGGCATTGGTGCTGAGTTGACGAGACAGCTTCGATACCGTCGAGCCAGGTCCTTCCGACAATTAGGGGATGTAGTGACCTGATGTCCATCACCATGCGATTGACTATGGTGGAGACTGGACCAATTTTTGGAGAAAGTGTCACTAATCCGCAAACACCTCTCCGTGTGTTTTTGAAAGCAAAGATGAACTCGTCTGTCGCCTGTAGCTTATAGGTTCGGTTTTTGATCTTGTTGTAGGCTGAGTAGGTCAGGACATTGGTTTCTGCCCCGGTGTCCACCAAGATGTGTAAGAATTCTCTCCCTCTAAGGCTTGCAGTTATCATGAGGGGTGTGAGCGTACTCCAGCTGGTGCGACCTCGTTAGATAGGAAAGCAATGGGGTGGGACCCATGTTGTTGTTAGCTAAATTCATTGTCACGCCCCAGGGCGGCCGTCCCCGATACGTGGTAAATATATATAATATCAGTAGTCTATACAGGAGATCAATAAAATACTCTAAACAACATCGAAAATGACAACACAGACAATAAGGTAGCTGACATAATATATACAAATAGCGGAAGCTTAAACGACTGAGTCTGTAATTCAAAGACATATTACAGACCCGATACATAATCAACTGTCCTGTGAGAGCCAATATACACAATGACATCCAAATACAAGCGTGTGCCCAAGCACGGATAACCAATACATACAATCAAGAAGGGGATGCTAATGGCCTCTCACTCGCAGAACGTGACGCTGCTCCGCTACTGCTGTGGTACCTCGGGGAGCTCCTCCTTCAGATCCGACTCAGATATAACTGGAGGAAAAGAAAATGCGAGGGGTGAGCCACACGCTCATTGAATAGCCCAACCCACGCATCACAATTCATATTAACCTTAAATAATTCATAGTCCCTAAAACGGGAGCAACTACACATTTTAGGGGGTCATTTCATCGCCAACCCATCCCCCCCCCCTCACCCTCACCCTTTACTGGGGGTAACATGGGCCTCTTGGGGCATACTAGACCGCTCTCCACCCCTGGTCCACCCGGTAGCCTCTCCCACACTCCGTAGCCTCCACCTGGTATACTCCCACTATCAGAACTGTCTGACGCATCAGAGGTACCTACGGACGGGAGCCCTCTGTCAGGTCAGCCAACGCCGGGGAGTCCCTACATCGGATCCAACCAAAAGGAGAAGACAGCCTACTCACACGGATACGATCCTCTTTGATCCGTCGACACCGATTTGTAATGCTAATAATGTCATGAATTCTCAAGAATTCCTCCAGGGCACATAACTAAGATGCGGGGAAACATATATTATAACAACAAGGTTATAATATTCTCTAAGGCATGCTTATAACTATATGCTCTCATTTTGATTTAATTAGATTAAACTAGATGGGAACATACATAGTTCGGGCCATGGTGTCTAGGCATGCATAGGCCTCTATACATGATATATGGGTGCATATCCCTAGCATACAAGTCTAATGTGGCATGGATACATCATATTAATCATGCATTGCATAGTTTTACATTTATTACAAGTTAATAAACAATTATGGTGCCCCAGGGGAGGGCAATGCACGCCTACGTGCATCGAACGCGTCCCTACTGGGTTGGATTGTCCCACTCACCCAAACCCGGGTCGTTGTGTGACCGTCCGTCAAGATCTGCAAGACATGGGCATTCAATCTGGTGAGTAAACTACACAAATACATAAGAAATTTACTAGAAATACCCAATACTCGGACAAGCATGCATACGGACCCGCACGCATGCGAGCACGCGCGTACGCACGCGAGTCCGAGTGCCCTGACACCCTCTTGAACCCTCGGGCAGCCATACCAATGGCCCCCCGCACGCGCACGCACGAATGCGCACGCACGCATGCGCCCCTGGAGCACTGCCGCGCCCCTGCCCGCGCACCCAGACGCGCTGTCGCGTGCGCGCGCACTCTCTCGCGCGCCCAGCCAGCGCATACCCGCTCACACTGCGCGCCCGGGCAGCACCCCGCGTGCACGCCCACGCGTCTGCGCGTACGCGCACCGCTCTCCAGCGAGCCCGTCTACGCGTGCTAGTGCCTGCCTCCGCGCGCAGAAGCGTGCGCGCCCGAGCCCCTTCCACCCCCTCCTCAGCCCACCCACACCCCCTCACACCCATGCATAGCATGCATACCCAAATACACACCCTAAACAAGCATCTAAGCAAGCTAAGGGAGGAGGAAGACTTACCCAAAGAGAGGAAGAACAAGGGAGGAAGCTCGGGTGCCTTTCGCGCACCAAATCGCCACCACCAAGACCACCACCACCTCAGCCACTCTCAGCCCTAAAAATGGCTGAAACAGGGGGGAGGGGAAGCCATGAGAGGGAGGTAAACAAAGGGGAAAACAAAACAAAGACCATAGAAGGATAGATCACAACCTTACCTATCTTTTTTCCTTCTATGGCTTTCTATTTCTTCTTCTTCTACTAGCTCTAATGGAAGAAACAAAGGGAAGGGATAGAGAGAGAGATGAAGAGAAGAGGAAAGAAGGGGGACGCCCACAAATAGGGCTTCACACACACACACTCACACACTTGGAACAATTGGTTTTGGTGGGGATTGACTTGAGTCAACCCAACCACACAAAAAAAAAAGAATTTGACCAAGTCAATGGTCAAACTTGACTTGGTCAAAGTCTTCTTTGACTTGGTCAAGTCCCCCTTTGACATTCCCACTCGGTCAAAACCCGGATACGATTCAGAACTGCCAAATTCTGAAACGTTACCGGAATTCGATGAAATTTTCGTGAGTGGATAATGTGCAATTAGATTTTCAATCGGAGTTCTCAAGCTCATGATGATAGCCAAAAGTCCAAAATTTTAGCTGTTCCGATCGAAAAAAGAAAAGTTGAAAAACTGCTAGAAATGCGCCAATGGTGACCAGAAGGCTAAAAGTGACACATATATAACATTCATAGTCCCTGTCACGCCCCAGGGCGGCCGTCCCCGGGTCGCGGCAAGTGTATACAAGATATCAGCAGTCTAAACAGGGAATCAATAAATCACTCTAAACAACAACTAAAATGACAACAACACAGATGAAAGCAAGGCTGACATGATATATACAGAGATAGCGGAAGCTAAAGACTGAGTCTGTAATCCAAAACATACTACAGACTCGATACAAATCAAATGTCCTGTGAGAGCCAATATACACACATACATCCAAATATAATCCAAACTGGGTGCCCAAGCACAAAAATATATACATACAATAAAAAGGAAGGATGCTGATGGCCTCAGAAACTCGCGGGACGTAGTGCTACTCCGCTACTGGTGCAGTCGCTCAGGGAGCTCCTCCTTCAAGTCCTCCTCAGTAATCACTGGAAAAATATTATGCGAGGGGTGAGCCACACGCTCAGTGAACAGCACAACACATGCATCACAGTTTATATTAACCACAAATAATCAACAACCACCTCAAAGTGGCTTAACAATATAATCCAGTGATTCGTTATATCGCCGAACCACCGTACCCTCACCCTCACCCCTCAATAGGTGACATAGGATATTGGGACTTATAATCATCCATACACATCCATACACCCTCACCCTCACCCCTCAATAGGTGACATAGGATATTGGGACTTATAATCATCCATACACATCCATACACCCTCACCCTCACCCCTCAATAGGTGACATAGGATATTGGGACTGATAATCATCCATACACATCCATACACCCTCACCCTCACCCCTCAATGGGTGACATAGGATATTGGGACTGACTAGGCTGTTAATCATCCTTGGTCCACCGATAGCCTCTCCTCCACACCGTAGCTTGCTTGGTCTACTCCCACATTCAGCACAGTCCGAGTCCAAGATCAGGAGGTGCCTACTGATGGGAGCCCTCTGTCAGGACAGCCTGTCTAACGCTGAGGAGTCCCTACACGGATCCAACGAAGGGAAGAGAAACAGCCTACCCACACGCATATGATCCACTCAGATCCGCTGACAACACATCTCTACAACTCTAGTGTCTTGAATTCATCAGAATTCCTCCAGGGCGCATAACCAAGATGCGGGGAACATGCATTAGTATAGACGGGAAAAGAAACCTTGGGAGGGCACCATGAGGTCCCGATATAGGACATCCCGACAACCAAACAAGGAACACAGAGCACCCTAGCCCGTGTCACAATGTTGACCTAGCAAGGCCCCTTAATATTCCATAAGGCATGCAATAATATTACCAGCTGCATTTAATTTAACAATTTAAACTAATAGGAGCATACAAAGGCCGAGGCTTTCCTAGCATGATAACAAGGTGACAAGGTGCATGGCTCTTACACAACCTAAGGGTGCAAGTCCCTAACATACTCAGTCTAGGGTAGCATGCATACTACATATCAATCATGCTCGCATGGATTACATATTAAACAGGTTAATATTAATCTATGGTGCCCCAGGGGAGGACTGTATACGCCCAAGTGCATATAGCGCCTCCCAACTGGGTTGGATTGTCCCACTCACCGGTAATCGGGTCGTCGCGCGACCGTCCGTCAAGATCTGCAAGACAGGGTATCAACTTGGTGAGTAAAATCCACAAATATACCAAAAATACACAAATAAATACCCCACACTCGGGCAAACGTGCATACGGTCCGTACGCACGCTAGCCCGAGCACCCCGACTCACTCCCGCACCTCCGGCAACCACCCGCACGGCCACCCACCCCGGATGCACCGCCGCGCCCCAGCCCGCGCACCCAGGCGCCCTGCCGAGCCTCTGCCCGCACGCCAGGACACGCCGCCGA